>ML677339.1:3422408-3750802 GCA_007922305.1 Dermatemys mawii
ATAGTGACGGAGTCAGACCAGAAGGATATAGGAGAGTGCTGGAAGGCAGGTATATTAGTCTCAGGATGTGCAGGTCCCTGTTCCCTGGATAGCCAAACAAAGGCTACTCCAGACCAATCAAGACACCTGGGGCCAATTAAGAACCTTCTAGAAAGGAGTAGAAACAGCTAGTCTAATTGGGACACCTGAAGCCAATCAGGGACTGGCTGAATCCAGATAAAAACCTCCCAGTTACTCAGGTGGGCTGTGGGTGTCAGGAGCTGTGAGAGGAAGTTGTGCTGTTGGTGAGACTGAGGGGTGGACAACATATCATACTGAAGGAAGGAGGCCCTGAAGTAAGGGTGAAGTGGAGTTTGAAGAAGCGGAGACTGCTGTGGGGAAGTAGCCCAGGGAATTGTATTGTGTTTTGTGCCTAAAAGGTCAGCCATCTTAGCTGATACTATTAGGGTCCCTGGGCTGGAGTCCGGAGTAGAGGGCGGGCCCGGGCTCCCCCCTTTTCCATCTTCCATACTGGCCTGTGATGAAGGTAACTCACTAGGCGGTGACTCTTGCCAATTATACTGAGAAAGGGAGGTCACTCTGGGGCCTAGATGAGTTTCTGAGGCCCCTAAATCTGCCAGGAAGCGCAGGACCCACAAGTACAAACTTGGAGCTTTGTCACTATATATATATATATATATATATATATATAACTGGCTAGCAAAATTCCCCCCCACCTCAAAAGCAATCTTAGGTTTCCCCAAATACAGTATAAGTATTTTTAAAATGGGGTGCAAGGTATTGAGCAAAAGAAAAATGCGAAATTATATTCCAAACCCATGGAAATTATAGAGATCTATATTTCAGTCCCCAAAAAGTCTGTGAGGTTGTTTTTCATGAGTTACTCCCACTTTCAATAGAGCAAATTATGAAATTATCTATTAATTTTCAATGAGACTTGGGTGCTGAGTGCCTAAGTTACCTGTGAATGTTGGAATTAGGCTCCCAAGTCACACAGGGTCCATCTATACTGCAATAAAAAATCGTGACAAGTGGCTGGTATCAGCTGGCTTGTGGGGATATAAAATTGCAGGTTCGAAAGCCTGGGCTCTAGCCCAAGCTCAAATATCTACACTGTTTTATAGCCCTGCAGCCCGAGCTAGCTGATATGGGCCAGTCATGATTTTTTTATTTCAGTGTAGACATACTTTTAGGGGCTTCTGAAATTTCAAGCCTACATGCTCTTATGTGGAAGCATGAATGACTACAATTCGTGTGCCAAAAAATTCTCTCAGCCTGTCTTTCTGACATCCCTTTGTCAATATCCAGGTGTTACATTAAAATCAACGTGACCAGAACTGGGCTCTTGAACTTTTCCTGCCCATCCTCTTCCTTCTTCAAAACTATAGGCCAGGGGTTCCCCAACTTGTTCCGTGGCTTGGCCAGGGTAAGCCCCTGGCTGGCCGCAAGATGTTTTGTTTACCCGAGTGGCCGTAGGTTCAGCCGCTCGCAGCTCCTACTGGCTGCAGTTCGCCATTCCCTGCCAATGGGAGCTGTAGGAAGTAGTGCGGGCCACGCCACCATTTCCTACAGCTCCCATTGGCGGGGAATGGCGAGCCGTGGCCAGTGGGAGCTGCGAGCAGCCAAACCTACGGCCACTCGGGTAAACAAAACATCTTGCGGCCAGCCAGGGGCTTACACTGGCCAAGCCACGGAACAAGTTGGGGAACCCCTGCTATACACACTACCACCAGTCTCACTGATACTCAAGCCTGTAACTTGTATGTCATGTGTGTCCTATAGCAGGATCCACATGTTCAGGCCTTTTCTTCTCTGTCCACACAGCTGGAACTCATTCACCACACAATTTTCATTTTAACTGCTGCAACCTCCTCCTGCAACTGTTATGTATTGCAACTTTGCTTGACTTAAGTCTATTCAAAATGCTGTTGCCAAGATAATTTTCCCGACTCACACTCCTGATCACAGCAGCCCCCTCTGGGTATGTCTACACTGCAGTTAAAAACCGACCATTGGCCTATGCCAGCTGACTCAGACTTATGGGGCTCGGGCTATGGGGCCATTCAGTTGTGGTGTAGATGTTTGGGTTCAGGCACCCTATGAGACAGAACGGTCTCGGAGGTTGGGCTACAGCCCAATTCCAAACTATTTATGCTGTAATTAAACAGCTCCTTAGTATGAGCCTGAATCAGCAGACACAGGCCAGCTGTGGGTTTTTAATTGCCATGTAGCTATACCCTCTGAGAGTCACTCCACTGGCTCCTCCTTCACCTCAAACACCTGATTCAAGCTCCTAGTCTTTCAGGCCTTCCATGGTTTAGCCCCAACTCTACTCTGTGAGCTAGTAAAACATCAGAAAAGGGAAGTGAGAAAAAATTAGACAGACAAGAAAGTAGACATTAACAGAACATGAGGAAAGAAAATGACATTAATTTAAAATAAAACATAAAAAAAATACAGAAAAGTCACTGAAAACAGTCTGGTGTATATAGCAGAAAGAACCAATGAAGGAGGGGAAACAGAACAAAAGGGAAACAGTGAATTAACAAAATACAATTTTATACAAAAGATCAGAAACAGACTCTGCCACCATCTATTGACTGCAGTGGAGCTACTTGCAGAGCAAGGTAATCCCTCACTGCAAGTAAGAGTGGCAGAATTGGGATCTTGATATTTAATAATAAACAAAAATGTTTGATTACACATATAGTGCTATTATACACATAGCTCTTGTAAACTGAGATGAGGTGTGTCCTCTACCAATCAGCTTATGATAACTAGTCTCTTTATAGGCCCAGCTCAATTTTGTAGATATAATTTCCTTAGTGCACTTTATCCCTTCTCTCTTCCTTGCATCCAGCCATGGTGATGTTGCTATTGTTTCTTGCAATCAATCTCTGTCTCTGTTAACAGTCTTGGAGCACTGACATGTTTAAAACTGTCTGTGGTGTGGTGGTATTAGTGATAGTATAGATGTGGTGATAATTGAGAAAGCAACACCTTATTGCTTATTCATTTTCATATATGTAATTTTGCATTTACAAGAATTACAAAACAATGAAATAAAAATGTGGTATTAAAGTGAATCAATTTACCCCTTTTCACCAACATCTAAACATTTCTGCAAGACCATTTCCTCTGAAATCATGATCTTTTTTTTACCCTTCCTGTCAAATGATCTTGCCCATTCCACTGTTATATTAGGTTTTCCTACCCATTTTCATATATCACCCTCTGCTTTCTGTTACCACTATACTAGTACTTGGCAAATTCTTCATTGCCATATGGAGATCTTTAAAACTTGCTTTAAAATGTTGCCCAAATGAGTGAGATCTGGTTGGTCCTCACTGTATAATAGTAGTTTTAAAAAAAAGGCTTGTGGCTTCAAAGATCTACCCATCGCCTACCCCTGCTCCCACTTTGCTAATGCTACAGCAGGTCTGTACACTTTGATCGTCCAATATTAAAGTATACTGGGAGCATATTGGGTCCATCTGGTATTTAAATTCACATAAAACTTAGTCTACTAAGTTTTAAAATAGTGTATGTTAAAATGCTAAAATAAATCAGATGTTACATATTCATGGTCAGTGTCATGCACCTGCCTAAATTACTGATATTGGGAGCTGACTTAGCAATATCAAACATAACTGCCTACTTGTGTATAATGCAGCTATATCACACTCTGGGCCAGATCCTAAATTCGTGTGAATTGCCATAGCTCTATTTACTTCAGTGAAGCTACACTAATTACATCAGTGGAGTATCTCACCTGTCTGTGATAAAGGGAGCTATCCTACACAGTATTAGTTTACAAATACATTTGGAGCACAAAATACTGGATTTCTATCTCCTATTATAACCTAGATTGTTAATATCCTTGTGTTAATATCCTGTTTATATCATTTATCTGAATAGCTGCTGTGTACATCTGTAGATTATTTAAAAGTAAGACTTAAAGAATATACCTTAAGTTAATCTAATTGTAATGGGTTGTAACTAATCCTGTGAAACAAATGTTTATTTTTCTTAGGAGAAAAAGTGAGAATCATCCAATGAATTGCGGTGGTGGGGAGAAAAGAGTTAGGGAAGCAGTTCTAAGCTATATTAAATGACAGTAACAATCTTGTACAGTAAGTTTCTTCTGTAGACTTACAAGCACATTAAACATCATTATTTCCATTTTACAGATAGAGAAAATGAGGTATAAAGATTAAATGATTTGCCCAAGGCCAGCAATAGAGAACCACATCTTCTGGTCCTAGTGTCTTATCTACTGGACCTCAATGCCATTATGATGCATCTATCTGGTTAAATTACCTGGAGATACACTGCAATCAGGACTAAAGGTGGTGCTGATGAAAAGGGAAATAGGGTAACACATATATACATCTAAAATACTTGCAGAAGTACACACTAAATTTACACAAAATGAAAAGACTTTAGCAGTGATAATAGAAGCTGCTATATTGTACAACACCAATGATGTTGAGGCTGTTGCTTAAACCGCAACTGTGTAAACCAACTATAAGCCAGGGGAATAAAAGTAATGTGGATATGCTTTCCTTTGCATATATAAAATTAAGTCAAGAGGCAGAAAAGGGAAGATGAGATAGAAGCAAAAGGCATCTAAGCAACGAGAATCTACCTATGAACAAAACAAAAAGAAGATGCCATAAAGAAAGATACAGTAAGTATAATATAGTAACAAGCATGACCTCAGGACAATGCAACTCAAACTCAGCCATAAAGAAATCACTAGGAAACTGTGAAATGGTGGATTCATGATCAAAGGAAAGAAAATAGTATTTTCCCAGATAATTAAACAAGAAATAAAACACTGAATATAGGTGAGAGCACAAGAAAAATAAAAATGTAAAAAGTGGCAAAAGGAAGTGATAGCCTAGGCTGGCATAAGGAAAAAAATTGAAAAGCGTAGCAAAGTGTGAGATCTGCTAATTCCACAGAGTCTCCAACAAGGAAATCTTAGCAATAGCACAGAGATCATAGCAGCATCAGATAGTGAGTTTACGGTAGTGGAATAGAAATGAATATTTGTGGATGGCAGACTACACAGCTGTTCCATGTACTTCAGACATCAAAGGATACAGAGTAAATCTGTAATCATTACACAGTTTCTATATACACCAGACATGGACTTTTCAGAACAAATTAAACTGCACACTTCATAGTTCAGCAGTGAACATTCTCTCAAGTTTACAAGGATTAGGAATAAAATATGTCATTAACCTATCCATAAGTCAGTAACTTGGCAGAGATATTCCAATGAAAAGTTACTAGAGCTAAAATGGAAGGCCATATCCCATACCTCTGCATTTTATAATGTGGCAGCCAAAAACTGGCACAAATGCTAATGACGTGGAAACTGAATGCATTGGAAAATGGCTACTTTCAGTAATAGAGTCTGCCTCCAGATAAAACAAAGATCCAAAATTACTAGCATATGCTGAAATGACACCATGACCAATCAGGCCAGTATCTAGCAGAACCAAAAGGGACCAGATCCACATACAAAACCTCCAGACTGTTCATGGGACAACAGCTGTTTCTATATGATTAGAAGATACACTATGGTTAAAACAGTGGTCCCCAAACTGTAGGATGCACCCCCTAAGGGTGCACAGAGGAATGTTCGGGGGCACAGCAAGGTCTAGGCCAGCCTCCACTGGAAGCAGGGAGGGAGTGCCACCCAGCTCCTGGCTGTGGCTCCACATCTTGGCTCCCCCACAGGCATGGCCTCAGCTCCCTGCTGCAGCTCCACTTCTGGCCCCGCCCCCAGCTTCAGCCCTTGCCTCAGCCTCTGGCCTGTCCACAGCTCTGCTCCCAGCCATGGCCCCATCCCCGGCTCCAGTCCCTGCTCCCAGCCTTGGCCCCTGACTCCCACCCCGACCACAACTCCAGCATCAGCTCTGGCCCCAATCTTGGCACTATGGCTGGGCAGGGCATGAACAGGGTAAGAGGGGGCACAAGGTAAAAAGTTTGGGGACCACTAGGTTAAAATCTGTTGGAAACCATGGTGTTTTGTGAGAGGAAAGGGCACTGAGATGATGTGATAACCCTGTACAGAGCTGAATTATATGCCACCCCCACATGGCCACCTGGACTTCTGCCTCTTGCCCCTTTCCCTGCCCCTGCTCCCCTTCCTGCTCCAGTGCAACAGAACCACACCATTTCCATTACCTGTTTTGGAACCTCTCCAGTGGCAGAATGGATGCAGTCCTAAATAAATACAATATTCAAAAACCTCACCACACATAGGCTTAGAGGTAGCCAGTTGTATTTGATGTGCATGTATTATATTTAATAATGTATTTTACATGTGTGTATACAATTTTTACACATGTTGATTGCCTTTCTCTTCTCTATCCTTGGTATGTTTATTGTCATCTTAGCACAAATCTTCAGGGAAAGGATAATACCTTACTAATTGTTTATACAGTGCCTAGCAAAATGGGGCCATGTCATACTGAGGCCTTTAGGCATTTCTTTTCTACAACAGAAAAAAATATAAATCAATATCTAATAATAGTGTGTAGTATATTGAAGAACTGTTCCACAGTCCTGCCAGTTACCAAAAGAGATAATCTAGTTTGGTGATGCCTGATATTTTCAAGCATATGGATAAGAACATAGAAATGGCCATACTTTGTCAGACCAAAGATCCATCTAGTCCAGAATCCTGTCTTCCAACAGTGGCCAATGGCAGGTGCCCCACAGGGAATGAACAGAACAGGTAATCATCAAGTGGTCCATTCCCTGTAGCCCATTCCTGGCATATAGCAAACAGAGGCTAAGGACACCACGATGGGCAGGGATAATAACTATTCCTGGATCTATCCTCCATGAACTTCCATAGTGTTTTTTTTTTCAATCTTGTTATATTCTTGGCCTTCACAACATCCTCTGGCAAAGAGTTCCACAGGTTGACTGTGAATTGTGTGAAGAAATACTTTCTTTTGTTTATTTCATTTGGTGACCCCAAGTTCTTGTGTTATGAAGAGGAGTAAATAACACTTCATTATTTACTTTCTCCACACCAGCCATGATTTTATAGACCTCAGTCTCTTTTCCAAGATGAAAAGTCCATCTTATTACTCTCTCCTTATACAGAAGCTGTTTCATACCCCTAATAATTTTTGTTGTCCTTCTCTGAACCTTTTCCAAGTCCAATATATTTTTGAGATGGGGCGACCACATCTGCATGCGGTATTCAAGATGCAGGCATATCATGGATTTATACAGAGGCAATATTATATTTTCTGTCTTACCTAGTTATTTCCTAATGATTCCTAGCATTCTGGTTTTTTTTTTGACTTCGCATATTGAGTGGATGTTTTCAGACAACTATCCACAATGATTCCAACAGCTAATTTAGACCATTTTATATGTATAGTTGGAATTATCTTTTCCAATATGTATTACTTTGCATGTATCAATATTGAATTTCATCTGCAATTACATATGCTACTGCATATGCAATCTGTCTCACTCTGAGTGATTGATTACTTTGTATATGAATACTCCACACTTTTTTTAAAGATAAAAAAATAAAAATCATAAAAGAGTTTTCTTGTATGCAGAGTGTAATTATGTGAGAGATCAAATGTGTAACATTCTTAGTTTAGAAGTCCATCAGTAGATGGAAATAGTTGCCCTTCATCTGTGCTGCTGAGAGAAATGCAGCAGATCTTTCCATTAAGAAGATTAACTGATTTTAATGCACAAAATGGGAATTGCTATAAGGATACTAAATGAAACGAGGAATACTTGTAGCACCATAGAGACTAACCAGTTTATTTCAGCATAAGCTTTCATGGGCTATAGCCCACTTCATCAGATGCATGGAATGGAACAAACAGAAGTAAGATGCATTTATACACACAGAAAGAAAAAAAAAGTTGTAAATTACCATACCAATTCTAAGAGGCTGTTTAATTTGGATGGGCCATTATCAGCAGGAGAAAGAGAAAACCTTTTGTAGTGAAAATTTAATGGATCTATGTCTAACAGTTGATAAGAATCTGTAAAAGAGACTTAACTAGGAAAATGCATGCAATCAATGTAATAACAAAGCCACTCATAGTCCCAGTTTAACCCTTGGCTGACAGTGTCCAATTTGCAAATTAATTCCAGTTCCTCAGTTTCTCGTTGGAGTCTGTTTTGGACGTTTTTCTGTTTTAAAATTAATACCTTTAAGTCTTTAATAGAATGGCCAGGGAGACTGAAGTGTTCTTTTACTGGTTTTTGAATGTTATGATTCCTGATGTCAGATTTGTGTCCATTTATTCTTTTGCATAGAGACTGTCTGGTCTGGCCAATGTACATAGCAGAGGGGCATTGCTGGCACATGATGGCATATATCACATTGGTAGATGTGCAGGTGAATGAACCTCTGATGGTGTGGCTGATATGATTAGGTCCAATGATGGTGTCAGTTGAATGGATATGTGGACAGAGTTGGCATCGGGCTTTGTTACAAGGATAGGTACCTGGGTTAGTGTTTTTGTTGTGTGGTGTGTAGTTGTCAGTGAGTATTTGTTTCAGGTTGTGGGGCTGTCTGTAAGCAAGAACTGGTCTGTTTCCCAAGATCTGTGAGAGTGAGGGATCCTCTTTCAGGATAGGTTGTAGGTCTTTGATGATGTGTTGGAGAGGTTTAAGTTGGGGGCTGAAGGTAATGGCTAATGGTGTTGTTTTTTTCTTTGTTAGGTCTATCTTGTAGTAGGTGGCTTCTGGGTACTTGTCTGGCTCTGTCAATCTGTTTTTTCACTTCCCCAGGTGGGTATTGTAGTTTTAAGAATGCTTGGTAGAGATCTTATAGGTGTTTGTCTCTGTCTGAGGGATTGGAGTAAATGTGGTTGTATCTTAGAGCCTGGCTGTAGACAATGGATCGAGTGGTGTGTCCTGGATGGAAGCTGGTAGGTAAGTATAGCGATCAGTAGGTTTCCAGTATAGCATGGTGTGTATGTGACCATCATTTATTAGCACAGTTGTGTCAAGGAAATGGACTGCTTCTGTGGACTGGTCCTGGATGAGGTTGATGGTGGGATGGAAATTGTTGAAATCATGGTGGAATTCCTCAAGTGCTTCTTTCCCATGGGTCCAGATGATGAAGAGGTCATCAATATAGTGCAAGTAGAGTAGTGGCATTAGGGGACTAGAGTTAAGAAAGTGTTTTTCTAAGTCTGCCATAAAAATGTTGGCCATGCGGGTACCCATCTATAGCAGTTCCACTGACTTGAAAGTATATATTGTCCCCAAATGTGAAATAATTGTGGGTGAGAACAAACTCAAAGTTCAACCATCAGGTTTGCTGTGACAGTGTCAGGAATAGTGTTCTTGATGGCTTGTAGTCCACCTTTGTGTGGAATGTTGGTATAGAGGGCTTTTACATCCATAGTGGCCAGGATGGTGTTTTCTGGAAGATCATCAGTGGATTGTAGGATACTGTGCATCTGTGCCTCCTTACTCAAGTGAAACAGGCAACTAGCAGCATCTCATTGAATACTTCTCAAATACTCTACAGTCTGGCCTACTTTGAAAGGAGTCAAGTTCTACAAAAAAAAGTATAAAATACAAAGGAGTTGCTCAGCTGTAGTGTCTTTGCCTGTGGATAAAGTCCATAATCATTTGCACACACAAAAATGGGGATGGTGTTGTAGGTCTGGCTGCACTGACTCTTCTCTCCCTCTGGAGACTCCCTCAAAGTATGGGACTCTTCATCTTGGGTGCTATGGTTGCTTTTAGTCCCTGAGTGGTGCAACAGGAGTGGAGTAAGGCAGTGAATTTACCTTATCAGCTTTTAATAAAATAATAGTAATAGTGGTTTTGTGGGCTTCTTGTAGTTACTGCTTGCTGACTCAAATTCTCATTATTATACTATTTAAAAATAAACATGTAACTGCTCTAAATCTCATTGAATTGAGACCCTGGAGCTCAAACCTATATTTGTGTATCCACCCAGAGTCATGCCTATTACTTACTCTACACTACAGCATTTTAAAAATCAGCTCAATCCCCACCTTTTGCATTCAGGCCAAGTCTTGTAATTTCAAGATAATCCTTGATGTTGGATAAAATTAGATCAGCAGAAGAGTTCTGTGAATTTTTGTTACAAGTCACATGTTCCAATGTATTGACTGTACTGGTCATCTGAAAAACCTGAGAATTTCCTCTGCTCCACACTCCATAGCTTTTCTATGCTGCATGAAGCTAAAAATACATAAAAGTTTTAATTGAATGAATCAAGGAATAATATATCCCTGACTTTACAGAAGTTTAGATAACACGACGCTCAGTAATAGTCTCTCTATTCCCCCATTATTTCACTGAATGTCACTGTTGCATTCATTCTCCCACTGGCTGTATCACACAAACTCTCTATTCTGCCTGTTTTAGACCTGTGACCCCACAGAGTCTAGAGATCTTAGAAACAGTCCAGAGAATCTTCTGTAAGCCCAAGGCTAGGCAGTAACATGATGTAATTAGAAGGATTCTAAGCAAAATAAAATAACAAATGTCTTAAATTTTCTCTTTTCCTAGTACAATGTGAAGTGAAAATCAGCAGCAGCATTTTGGCATTTTAGGGCCAAATTCTTACCTAACTTATACACACTACAGCGTCATTGACTTTAGTAGGTTTGTATGTGGGATACAATTCTGGGCAGAATTTGATTGTTTAATATCTTAGCAGACAAACTGAAATGTCAAAGTACACAAATACTATGGTGACAATCCCTGGGTACACAGATGAACACACTCCCAAGGAAGATTAAATCTAACTTCTGGCCCACAATTTATATAGGGTTCATATCTGCAAGTGCTCAACATGTAGAACCCTAATTGGTAGTTAGTGACTTTCTAAAAGATTGCATAAATACATACATAAAATAAATATCTATTTTCCTCCCCTCAATCTCTATGGAATACATCATTAACTTCTAATGGTACAACATATATCAGGACTGTTCTGCCATTGCATTAATTCAGTTTTATGCTGGTGTAATTCCGTTGATTTCAATAGCACTAGACCAGTGTCAAACTGATATAACGCAGTGACGAAATCACACCCAAAGATCTGTGGGGAATGTTTCTATTGGACATACCAAAACTGTGCTTTTATAGCAATTCACTTACACCAGTGGAATACCAACTGGGATGTTGGAATCATCAGAAGTGTTCCAAGATATGATTTAGATCAAGTATAGCACTATTTTCTTGATTGTCTAGAAAAATATTAGCAGTGGCTAAAAATGTAAATATTTGATTTGGTGTTTAGCCTGCTGAAGAGTGTCTCTGAAGCACAAATACAAGATGTAAGTGCTGAAACTACTACAGGGTTGACTGATGACTTTTCTTTTTATCTTTTAAAAAAGATCACATTATCCTTTTTTAATTATTGGACCCATAGGTACAGTCAATCGTGATATTTTTACTAGGTAAAACAAATCAGGACTCAAGATCACAGACTCTAGCTGTGCAGTCACATGAATCTGTATGTACCAGGGAGAGATGCCATGTTAATTCCATACAGATGTGCTATTGCATTCCAGTCTGAAAATTTACAGAAGAGGAAATTCTAGTTACACCCCTTCCCCCTCACAGACTAGGCTAGAACATTTCACATACTGTATGTGTGTTTTGAATTCAGAGAAAGATCTTAAGCTTTTGACCCAGTTTTAATATTTCACTGCTACACTTTTAAATCAAATGCCTCCATTGTCTGATTAAAGTGCAGATATGAACTTCATATCCATCTTTATATTTTTTAGAGGACCGTTATTAAATAACAATGGAAAATCACTGAACCACAGTCTGATCTCAGTTGCACTAGTGTCAATGAAGTGACTCTGAATGTTCCTTGGTAACTAGGATAAGAATCTACCCCCACTGAGTTTATTGCAACAGTATAAAAACACTGTCCTGTCCTTTGAAGTTCATCCTATGGGTAGGAAGTGGTGTGTGTGTGTGTGTGTGCAGAGACTAAGTGTCATTCAGTGGTATTCCTTCATCAAGACAGTAAGGATTTTTAGTAAAGAGTTGTGTAATAATGTTCACCCAGCTCTGGAAAGTGATTTAAATTTATGTATGACAAGCACTGAATAAGTGCAGAGAATAAGATTACTATGTGAGTCTTTCCGACGACAGGCTAAACTCATGCCAGGCCCTATACCAATTTCTGCTGGTATAAACCCTTGATCAGTGTAAAGTACCCCCAGTGCTAAGACTGTGGTGGGGCAAAGCAGCCACAACCCAACTTCCTGGCCAGTCCCATGCATCTTTCAGTGCCAGGGAGGGGAATGTCCAGAGCAACTGGGGATGTTCTGATTCAGCAGGTCTTCTTTGCAGCCTCCACCAGGAGCACAGATGGAAACTTTTCTATCCTGATCCAGTAGAAATTAAGCAAGAAGAGTGGCCTCACACTCTCTTCCTCAGGACGAATTCTTCTTGGAGTTCAGGGGATTAGCTAGTATAGGGTGCTGATATTTACCCATATCACCTTACAGCAGTTTGGGTGAATCTGACCCAACCCCTTAAAACCAAGATCCTGTTTGTGTTATAAGGACATTCAATATTTCATAGCATTTTTCATAATTGTAAGGGGCTTACCACTGTTTCATTGGCCAAAATTTCTATTCTCACTGTGATGAAGTGAGCTGTGCACGGGATGTTGTTTTCCACCCCAGATCTGTGTGTTTTTCAGCAGCCAGTAACATGATTCCTGTTTGTAAATACAGCATGGTGAAACCTCGCTTAAATTACTGCTCAAGAGACTCACAAAAATCAGTTGCCAAATAGAAGTGGTCATTGACTTAAGGTCAAAAAATGTGTACTTGAAACCACAGGGATACTTATGTCACTTAAAATGTGGTTGTGGTTAGATAGTTACCAGCTCACTCAGTTTCTCTCCACCTGTGTATTCTGACTCACAGAATACACATCTTCTCTTATGTTAGAGACAAAAATATTATTTCACTAATTTTTACTGATCATTGCAGAGCTAATGCAACTAGGGGAAAAACAGTGAAATCTATAGAATAACTAAGCAGGTTCTAATTGCACAATCATTGTTGGCAACAAAGCTCACAAGTTGTTTCTGGAGAGCAAGGACTTACAGAAAAACAATTTTTTGCTACTGATGCGAGTTCCCCACTTGTCCCTAGGGGACATTGAAACTTCCTGGTTCTCAGTTCTCACTAAAGAACACACCTCAGTAATATTGAGTAGTCCATGACTTATTGTGTGTTGTTGGGCTTGGAGGGTTTTACTTTTCCATGCTGAAGTCTATCCTGGATAGATTAGGTATATTTGTATATTTTTGCAATCTCTTGATTAAATTGTACATTTATTCATTAGGTTTTCTCATTTGTTATAGTTTGGTATAGAGATGGACATTTTTTGACAATTAAAAATTTTCCATGTCAATGTTTTCCATTTCTCATAGAAAATTTAAAACAACGTTGTTTTCTGACCATCTCCACTAAGGTATTTTGTTGTGCTTAAAAGACAAGTAACATGAGATAATTTTAATGACTGAAACCAGGTTCAACTGAAAATTCTGATATGGATTTTTGAGATAAAATACCTTTGCTGTAGGAGTTTATGCTATTTCTTTTTTAATCTTGATTTGTATTCTCAAAAATCTATTATTTCATCAATAAAGCTTCAATAATGATATTGTCAATTTTTGTGGGGAGGGGAGGAGACTGGGACAGAATAAATAAAGGTCTTTTTGTTCTGTATGAGCACAACACCTAGCACAATTCCAAGACTAGGACTTCTAGGTGCTATGGTAATACCAATAATAAACAGTAGTAGTAATAATAAAGCACCATTGTCCATGATATTTGCTGGTGGAAAGGCATTTGAGTTTGAGGTTGTTCTCTTCCCTAAAAAAATCCAAATGATGGTAATGGGTACTACTCCCCTCCCGCAAACATCTTTATTTTGGGGTCTACCACTCACAACCTCCCCTGTTCCACATACATGTTCGGCCATTGTGAGAAATAGTGAGATGCTTTTTACCCGAACAGCATCACCAATAGGAGGAAGAAATGTGTATCTATATCTCTGGTCAGGCCTAGAGATTGTCGTCTCCCAATGCCTGAGAGAGCCAGGAAGATGGATGGGAACAAACAAACTTAAGCTCAGTCTGTATAAGGCAGAAGTGATGTAGAAGAATGCGCTATAGCAATGGTTCTTGAACTGTGGGTTGAGACGTGAACCCTACTACTCAGGGAAAAAGTGGCTCAACGCTCAGGTTACACCCCCCCCAGCCTGAGGCTGACGCCCTTGGGCATCAGTTTTGCCCCCAACACACCCACCTGGAATGGGGGAGCTCAGGCTTTGGGTCCTGGTCTCTCCTCCTGTCATTGTGTAGTACTTGGTCATGAGAAGGGGGTCACAGTGCAATGGATTTTGAGAACCTAAGAACATAACACAAGAACATAAGAAGGGCCGTACTGCGTCAGACCAAAGGTCCATCTAGCCCAGTATCCTGTCTACCAACAGTGGCCAATGCCAGGTGCCCTGGAGTGAGTGAACCCAACAGGTAAAGATCAAGTGATCTCTCTCCTGCCATCCATCACCCCCCTCCGACAAACAGAGGCTAGGGACACCATTCCTTACCCAGCCTGGCTAATAGCCATTAATGGACTTAGCCTCCATGAATTTATCTAGTTCTCTTTTAAACCCTGTTATAGTCCTAGCCTTCACAGCCTCCTCAGGCAAGGAGTTCCACAGGTTGACTGTGCTATGTGAAGAAGAACTTCCTTTTATTTGTTTTAAACCTGCTGCCCACTAATTTCAATGGGTGTCCCCTAGTTCTGCTATTATGGGAACAAGTAAATAACTTTTTCTTATTCACTTTCTCCATGCCACTCATAATTTTATATACCTCTATCATATCCCCCCTCAGACTCCTCTTTTCTAAGCTAAAAGGTCCTAGTCTCTTTAATTTCTCCTCGTGTGGGACCCGTTCCAATCCCCTAATCATTTTAGTTGCCCTTCTCTGAACTTTTTCTAATGCCAGTATATCCTTTTTGAGATGAGGAGACCACATTTGTACACTGTATTCAAGATGTGCGTGCACCATGGATTCGTATAAGGGCAGTAAGATATTCTCCGTCTTAGTTTCTATCCCTTTGTTAATGATTCCTAAAATCCTGTTTGCTTTTCTGACTGCCGCTGCACACTGCATGGACATCTTCAGAGAATCATCCATGATGACTCCAAGATCTCTTTCCTGAATAGTTGTAGCTAAATTAGCTTCCATCATATTGTACGTATAGTTGGGGTTATTTTTTCCAAAGTGCATTACTTCACATTTATCCACATTCAATTTCATTTGTCATTTTGTTGCCCAATCACTTAGTTTTGTGAGATCTTTTTGAAGTTCTTCACAGTCTGCTTGGGTCTTAACTATTCTCAGCAGTTTAGTATCATCTGCAAACTTTGCCACCTCACTGTTTACCCCTTCCTCCAAATCAATGACGAATAAGTTGAATAGGCTTGGTCCTAGGACTGACCCTTGGGGAACACCACTAGTTACTCCTCTCCATTCTGAAAATTTACCATTTATTCCTACCCTTTGTTCCCTGTCTTTTAACCAGTTCTCAATCCATGAAAGGATCTTCCCTCTTATCCCATGGCAACTTAATTTACGTAAGAGCCTTTGGCGAGGGACCTTGTCACTGGAAATCTAAGTACACTACGTCCACTGGATCCCCCTTGTCCACATGTTTGTTGACCCCTTCAAAGAACTCTAGTAGATTAGTAAGACATGATTTCCCTTTACAGAAACCATGCTGACTTTTGCCCAACAATTTATGTTCTTCTATGTGCCTGACAATTTTATTCTTTACTATTGTTTCAACTAATTTGCCAGGTACGGACGTTAGACTTACTGGTCTGTAGTTACCGGGATCACCTCTAGAGCCCTTTTTAAATATTGGTGTTACATTAGCTATCTTCCAGTCATTGGGTACAGAAGCCAATTTAAAGGACAGGTTACAAACCCTAGTTAATAGTTCCGCAATTTCACATTTGAGTTTTCAGAACTCTTGGGTGCATGCCATCTGGTCCCAGTGACTTGTTACAGTTAAGTTTATCAATTAGTTCCAAGACCTCCTCTAGTGACACTTCAATCTGTGACAATTCCTCAGATTTGTCACCTACAAAAGATGGCTCAGGTTTGGGAATCTCCCTAACGTCCTCAGCGTGAAGACCGAAGCAAAGAATTCATTTAGTTTCTCTGCAATGACTATCATCTTTAAGTGCTCCTTTTGTATCTCTATCATCCAGGGGCCCCACTGGTTGTTTAGCAGGCTTCCTGCTTCTGACGTATTTCAAAAACATTTTATTATTACCTTTTGAGTTTCTGGCTAGCTGTTCTTCAGATTCCATTTTGGCTTTTCTTATTACATTTTGACACTTAATTTGGCAGTGTTTATGCTCCTCTCTAGTTACCTCAGTAGGATTTGACTTCCACTTTTTAAAAGATGCCTTTTTATCCCTCACTGCTTCTTTTACATGGTTATTAAGCCATGGTGGCTCTTTTTTAGTTCTTTGACTTTGTTTTCTAATTTGGGGTATGCATTTAAGTTGGGCCTCTATTATGGTGTCTTTGAAAAGTGTCCATGCAGCTTGCAGGGATTTCACTTTGGTCACTTTACCTATTAATTTCCATTTAACTAACCCTCTCATTTTTGCATAGTTCCCCTTCCTGAAATTAAATGCCACAGTGTTGGGCTGCAGCAGTTTTGTTCCCAGCACGGGAATGTTAAATGTTATTATATTATGATCACTATTCTCAAGTGGTCCTGTTATAGTTACCTCTTGGACCAGCTCTTGCGCTCCACTCAGGACTAAATCAAGAGTTGCCTCTCCCCTTGTGGGTTCCTGTACCAGCTGCTCCAAGAAGCAGTCATTTAAAGTATCGAGGAATTTGGTCTCTGCATTTCGTCCTGAGGTGACGTACCCAGTCAATATGGGAATAATTGAAATCCCCCATTATTATCGAGTTATTTATTTTGACAGCCTCTCTAATCTCCCTTAGCATTTCATCGTCACTATCACTGTCCTGATCAGGTGGTCGATAATAGATCCCTATTGTTATATTCTTATTAGAGCATGGAATTACTATCCATAGAGATTCTATGGAGCATGTGGATTCATTTAAGATTTTTAATTCATTTGATTCTACATTTTCTTTCACATATAGTGCCACTCCCCCATCCCCAAGACCTGTTCTGTCCTTCCGATATATTTTTATACCCCGGAATGATTGTGTACCATTGATTGTCCTCAATCCACCATGTTTCTGTGATGCCTATTATTTCAATATTTTCCTTTAACACGAGGCACTCTAGTTCACCCATCTTATTATTTAGACTTCTAGCATTAGTGTACAAGCACTTTAAAAACTGGTCACTGTTTATTTGTCTGCCATTTTCTGATGTGTCACATTCTTTATGTGAAAGTTTGTCATCTGATCTGGCCTCTCCTTTATTCTTTACCATCTTCTCCTTCTGACTAAAACCTAGAGAATCTCTATCAGTAGACCCTCCTGTAAGAGAAGTCTCTATCCGATCCACATGCCTCTCTGCAGCAATCGGCTTTCCCCCATCTCTTAGTTTAAAAACTGCTCTGCAACTTTTTTAATGTTAAGTGCCAGCAGTCTGGTTCCACTTTGGTTTAGGTGGAGCCCATCCTTCCTGTATAGGCTCCCCCTATCCCAAAAGTTTCCCCAGTTCCTAATAAATCTAAACCCCTCCTCTCTACACCATCATCTCATCCATGCATTGAGACTCTGAAGCTCTGCCTGCCTAGCTGGCCCTGCGCATGGAATGGGAAGCATCTCTGAGAATGCCACCATAGAGGTCCTGGATTTCAATCTCTTTCCTAGCAGCCTAAATTTAGCCTCCAGGACATCTCTGCTGCCCTTCCCTATGTCATTGGTACCGATATGTACCACAACCACCGGCTCCTCCCCAGCACTACTCATAAGTCTATCTAGATGCCTCAAGAGATCCACAACCTTCGCACCAGGCAAGCAAGTCACCATACGGTTCTCCCAGTCATCACAAACCCAGCTGTCTATGTTTCTAATGATCGAATCTCCCATTACTAACAACTGCTTTTTCCTAATGACTGGAGTTCCCTCCCCCGGAGAGGTTACCTCAGTGCGAGAGGATACCCCAACAGCACCTGGAAGGAGGGTCCCAACTATGGGAAGGTTTCCCTCTGCTCCCATTGACTGCTCTCCTTCCCTGAGCCTTTCCTCCTCCTCAGCAGCACAGGTGCTGTCTAAGTAGAGGTGGGACAAGTCTACAGTGTCCCTGAAAGCCTCATCAGTATACTTCTCTACCTCCCTTAGCTCCTCCAGTTCTGCCACCCTGGCCCCGTACACGGTCTCTGAGGGCCAGGAGCTCCTCGCACCGAATGCACACATACGCCACCCGCCCAGAGGGCAGGTAATCATACATGCTACATTGAGTGCAATAAACTGGATAGCCCCCACTCTGCTGCTGGATTTCTGCCTGCATTATTTTTTACAGCTACCTAGGCTAACAGCAAGGTTTAGTTTAAATCAAAAAGTTTGGATTATAGCTCAAGTTAAAGGATTTACAGAGCAACAATTACACCTCACCCCCTTCACAACTCCCTCTCGAAACTCCCTGTTAGCAGCCCCTGGTCGCAAGCTCCCTGGTCGCTTGCTCTCTGCTTTATACAGCCCTGGCCTTCCTGATTAGCCCCACTCCCTGATTAGGGCTCAGCCACTGATCAGGGGCTTAAGGATCAGCCAGTGACCAGAGGCTTCTAGATGTCACAGCTTCCAACTGCCAGCCACAGCACACGGTCCTTCAAACAAACACACAAACAAACAAACAGACAGACAACCAAACAAGCTCAGCACACAGCAAGTACCCCCAAACACACACACACTACAGACAGAAACTTACCCCAAGGGTCCTGTAGTTGCTCCTCCTTCACCTGGAGAACTCCATCTCGAAACTCCCTTTTAGCAGCCCCTGGTTGCAAGCCTTTTTTAGTTAGAAACTCTGCACTAGAGGAACAGGTAAATCTTTAAATGCAATTTCTATTGGAAGTATTTGTGATCTCTGCCAATAGAGTTCTCAGGCTCAGCAATTTTGGATCCATTGGTGCTACTGTACTCTCGGAAGACAGCTATGGTATGTAATACTTCCCCTCTCCCTCATCTATGATAACTTCCTAGATAATGACTCTTCCTCTTCGATGTGGACCGTACTCAGAGTTTCATGCCTTTAAAACCTTAAGACAGTTATACAATGTACTATACTTGAGGATATCTTTGAAAAAGATTCCAAAGCTTCATCTAGTGCAGCATGCAATTGGTTACATTCTAGTCTAGATGGATCTGTGAAGGGGTTTACTCACCACAGGAGCACTCCCTCAAGGCCAGGCATGGTATAGCATCTCTTTCCCTCTATGGTCCCTCTGCTGATGCTCCCTCAGTCTCTGCAGTGGTTTGTCTCTCTTCCTGCAACTCAGCCCTGTGGCCAGGTCACAATATTATCCTCTACTTCCACGCTTAAAGAAAGTCCAGCATAGGATAGTCCAATGTCCTCACAAGAGGGTCTTTAGCCCCAGCTTCTGTCCCCTAATCCTCACCTCTGGGCTTTCCAAGGTCTTTGTCACCTTCTCTGGACTCAGGCCACCTTGCCAGTGGCTGGTAGGGGAACCTGGGCCCTCCCACTACACTAGGTCCCAGGCCCAGGGACCCTACAACCAGCAGCTAAGGTCTGCAGTCCCATTACCTGCTGCTTTTTCCCCAGGCTCCTTCCTACTCAGCCTTTGTCAGACTTGCACCTTTTAAGTTCCCCTTGCTTTGTGCTACCACAGAACATCTCCTAGGGCTCTCACTCTCTGGCAATCCAAATCCTACTCTTCTTTCAGGGTGCTTGTCAATCTTCTCTAATCAGGCTAGGATCCGAGGGCTTACGCTCCCCACTAGGCTTCTTCCCTACCGCCTCTTTATTCCCAGAGAGCAATTGCAGCCTCTTCCTGCAGCACTCCTTTTGCTACCTACTTCCACTCTGTATACAAACTAGCTTGCCAGCTGGGCTTCATAATCAGTTAAGCCTGGCTCTCCCTCCAGGTGCAGCCAAGTAACATAATTAGCCCCTCAGGTCCACATTCACCCATGCAGGGTCTGTGAAGGGTAAACATTCCATCATAGGATCTAAGTTCCAGTACCCACCTCTAAGTATTCATGAGCCAGGTCCCTAAAATCCTGAGATTATTTCAATTTTTAAAACTTGTGGTTTTTAAATTAAATTTTGGTTCTTTTTATTTGCCTTCTGATTTCTGAGTCTGAAAAATTCCTGTTGATAGATTTTCTCCACAACAATCAGTGTTAAAAATGTACTTAAAAAAGAGAAAGCTGAAATCCCCATACAATCCTACAGCTCAAGTTTCTGGGACTTAAAAACAAAACAAAAAAAATCATGAGACTTGCAATAAAATTCTGCAAATTGGCACTATTGTCAATTGTTTGCATTGCCAGTCACTCTCCTTATGTCCAATCATAATATTTTTAATCATGTAGGTATCCCACTGCCATTTCATGAGGCCCAACCTTCAATAACGGGGAGCATGGTGCTCTCAGGACAAGAGGCTGGTTTTTGGAACCTGCTTCCTCCAGTGGATCAATATAGCCTGAGTTGACATGCCTCAGAGGATAGTATAAAACCTATTTCTTTAGTCTAGTTTTGATAGACCCTATTGATATTAGAGAATAGGGGTTAGGAGTTGTTACTGAGAAATTAATCTGATTGGTAGAAGGTGCCCAGGTGATAAGCCCCAAGACAAATTTCTTCACTAATTGTACCACAGCAGGACTCACCACCCTGGTACTTACTGCTGGTTGTGCTGGCAATTAGCTCAGTCTTTTCACAGGGCACCCTCTGCCGGTGGTGTCTCATTGCCATCAATTCTGCACCAGACCTGTGTCACCTCAAGGATCACAGCATCCTCATCAGGACATAGCTGTGCCCCTTTCCATTCTTCCCCGATTCTAGGGGAGCAGCAGTCCTCAGTCCAGCCACTTGCCTCCATGACCAACTGCAGCCCAAGGTTCTACCCACTTGCCTCAGTGGCAAACTGCAGCCCTTCACTGGCCACTCCCCTCAGTGGCAAGTGGGGTCAATGCCGGGGGAGGAGGGAAAGGGGAAGACCTAGGCCCATCCATTACTCCAAGTCCAAACCCAGGGACCCTCTAGGCAGCAGCCACAGTGTCTCCTTTCAACCCCCCATCATCCATTTCCCTGGGATACTTCCCTGTAGCCCTAGCACAGTGGTGGGCAAACGCCAACCTGTGGGCCACATCCAGCCCGTGGGACCTTCCTGCCTCCACCAACAGCACTCTGGCCCACTGCTCCTGGGAAGCACTGCAGCAGCATGGCTATCTCTGGGAGGGCTTCAAGCTCCTGCAACTCTGAGAGGCATGGTAAGGGGTGTTGGGGGGGGCGCTTCAAGCTCCTGTGGGGCAGCATGTCTAGCTCCAGCGGGCCGCTGCCAGACACGCTTCTCTGAGCAGCATGGTAAGGAAGGGATGCGGATGGTGTGTGGATATGGGGAAGGGAATCCCAGCAGGCAGTCAGGGAGTGGTTGGATAGGGTGGAAGTTCTGGGTGGGGGTTCTGGGTGGGGGGGCAGTCAGGGGACAGGGGGTTTGGATAGGCATGGGAATCCCATGGGGTCTGTCAGGGAGCAGGGGTGTGATAGGTCATGAGGCAGTCAGGAGACAAGGAGCAAGGGGGCTTAGATACGGGGTGGGGGATCTCTGGAGGGGGCAGTCAAGGGATAAGGAACAGTGGGGTTGGAGGGTTGCAGGTTCTGAGGAGGGTAGGAAGTGGGTGGGGGTCAGATAAGGGATGGAGCCAGGCTGTTTGGGGACATACAGCCTTCCCTACCTGGCCCTCCATACAATTTTGGAACCCTCACACGGCCCTAGGGCCAAAAGGTTTGCTCACACTTGCCCTAGCACTTTCTCTGCCACTCTATCATGGCTTCAGTGTTTCAGCCAGTCAGGCTGGAGCTCCCTCTCACGCCCTGGCAGTTCCATCCACCCTCCAGAGAGCCAGTCCTTTCTTCATAGATTCCCAAGAGAAAACTGCTCTTCTCTCTGCCCTGCAGCTCTCTTTATATATGGGCCTGCTCTGCCCTGATTGGCTGGTCCTTGCAGCCCCTCAATGATCAGCTGCCTGCTGCCCAGCCTCCCTGGGCTGCTTTTAACCCTCTCTCCATCAGTGTGGGGAAGATGACCCATCACACTAATTAATATCCATTGCCATAATTACACTTTAACACTGTGTGGAGAAATTGACAAATACTAAAAAACAAAGGAAGAGAGGGCAACTTTTTCAGCTGATTTACTTTCAAGACACTGACGTACCTAGAATTTTAAAACCAAGTTTTAAGTTATGTAGGAATAGGTCCATGAAGAGCTAATATCTTTTTTCATCCACAACAGAAATAATTGTTTCCCCTTACACAGAAATATGAAAAAAGCACAATATCACCTTGTCTAAAAATAATTACTTTCCTTGTTGGAAAGACAATCCTTGAAACAAAAAAATGATTTAAAGTTCATTCTTCAGCCATTGCATTTGATGAGAAATGGAAGATGAATGAACTTCCCTTCTCTTCACAAGCTCAAATGTAACAGGTTTCTTTGGAAGACTTCATTAACATTAATTCTAGTCTTTCCTGAAGTTTTATGTATGTCTGTACTCACTGAGTTCTTTAAGAGTGATCAGCTTAAAATCTGTAATGTGAAACTTCTATGTGCAAATGTTTTATGTAATGCAGTTGGAGCTAAGTTCAGCTTCTTTTAATGTAAGATCAGGAAACATCCTCCGATACAGAACTACAGTCCCATATTCAAACCTGACTGGCAAATATAATGAATACGATATAGCAAGTAAGAGCACCATGCTTACAATTCAGGTGACTACACAAGACTTTTTAATTTGAGGGAAGAAATTTTAATTCAGAATGACTCTCCCACTTTGAACAATTGGATAGCTTTGAACCACTGAAGGAAAATAGCAATCAAAATTTGGACTTCAGGCTATTAAGAGCTGAAGTAGTTCCCATTAACTGTTAAATTATTTAAACCATATTTTTGCAGAAGGGGGATATTAATTTTACACACACACACACTAAAAGCCTTAACTGGGTCAAATCCTACTCTCAGTTAAAGTACTGTAAATCCAGTTAACTCAATTTACTTTCATTGGGTACCATTAGGTTTTATCCTCTTGCCAACTCCATCCATCCAAAATAAATAAGGGCAAACAGGTATGAAACACTGAAAGCATATGTAGTGGAAAAAATAATGTGAATAAAAATGAGTCATGGGCAGATTGATTTATCTGGAAAACCAATACTGACTTTAATAGAGTTACTCCTGATTTGCACTTGCCCATTTATTTTGTGAATATACTCACAATGGTACCTCTGTGCATTTTATCTTTTGCAGCTGGAAATGTGGCCTGGAGGGCCTCCCTGTCTACACCAGTGAAGCAGCTCAGCCAAATGAGAAGGAGAAGAAATAGGATGTGGGATGACATGTTCCAAGAGATCCTGCAAGCTTCTGGCGCTTCGGATACCGAGCACAGGGTTTGGACAGACTGGACAGCAACACACATTATTGTAGCTCACTATTAAAACAGTCTTGCAAAGCCTTCCTGAGCCATATAGCTCTTCTCACAGCTCTGGTATCTGGCTGCTCAAAATCAGCAGACAGCCATTCTACCTCTGACCTCCACCTGGACAGAAACTTTCCTCTTTTGCTTCACAGATATTATGAAGCACACAGCAGGCAGCTATAGCCATTCAGATGTTTTATTCACTGAGATCTAATCTCATGAGTAGACAGCACAGCAGCCTTTATATGGCCAAAGGCACATTCATCTGTCATTCTGCACCTCCTGGGCCTGTAGCTGAAGTGCTCCTTGCTGCTGTTGTGGTGACCAGTGTGCGCCTTCTTCATGAGCCATGGGAGTAAGATATAGGCAGGGTCTCCCATGGTCACTGTTGGCATTTCAATATCCCCAATGATAATCTGCCAGTCTGGAAAGAAAGTCCCTGCTTGCAGCTTTCAGAACAGGTCTGTGTTCTTAAAGATGCACCTTCCCTGACCATCCTGTGTTGGTGTCGGTAAAACATCCCTGTGATCCATCAGCGCTTGCAATACTATGGAAAAGTAGCCCGTTATGGTGATGTACTTTGTGGCAAAGTGGTCTGGTGTCAAAATAGGGATTTGCATGCCATCTATCACTACGCCACAGTTCAGGAATCCCACTGCTGCAAAACCATCCACTATGTCCTGAACATTACCCAGAGTCACTGTCCTTTGTAGCAGAATGCAATTAATGCCCCTGCATACTTGCATCACAGCAACCCCCCTGGTTTATTTCCCAATTTCAAATGGATTCCTGACTGATGGGCAGCAATTTGGCATTGCAAGCCTGCACATAGCGACTGCCAGTCAGTGCAGCTCTCATTCTGGTGTTACTGCGTTGGAGGGCTGGGGCAAGCTCTGCATACACATCCAGGAATGTGGCCTTGCTCATCTGAAAGTCCTGCAGCCATTGTTCATGATCCTATACCTGCATAATGATGCAATTCCACCAGTCGGTGCTTGTTTCTTGGGCCCAGAACTAGTGCTCTAAAGTCTGCAGCTGCTCTGTGAATGCCAACAACAACCATGAATTGTTTCTTTCTGTGTTCCACAGCAAGCTAGCCTTGAAGGAATTGTCATTTTCCCATGGCTCCTCTGGCATCTCTGCAAATACTGCAGGATCAGGCTCCCTGTGCTTGCAACGCTCATAACAGTAATGCAGAGCTGTGCAGGATCCATGCTTCTGTCACAGATGGCAGATACTTGGATTAGCAGGGCTTCTGTAAAGAGGCATGAAACATTTTGGGACGCATTTACTGTCACTGAACATCAAAGAGGCTATTATCCTATAGTTATGCAGAGGGATTTAAATGGATAACTCTAATTGCTGATAACAGAGTTCTATGATTTATTTACTCTGGGAACAATAAATCCTTAAATTACTTTAAGTGGTGCTCTTCCTCCACTAGTTGGTCATAGCATGTTACACAAGTTCTCTGGGCTTTTCTTTCTCAACTCTTTATCATATGTGATCTATGTAAAGAAGTGGCGATACAAAACCCCTGGCTCTGATCACTTTCAAACTGGGGAATTTCTGATATGGCTCACACCTGAACTTTGCAAAAGCGTATGTCCTGATCCAAATTGCAGCCTGGGTTGAGCTCTTCTTTTCTTTCATTGCAAGATTGCAATCTACTAAGTTTTATAAAATGTTTTGGATGAATGCTCTCATTGCTCTCTCAGCTTCCATTTATTTATTTATTTATTTTCTCTTCTCCTCTGTGCACCTTTATTTTCCTTCTCTTTTTTTTTCATTCCCTACAAGTCCTTCTCCTGAATTCATTATTTTGGGGACCGATACTGCAGTCCTTCCATTTGCAAAACTCCCACTAATTACAGCAGATTCGTAAGACACTGGAGTGTCATGCTGGGAACAACTGAAAATTTTGGCTATAATTTCTACTCATGTTAGTTTCAGGTCACTCCTCTTACTGATTTGACAATACTCATATTTGAAGAAGGGACAGAGTCCTGTGCCTTAATTTAGAGAAGAAAGGGCAAATATTGTGAAGTTAAGATGATGCTACATATGCTACAGCATAAATATTCATAGATTGTAATACCAAAAGGGACCATTGTGATCATCCCATCTGACCTACTGCAAAATAGAAGCAGAAGTTCATTCCATGATTCCAGGGTCAAGGCTAATGACTTGTGGTTCAAACCTGAGCGCATCTTTTAGGAAGATATCCAGATCTGGTTTTAAAGATTTCAAATGATGGAGAATTGATAAATTTGCAACTCATTTCCAATATAAATTTGTCAAGCTTCAACTTCCAGCCACTTGATCCTTTTATGCCTTTGTCTACTAAAGAACTTTCTGCTAGAGTTACCTTTTATTCTTATAGGCCATGATCAAGTCACACTGTAATTTTCCCTTTGACAAACTAAACAGATTGAGCTATTTAAATCTGTTACCGTAAAATATGTATTCCCATCTTTGAATTATACCTGTAACTATTTTCTGTACAAGCTCCAACTTTTTAACACACTTTTTGAAAGTTAGACATCAGAACTGACACAGTATTCTAGCAGTGGTTTCACCTGTGCCAAATACTGAGTTAATACAATCTTCCTACTCACTATATCCTTGTTTATGCATCCATGAAAAGAATGAACCTTTTTGGCCATAGCATCACACACTGGGATCTGTTGTGATTATTGGACTGTACAAACTTATCCTAAGTTCAACTGTAAAAAGTATGTGAAAGTTCACAAGATATTACAATAACCATGAAAAATAGGTCAAGTTGTTTTTGAGGATGAATGTTATAACAGTTGCAAGAAAACCAGACAGAGAAACTGTATTAGTCTAAACAATCAGGACTTACTGATATAATTCAAGGACTATGAGAGATCATACTTGGTAAACAAGAAAATGTGGGAACAAAGTTACTGATGCCAAATTTGGCCTTATGGAAATGGATTTAATTGGTAAAAAATAATGAAGATAAAATATGTTGTCCACTTTTACCCTTTTTGGGGTTCTTATAAGACTGAAAAGAAAAGAATCATCTTCCTCCAACTCATATTCCAGCCTGGCACCACTGCATCTCATTGCAGCTTCCTTGACCTCAAGACAGATGGAGCGGACCAAGCTAAGGACTTTCTTCCCAAAAGGAAGGCCAGCTGGCTTTGCTCTTGTGTAAGGAACTTTGTATTCACTTGTCAGTGCTGAAAGTCATCAGATTACGATGACATCCAGTCTTCAGTCCTTCAGTGGGGACAGCTAATTCCCTATACCGCAGAGGCACATAAAATCCTGTATTGTTTTCCCTTCTCTTGTTGTGTTGCTTTATGCCCTCCTCCACTTTCCTCTGATCATCTCTCACTCTCTTGGCTTTTCATTAAATCCTAAAATTGACTATAGTGCATTCATCCAAACCTGCCTTGTCTAAGAAGAAAGGATCCAAACAGATGATGTCCCTGACGAAAACATGATCCAGGATCAAAGCAGCACATGTCATAGTTGACCTGCCAGTCAAAGCATCCATTTGTGACTTTTCAGGGATCTAGTGTTCCAGAGATAACAAAAATCATATTTCCCCCACATTTTCTATCTTCTCTCTCCCCTACATTGTAGATGTCTATTAGAAATAGAGAAGTAAATACCCTTTGCACACAAGGACCGAAAGTAAAATTAATCCTTTCCTTTTCATCAAAATGAAGCTCGAAAAATAAGAGACTAATATTCTGCCCACAAAAGGAGACACTCTAAAGGTTTTGATTGTTTTGCATAATCACTTAGTTTCAGTTTCAGTATAAATGCTTGTTTTAATTTCTTGTTCTTTTTTGTGTTTGATCAATGAACTTTCAGGTTTTAGGTGTTTGTCATATAACCAAGTAGAACCAGTGTCTCAGTAGAAACATAACCCAAAGCAAATAATATTGGAGAGTTTATAAACACCTTTAACTCTCTGACAATACATTAGATCTGATATATATTTGGTTGTCCATCATCTACCTTTATCCTGTTCACAGTCACCGAATTCTAGGATACAATTCCCCATCCTGTAAGTATGACCTACATTCTTTATTCCCAGAAGTATGGCTGCATTTGGCACATTGAAACTCGTATTGTTTGTTTGAGCCCATTTTACCAAGTAATCCAGATCATCCTGTATAAATGGCCTGTCCATATCACTATTCACCACTCTTCTGGTCTTCAGGTCATCGGAAAACTTTATATGAAATTATTTTACATTCTCTTTTAGATCATGCATAAAGATATTAAATAGCATTGTGCCAAGCATCCATCCTTGCGGAATCCCATTAGAAAAATCTATTAAAAATGATTCCCCATTAACAATTACATTTTGAGATGTCATTTTCAATCCCTATTACACTGATTTTGTAGTATGCTATTTTTTTTTATTCCAAGTGTTGCATGGTACAATTTTGACAGGGATCAATGTCAAGCTCACAGACCTATAATTTTTAAAATATCGACACAACTTTATTTTTCTTCCAGTCCCCTGGAACTTCTCCAGTGTTTTTAAGATTTGTTGAAAAATGACTGCAATGATCAGGAGACCTCTTTAGGCAACGCTTTTAAAACTTTTGGGTAAAAATGATCTGGAATAATTGATTTAAATGATTTGACTTTAGTAAATTATGTTTAACATTCCTGTTAGTGCTGCTGTAATGGAAAGTATTTAATCATTACTGAATACATTTTCTGGCTTCTTTCCAAATACGGAACAGAAATATTTATTGAATATTTCTGCCTTGTCTGCATCATTATGACAACTTTATCATCTCCATCCAGTGACAGATCTATAACCATTGATAAGGTTCTTCTCATTTCTGATGTTAAAAAACTTTCTTATTGTTCTTAAACCATACCAGTGATGGATTTTTCATTAATATCTTTAGCATTCCTTATCAATAATTTGAATTTTAACTCCTAATTTATACTCACTGCTATCCACTTCCCCTTTATTCTATTTGTTAATATTGTCTCTTTATATTTATTGCATTAACAAAATTTAAACCAACAACTTAGGCTGGAGGAAGCAACAATTTGTGGGGGATGGATAGTGTAGTGGAGGGTCCTGGTCTGGGAGTCAGGAGATCTGGGTTCAATTCCAGACTTGCTGTGTGCTGTTGGGCAAATCACAATCTGACCCATTACCAAGTTCCTTATCTGTAAATTGAAGATACTATTTCCCTACCTCATACAGGTGTTACAATGATAAAACCCATTAATAATTGTGAGGTACTCTGAAACTACATAGACCCAATGACTAGAGCTGGTTGGAAATTTTCCAACATAATATTTTTTTGTCAGAAAATGTCAACTTGTTAAAATTGAAACATTCCACCTAAATGTCAATTTCAACAAAATTCTGAGGGAACCCTGCCTGATTTCTTGCCAGCTTGCTTGCTGAATTCCTTGGCAGCTCATTCTCCTGGAACCATTCTGCTCATAGTTCTGAGATTTGTTGTTTTTGTTCTTCGACAGAATGATTTTTTTAAAAAATCTCACTATTTGTCACAGAATGGAAAATCCCATTACCACTCAGCTCTACTAATGACTTTTAGAGGTTAGTGGTGTAGAGGGCACTAAAAACACCCTGAGTTTCAGAATTATATTTCAACTGTGATTTTCCACTAGTATTAATTAGAGCTCATGTATACAGTCATCATGATTAATCAGAATACATCCTGGGGATGAAAAGTGCTCTTTTTCTTGGAAGTCCAATATCAGTCTGTATAGAGAGATGCGCATTGTACTGAAATTTTAATTTTTTCCCTTCTCTTTCCATAAGTTCTCGCTGAGATATCTTGGAAGTCCCAGGTTAGCTAAGTTTCAGACTTAATGACAAGCCTTAATCCACCCTTCCTGAAGCTTTTGATGATAATGATTGAAACTGAAAAAAATGAACTAAAAATGAATATCTGATTTTCAAATTAGGAAAACTACCACTGAAGAATCTAAGCTGAGATGGGTCCCTTAGAGAGGTGTATTTATTACCAGAGTGGCCATGCAGCAGGTGCTCTTATACTTGGGGCTAGTTGTTATTAGTATACTTACACTTGCTTTTTAATTTAGTTTCTGTTACATTGCTTACCAAATGTTGCATGTATCAGTTTTATTCCTTCTGTAGACTTCCAGAATTGCTTTCGTAATAATCTAGTTTTCCAGGATTACTGCCACCAGTCTACATTTTTCCTCCTTATTATCTTTTAAGAACCTTGTCTAAATAACATCTGGGCCTCAGAATTTCTTGGTTTTCAAGCATCGTAACTCATTTATCACCTCTGTCTTACTGACCCTAAAATCATCCAAGACAGTGAGAGCACAGCCAGTTTAGATGAGATTGTGTTAGTGTTTTCTGTCTCCAGTCACCGGATTCAAAAACCATGAATAACTATCCTGGAAATATAAACTTGTTAAGGAGGGGAGACATTCATTCACGTTGGAGAATTCAAAATCTTCAGCATTCCTAGGGTTAAAGCGATCTAGGGGTGATTATTTTTGAGCTGCAGTCCCCAACAGTTACAGTAAACTATCTGTTCTATTAAACTGGACATTGTCTAGTTTTGAAAAGCTTTTGATCTCTGATCTTGAGAAGCCAAGTCAGTGTAAAGAACTGAGATTTTGATTGCTCAGTGAGGTCCGCTATTTTAGACTGAGTGCCCTGCATTATACTGCCTGTCTCATTCCTGTTTCCCAAGATCCGAAAGTATGTTTCTCTTGAGGCTCTCTGGGACCTGGTCTACACTAAGAGGGGAGGGAGGGATCGACCTAAAATACACAGCTTCAGCTATGGGAATAGCATAGCTGAAGTTGATATATTTAGGTTGACTTACCACGGCGTCTTCACAGCACTGAGTTGACTGCTGCCGCTTCCCTGTCGACTCCTCCTGTGCCTATTGCGGCAGTGGAGTACCAGAGTCGATGGGAGAGTGCTTGGGGATCGATTTATCGCATCTAGACTAGACATGATAAATCAACCCCTGAAAGATTGATTGCTACCTGCCGATCCAGTGGGTAGTGTAGACCTACCTTCAATGAGCCAAAGTTTTAAATAAATAAAATACAGGGATGAATCCTGTCAAATACAGTCAATCCTGTTAGGATTGCATTTTCTCAAGTGTTGGGGAGAAAGAATTGTCTATGGCCCAATCTAGCAAGGTGCTTAACATTGTCAACTCCTACTAAAGCTGAAGGAGCTAAAGGCGCTCAGCACCTTACAGCTCTGAGTTGTAAGTAGTGAGGAGTGGCAATCACAGACCAGCATTGTCAGCTATAAATCTACATTTTAAGCAGTTCCAAAATTGAAGAATATTTATATTCTAGGGGTTGCTAAACTTAGCCTACATTTACTTTATCCCACAGAGTAGCATTTGTTTGTTTTTTAAATGTAGTGCTTGTATATGTTCCAAATTGACAGCTCTGGAGACCACAGTCCTCCATTTAGCCACAGCAATTTCAAGAGCAGTTCAAGTTTCCTCATACTACCCTATTATTGTGACTCAGCCAGCCTTCACTTGGAGGTACCACTTCTCATGGTGAGAACGTAATTCGGTTCCATTCAGAGAATCAAAGATTAATGATAGAAAGAGGCTGATTAGGTCATCAAGTCCATTCCTCTGGCAAAGCAGGATTACTCCTTAATAAATATTTTCTTGTTCTTTGTGGAATCTGGTTTTAATGTCGTCAGTGTTTCTGTTTTTGATGTTTCTACTGAGAATGCAAACAAGGTTGTCAATTAATGACAGGTGCTTTCTGTGATGTGCACACTGCACTATCATGAATTACGACAGGGAGACAACATGGTCTGAGGACTGAAGAAGTGATCAATGTGTCAGGAGATCAGGGTTCTATTCTGGATTCTGCCACAGACTCCTCCTGCATGAATCGTGGATGCCACTTAACCAGCTATGTGACTCAGCAACCTCACTGGCAATATGAGAATAATACTCTCCACTGTTGGAAGGCTCTTTGAGCAATTCATATATTGGTACAAATTATTATAATGTAAGTCACAACAGCCCCCAAATAGCTTCCAATGACAGCAATTTTCACTGTTTACTGTCATGGATTGATTTGAATCACTGACCTAGAAAAGAAAGGAAATGACTATGAGTCTGAGCCTGTGAGATGCTAAGAGCCTTTGCTGAGATGCTAAGCAACCTCGTCACCTTCCAGGAAGTCTTCAGCACTTTGCAGAACTGGGAATCCACTGAGTTAGCCAGTTCCTCTCTGCCAGAAGTTTGACTTTTTCAAGCCATACGTATACTGTACTGAGTCCTGCTCCCACTAAAATTGTTGGTGAAATTCCTGTTGGCTTCAATGGGACAAGATCTGGCTCTGGTCTAAACAAAATAAACCTGCTAAATGAATATAAACATACTACAGGAAATGCTGAAAGATAATGAAGATCAGACATAAGGAACTTCTAAAATACATTACTGTGTTTATGTAGCTGCAAACATGCTACAGTACACAATGAAATACTTTCCAAAATGAGAATCTGATATAATAAACATGCTAAAGTAATTGTTAGTCATACTGCAGCTATGTAGTTAGTGGGTATCAGCCATACTTAAAATCAGAAGAATCTCACAGTGTGGCAATCTGATCTTCTAAGTCTGCACTTCATTACACCACGTTTATGCCAGTGAAACTCCACTAATGGAGCTCATTCTGGTGGAAAAATACTGTAACAGAATGGAGAACCAACCCCCACATGTCCAGAAGTTGGGGGAAAAAACACACGTAGCAGAGGTTTTGCAATAAAAATGTCATTTCCTAGTATCATAGATTAGTAAACTTTGTGGGATGGAAAATGAACTGATATATTAAGGCTACATTATATTCTTACTTAGGGAGAAACCATCAAATACCTTAAGCCCCAAATTTGACCTACTTTAATATTTTTCTTAAAATCCTATTCAGTATTTTACTTACAATATATTAGAAGCATCAAACAGACAAAGCCTGGTTTTAAAAGTTACTTTTAGAATTTTTCTTACTACACCTATTTTCTTTCTAATACTTCTTTTCCTCTTACATATTTTAAAGCTCTTTTTATTCCTTTTAATCCTTGCATCTAATTACATTTCACCATGGATGGCTCATTGACATCTCAAGTTCAACATCACCAAAACCAAGCTCATAATTTTCCCTGCCAATCCTCACCTCTATTTCCATTTTTCATTGCTGTTGATAGCATCTCCATCTTCTCAGTCACCCAGTTCAAGGCAACTATGGTTTATCTTACTCTTCCCTCTCTTCCTGCCCCACAATAGAAGTGACCACATTTTTGCTTCTTCTTCCATAATATTTAAAAATGTCTGTCTTTCTTCCCATCCTAAATCATTTGCCCACACCCTGAACAACTCCAGCATTGACTAGTATAACCTTCTCCTCTTAGGTCTTCTGGACACTTCCCTTGCCGAGCTCCAGTTTGTTCAAAATAAATCATGTGTCATGCCTCCATTTGCAGCCCTTCATTGGCTCACCATTGTAAATTCGTTATGCTTGGTTGTAAGACCACTCTGCTTCAATCTATAACTCTGACCTTGGGGTTTTTTTTTGTTTTTTTCTTGTATTCCCAACATTCCCTTCAGTACCTCCTCCCATTCCCTCATTTGCACTTTCTCCCATGTCTCCCCCTATGCACAAATACTCTGTGCTAAACCACCTTTTTATCATTCAAATTCTTCCTCAAAATCCACTAATGTTGTGTAATCTGTGAGAAGTGATCTTTAAAATATAAACCAACAAAAACTAATTTAGCAAAACAACCAAGACATCTGCTTGACTTTAGTGTAACTCTTGTTCTCACTCTTCCGTCTCTCTTTTTGTCACTCAGGAAGTCCTCACTTGCTATGTAATGTCTGAGTTTAAGGTGCAAGCTGTGGTCAAGATTTCGAAAAATGGGTGCTTATAGTTAGGCTCCTAAATTCATTTTTAGGCATCTAAATAAGTGATCTGAATTTTAAAAGTGCTGAGCACCCAGCAGCTCTCAGAGACTTAATTTTAATGGGAGATTGTGGCTGAGGCTCCTTTCTTACTTTTGAAAATTTCATGTATAATACCATCCTTCCATCCGTTCTTTCCTTTCTAATTATATTGACAATCCAGTTATGAGACTATTTCCATGAGGTTTCTATTGTGCTCAGTAGATCATAATCTTCATCATTTAACAGTAGGGCTTGCTGATTTCCCATGCTTTGTGCATTTGTGTATAGACACCATAGTAATCCTGTTGAGTGCTATTTTTGTTCTTTATTTTATATTTCAGGAGGCCAGGTTTTGCCTTAATACAGATATAGGAAGTACAGGATAGATTATTTGAGTTTGGTAAAATACCCCTCTTCTTCCTTCCTTCCTTTCTTCCTTTGATATAAAAGACATATATTAAAGTATACGAGCAAAAATAAGCCACCAGTCATGACAAGATGAGGTGCAGAGATCCACTGTATCAAAGGAGATTCCTCATTTTTGTGTGACTGAGGTGCAATATAGGACAGAATGGCACTGACTACACACACTGCTGGCTAATATAGAAAGGTGTATCTGGAGCTATGATTCTAAACTTGCCCTTCCTTCTAGCATTACTGTTACTCTTGGCTTTTTACTGAGTCTGCCCCTTTATTGTATCTGTGCAGTTGCCAACACAGAAAAGATGGAGAATATTGAACTCAGGTTTCTGCAATTGACCTTACCCCATGAAGAGAAGTTCAGAGATAAGGCTGTGGTTACAGAGCTTGCTGATGCCCAGTGATGGTTTCCTGAGGAAAGGGCTGGACTGCTGCATATTTAAGGATTATTGAAAGTTTTCCCTCCCTATAAAAAGCATTAGCTTTCTAGAAAAAGTGAAGCCAAGCATGCTGCACAGGCTGTAACCAACCAATAGCAGTAAGATTCCCTTTAACACGATGTTACATACTGCCCTTACTGCCTTCAGAAACCTCCACCTATGAGACAATCAGTTATGGAAGGTAACGTAATTATCTTTTCCTGCTGTGGTTCCATTTTCAGGCTGCCAGTAAATATATCTTGGACTAAATCAATATTCCCTGTGAAGTAGAGTGAAAGCTCCTGATAGCAGCAAATATTTAAGTCTGAAACTGGACAATTTGGAAATCACAAGCCTCGCACACAAAACAGAGCATGGGGTCATGCTACATGAGGAACAGAAGAGAGAAAGATATGCTTTATTAAAAAACAGAAAAGGGCAAAAAAAATTAAGATTTTAATTCTCCCCAGAAGGTAACTCAAACAATGCAGCATGAAAAAACAATTTAAAAACAACATGTAGAAAAGTCCTAGAAAACAGAGTCTATTTAAGAGAATCACACTCAGGAGTTCATTACATTTGCTTAAATGATTTTTTTCTAGTATGCAGATTATTTATTCTTAAACAAGCAGTTTTAGGGTTTTGTCATGTTAAATGTCCAGTGCTTATTGTATAAAACTTTTCTGACCCTTTTTTTTAGGTAATATGACAAACTGATCCTGCTGAACATGTTCTCCACCAACATAATATGTTTATGTCTAAAATCTGGTTCTGGGAGATCTGTTTTATTTGTCTTGCTGGATTTGATTTCAATATTTCCTTTGCTACTGTGCCCTCTGAAAAGCAGGATTTTATTAGTTTATGCTCAAATTTTAATAGAAGATAGTATTAAAAATGTAGACACAGTTTATTTGATTTGATCCTGGTTCTCCCAGGCTTCAATACTTTGGTTTCCTCTCTAAAAACCTTAATAGTATTTGCTCCTTGCCTGCTACTGCCTCTGCCCTTTTGCTTGAACTTGATTAGTTGGCTTGGGGAAGTGGATCAAACTGTCAGCAGACAAAATTGATGCAAAAGAAAATGAAAGTAAGGTCTTGTCTACCCTGCACACTTTTGTTGACAAAAGTCAGTCAGGCACCAGGCTCTGGGAGGGAGATGGGGGCCAGCAGCAGGGGAGACACTGGCCTGCAGAAGGTGCTCTGGGTTGGAATCAAGCTAATTCCCTGGATGACCAGCAGGAGGCACTGTGGTGGTGAGTCTCGCTTTACTACATAAGCAAATAAAATAAATCAAATGAGACATCAGAGAAGTAGGCTAGATTAATAAAGAAACAAAATAAGTGGATAAAGCCAAATGAACAAAAGAGGGAAACAATGAATGCAGTTAAAACAGAAAAAGAGAGACAATTATAACTGAAGAAAATAATCTGCAGCCTTTTCTCCAGCAAAAATGATTGAAATAAAAAAATATATGTGAGGCTCATTTTGTTTCTTATTTGTTATTCTGTTCTTGCCTCATCTTCTTACCCTGAATTTCTCTTTCATTCATAATCAATCTGTTTGTTTGGGTTCCTCTCTCCCCACCCCGTTTTAGCACTTGTTTTTGGCCATTTCTGTACTTTCTATTTCTCTGTACTGCATGGGATTTTTCCTTCAGTGCCAGATTGTGCCTGGTTCATATGTGAATTCAGGGCATGTTGGGGAGGACAAAAGAATTCTTGCAGTCTAGGTAGAAACACAGTTCCTGTGTTTGAGGAATGCAGGAATTATCCTCCAGGAAGCAGGGTACGATAGATTCACCCACCTCTATTCAGCTTTAGGTGCAAGACTATCACAACAAGGGGAAACAGACTCCCCCCTGACTTTTGTTGCAGGAGAGATCTGAAAGACTTTCTGCCTCTGAGGCAAACACATTGTTACTCCCTGGGGGGTCAGTGAGAGTATGTCTACACTACACCTGTGGCTCGTCCACGTCCACTGTAAAGTTGCAGTGCAGCCTATACCGCAATTTTACAGCCCTGAAGCCCAAGCCCATGAGCCTGTGACAGCTGGTGTTAATTGCAGTGTAGACATACCCTCTGGCTTCACATCACCGCTTACTTGGGCCTATATGTAATAGGCATGATCTACACATGAGTGAGAACTTGAGGACCAGACATATGGTGATTATTTAATCTCAATTTCCAATTATTTATATAATGGGTTTTAAGTCTGGATTGTAGTTTGCTGAAAAAGTTAAATGTATTTTTGAGTAATTAACCAAAAGAGTTGAGGATTTCTAAATACTCTTTATTGGTTTTCTGAGTAAAAAATATTGCAAATGATTTTTAACAAGCACTATATCATTATACATCATGGATGAGATAAAAATTAAGTATTTATCCAATGTTACTTATACCACCCTAACAAACATTTTGGCTGACCCTCTAATTCTGTAATTTGTTTTCCAGGAGACTGTTAATTCAGTCCCTTCACTCAGTCTTTTTCCATTAAAGTTCTTATTCCAATGTAACATGATGCATGTTCCAGCCATTGGCACATCTTACTTTTGCTTGATGTTTGACTAAGCGTATGCCTGCCAGATACATTGATTATACAGGCAACCGAGTAGTGAATGCAAATTATGGATAGTAGCACTGACTGAAGATGCTTCACGTCACTTGACTACCTTTCTTTCTTTCTTTACTTTATCCTCCCTTGCTCTCTGATGCACAGAATATTGTACTAGTCTGTTCAGGCTTCTGAGTGTAATGTTGAAGAATCGGTCTTCTTTCTCTATTGCTCTGTGTAACATTTCAATAGGATACCTCTTTTTCTCTTTCCAAGTTGTATCTATGTTATCACTTGATATGGAAGTTGTGTGGTGGTATTCTTTAAAGTATCCTAAATATGTCCATAATCCTCTTCTTGCCATGTTTGATGCTGCAGTTTGGTTTACTTAGAATTTCTGATGTTGCAAGAAACTGTTTCCAGTGGACTCTGAAGATATTTTGCAAACACTTATTTTGGAATGAGCTGATCTACTTATCAATTTCTGTTGCAAATTTTCAACACTCTGCACCATAAAGAGAGGACAGATATGATACCAGTGTTAAAAAGATCATATTTTGGTGTAAGTGCTAGTCATGTGACTTTTCCACATCCTTTCAAGTTCATGCAAGTTGTTTGCTGCTTTTGATATTAGTTACTTGACATCTAGCATTGTGTCATCATTGTGCATCTCATTCCCTAGAAAAATTAAATTACTTACTTCTAGTGTTTCTCTATCTACTCTGATGGTTGCTTTTGGAACATTGATAGCCACATATTTTGTCTTCCCCTTGTTGATGAACAAATCAACTTGTTTTACTGTGTCTGCCAAAAGCTGACAAAGAGTCCTGTGGCACCTTAAAGACTAACTAAAATTTTTTTAGAGCATGAGCTTTCGTGGGCTAATACCCACTTCGTCGGATGCATGCAGTGGAAGTATCCAGGGGCAGGTATAAATAGGTAGGCAAGAACCAGGTGGGAGATAACAAGGTTAGTCCATTCAGGCTGAACCAGCTTGTTATCTCTAATCAGGGAGGGTGAGGTGTTCCTCTAGCAGCTGAACTGGAGGTGTGAATAGCGAGAGAAGAGAAGCTGCTTTTGTAGTTAGCTAGCCATTCAAAATCTCTATTCAGTCCCAAATTGATTGTGTCAAATTTGCAAATGAATTGCAGCTCTGCAGTCTCTCTTTGCAGTCTGGACTTGAAGTTTTTTTGCTGCAAAATGCTGACCTTTAAATCTTCTATGGTGTGTCCGGTGAGGTTGAAGTGCTCTCCTACAGGTTTTTGAATATTGCCATTCCTGATATCTGATTTGTGTCCATTTATCCTTTTTCGTAGGGACTGTCCAGTTTGGCCGATGTACATAGCAGAGGGACATTGCTGGCACATAATGGCGTATATTACATTGGTAGATGTGCAAGTGAATGAACCAGTGATGGTGTGGCTGATCTGGTTTGGTCCTGTGATGGTGTTGCTGGTGTAGATGTGTGGGCAGAGTTGACATCGAGGTTTATTGCATGGATTGGTTCCTGAGTTAGAGTTATTATGGCGCGGTGTGCTGTTGCTGGTGAGAATATGCTTGAGGTTGGCAGGTTGTCTGTAGGCCAGGACTGGCCTGCCTCCCAAGGCCTGTGAAAGTGAGGGATTGTTGTCCAGGATGGGTTGTAGAACACTGATGATGCGTTGGAGAGGCTTTAACTGAGGACTGTAGGTGATGGCCAGTGGTGTTCTGTTGTTTTCTTTCTTGGGCTTGTCTTGCAGCAGCAGGCTTCTGGGTACACGTCTGGCTCTGTTGATCTGTGTCCTTATTTCCTTGTGCGGGTATTGTAGTTTTGAGAAAGCTTGGTGGAGATCTTGTAGGTGTTGGTCTCTGTCTGAGGGGTTGGAGCAAATACGATTGTACCTCAGTGCTTGGCTGTAGACAATGGATCATGTGGTGTACCTGGGATGGAAGCTGGTTGCATGAAGGTAGGCATAGCTGTTGGTAGGTTTTCGGTATAGGGTGGTGTTGATGTGGCCGTCATTAATTTGCACCGTGGTGTCCAGGAAGTGGACCTCCCATGTAGACTGGTCCAGGCTGAGGTGGATGGTGGGGTGGAAGCTGTTGAAATCATGGTGGAATTCCTCCAGAGTTTCTTTCCCATGGGTCCAGATGATGATGTCATCAATGTAGCGTAGATAGAGGAGGGGTGTGAGTGAACGAGATTTGAGGAAGCGTTGTTCCAGGTCAGCCATAAAGATGTTGGCATACTGTGGGGCCATGCGGGTGCCCATAGCGGTGCCACTGGTCTGGAGGTATATATTGTCACCAAATTTGAAATAATTGTGTGTGAGGATAAAGTCACAGAGCTCAGCAACCACTTGTGCTGTGGCATCATCAGGGGTACTATTCCTGACAGCATGTATTCCATCTTTGTGTGGGATGTTTGTGTAGAGAGCCTCTACATCCATGGTGGCTAGGATGGTGTTTTCTGGAAGGTCACCAATGCATTGTAGTTTTCTCAGGAAGTCGGTGGTGTCACGGAGATAGCTGGGAGTGCTGGTGGCGTAGGGTCTGAGTACAGTGTCCACATATCCAGACAGTCCTTCAGTGAGAGTGCCAATACCTGAGATGATGGGGCGTCCAGGATTTCCAGGTTTGTGGATCTTGGCTAAAAGATAGAATAGCCCCGGTCGGGGTTCTAAGGGTATGTTACTTTGTTCCTGTGTTAGTGTAGGGAGTGTCCTGAGTAGACGGTGCAGTTTTTTAGTATATTCTTCAGTGGGATCTGAGGGAAGTGGCCTGTAGAAATTGGTGTCGGAGAGTTGTCTGGTAGCATCCTTTTGGTAGTCAGACCTGTCCATGATGACAACAGCACCTCCTTTATCAGCCTCTTTGATTATGATGTCAGGGTTGTTTCTGAGGCTGTGGATAGCATTGCATTCTGCTCGACTTAGGTTGTGAGGCAGGCGATGTTGTTTTTCCACAATTTCTGCCTGTGCACGTTGGCGGAAGCATTCTATGTATAAGTCCAGACTGTCATTTCGACCCTCAGGGGGAGTCCATGTGGAGTTCTTCTTCTTGTGCTGCTGGTGGGATGGTGTCTGTGTATCAGTGCGCTGTTCTATGTAGTCTTGAAAGTATTCTTTGAGTTGGAGACGGCGAAAGTAGGCTTCCAGACCACCGCAGAATTGTATCATGTTTGTGGGGGTGCTGGGGCAGAATGAGAGTCCTCGAGATAGGACAGACTCTTCTGCCGGGCTGAGTATGTAGCTGGATAGATTGACAATACTGCTGGGTGAGTTATGGGTACCACTGCTGTGGCCCCATGTGGCAGGCAGGATTTTAGATAGCTTGCAGTCCTTTTTCTTTTGTAGAGAGGTGAAGTGTGTAATATAGATCTCCTGTCTTATTTTAGTAAAGTCTGTTTGTGTGGAAGGTTGGTTGTTTATCAAGTTTTGTTTGCCAAAAGCTGGGTCTTTTCTTCCATTAAGCGCTATGTTGAACTAAGGAGGACCACGTCATTAGCAAAAAGGTCATCCAACTGTGCTTTATTCATTTATCTATGCAATTCCTAGGTTGCCTTCTGGTGTTACTTTCCTCTTGACATAGTCAATGACCAATGCAAACAATAGTAGAAACATACTACACCCTTGACTTACTTCAGTTGTCACTACAAACCATTGACTGATGTTATTACCATCTCTGACTGCACATTTGACATTATCATATAGATCCTTGATTCTAATTATTTTTCTTGGCATTCCATAACTTCCCATAATTCTCTAAAATCTGTCTTTGCATATGCTGTGAAAAGCCTTCTGGAGATAAAAAATATTTCTCACAAGAGGTGCTTGCAACTCCACAGTGTGTTCTGAAAACAACAATTTGGTCTGTGAATGATCTCAGTGATCTAAAATCTGCTTGTTCCTCTCTAATTTGGAGATCTGTCTGTTTCTTGATACATTCTGGGAAGATGTTGAATATGATTCTCCCAGGCACTGAGAGTAGATGGTGCTGAAAGTAAAATGTACACCATCAGTCTAGAATCCCTGCAGAGTTCCAGGCCTATTTTACACATTTAAAGAATCCAGTCTTTCAAATTCCAGACAATCCCTTGGAGAAACATTGCCTCTAATTTACTTTTCTAACAACACTGCCAAAAGTCTTGGATCTCACTGCATCCCCTTATCACAGGACAGAAAATCCTAATTTCATACTCAGAATGTTTTCAAGAGACCCTAACAAAATGACATAAGTAGGCAAATCAATTTGCCAATTCAAGCTTCACAGGAGTAGGGAACATTTTCTTAGCTACTCTTTAGAGACTGCTGAAATGTCTTTCAGGTCCCAAACTCATTTAGCTAGTTGCAGAAGTGAGAGTAAGAGCATTCACCGATCAGATGGGCCTACAGCATAACTCCTTTATAAAGATACAGTATGGGAGAAGTGTCCAACTGATGGCCATTAAAGTTCTTGGGAGGAGGAAGGAAGCAGATGGGTTCATTGCCTTTCAAAAGGCATCAAATGTAGGAAGCCCTGAAGTCTGTTAAGAGGATTGGTTGTGTACGAAAGGAAAGATCTCATACCATAAGGGTACAGTGATGAGTATCACAAAGGTTCAGGGATGACTGGAATTTGGAGGTTTGTGCAATAAGCCACTTGTTCTGGATTAGGAGAATTCATGTAAATAGCATCCATTCAGTTTCGCACAATTGTGCTCACCACCATTACTTGGCCAATCTGGTAGGCTCATTTAAAAATATAACATGTTCAGAGTTTACAAATTTATATGATCACCAATAACTGACTTCTTCAACCCGTACTCAGGAAATTTGCATGAAATTCCTCCCTAAATCGGAGCAGATGAGCCAAAAAAATATTTCTGAATCTCTGAAAAGTCTAGCCTCTAGAGAGGGTCTAGTAAAAAAAAATTTTTAACACTTATTGCAGGTTTGAAATTCAGTTTCTTGCAACCTGAGGTATACAAGGTCCACTTGGTGAAAATTTCTCTGATCAGGTAAGTAACAATCTCCCTTCCCATTTTCCTTTATTCTCACACTCAATATATTACAGTCCATTTAGTTCTCAAATGGTAGAAAAAATGTCGAACCTAAATAAAAATATGCAGGGGAAAAAAATCAGTGTGACAATAAAAGTATACAGTGCCAGTTGTAAGGAAACCATTACAGGGATATACACACACTTACCAAGTTCTTTTCCCTATAGCTAAAAATTTGTGAAAAATTTACTTTATCCAAATGAAAAGAAGTAGTTAAAGAATTTGGTGTGAAATGTAATTAAAAAAAATGCAAGAAAAACCTTTGTTTTTTGTTTTTTTGTTCTCATTGAAACATTTGAATCCCATTTCAGTTGTTTAAAGTTAGTGACTTCTGACATTTAATGCTTTCCATCACTCTCAATGACTCACATTTTTAAATGTAAGTGAATGCAATAATTGCCCCCTGAAGGATAAATTCTGAACAGAGACAGCCAGATCTTCAGTGGTGGGTGAGACCCAGACAGCATATCAGAGATGCAAGGTTGTTATTCAGCTGGTGAGAACTACCTGATTCTCTGCCTGGTTTGAGGAGGCTCCTCTAACCTATGCTGTCTGGAAACTATTCACTAGCTGAGATTAACCAAAACACAGAAATGCTTCAGCCTCGCTCCTTCCCAACCGAGCATGCTCCCTACATCTAGAGACCAATGCAGGATGAGTAAATGCCAGCTAAGCCAGATTTATGTCATATAAGAACTCTCCCATGCCTGGGAAATTCTCGGATTGCCAGATTCTTGTCTCTTTGTTCCGCTGGAATGGGAGGGGAAAGAATCTGGCCCAGAGTCTTCTGTCAATTTACAGCAGCACATCCAGTCATTTATCTGCTCATTTATTAACCCCACATTAAAAAAAACATATACAAAGCTATATTTTTACAGAAATAGGCAAAGGAAATTTAGTCTTCTGTTTTCTCAGCTGCTTGTCAGCATTCTTTCTAAGCATATCCAACTGCACAAAAGGAGATATTAACCCAAGACCTTTCTTTGGGGTTTATTCTCCAATAACTCTTATATACAGTTTACATATAACACTGCTCTACAGACAAAATACTTCTGAAATAAATGTAGTCAAACTTTACTAATTCTGGGTCACTGAGAACGAAAATGATGCTTAAAATTGTTGATTGGCTCTAGTTTTCAAGATATGCTATTGGGTCAGTATATATGACCCTTGACACGGGAATGGCGGAGGATAAGTGAGTTATAAAGGGAAGGGATCTCAATTTAAACCAGAAATGACTAAAATACATCTTTGACTGGATCTATGAATAAATCTATGTCTGGGTTTGGACAGTACTTGCTTTTTAGGCAAAACAATGAATGATGCAATCTGAAGCCGGTATTGCATCATACATGAGATGAATTGCATCATGTTATTCCTAGAAGTCATGGATGATGCAATCATAACGAAGCTTACATCACTCTGCTGAACAAAGTGCCCTATATCAGCTCTAGAAATCATACAGTGTCATGCTCTCTTATTTGTCAGTGTTTGATTTTGCAAAGGGACACATTTCTGTTTAGCCAAAGTGAGCAGAGATGCCTCGTACTTGTGTGAACAGTGCAGATAACTTCTGCTATGTTTGTGGTGAAGTGACTTTTGCATCACAAAAGCGCAGTATAACCACTATGGTTAAGAAAGCCTATCACCTTTATTTTGGCTGCAAAACTGGAGATCAGGACAAGAGGTGGGCCCCACACATATGCTGCAACACTTGTGCAACAAATCTTCGCCAGTGTTTGAACAGGAAAAGGAAATCTATGCCTTTTGCAGTGCCAATGATTTGGAGAGAGCCAACAGATCATACCAGCAATTGTTACTTCTGCATGGTGCCTCCAGTTGGGAAAGGTGTGTCAAAGAAGAAAAAGTGGACTGTGCATTATCCAAACATTCCATCAGCTATACTCCCAATACCTCACCGAGAAGGACTGCCGGTTTCTGATGCACCAGAATCATTCTCACTTGAGTCAGACGAGGAAGAGGAAGAGGATGAAACTTCTGGTCCTGAACCATCAATGTCACAGGACCCACATTTTCTCCCATCCTCCTCCTCTGAACCACACCTCATAACACAAGCTGAACTGAATGACCTTGTCAGGGATTTGGAACTACCTAAGAGTAAGGCAGAGCTGTTGGGCTCCAGACTACAGCAGTGGAATCTCCTGGCAGGTGATGTTAGGGTTTCCATGTTCCGTGACCGTCAAAAGGATCGTGTCCCATTCTTCTTCATGGAAGGTGATCTTGTAGCCTGCAACAACATCGATGGTGTGATGGCAGCCGTCAATATCGTTCATGATCCAGCTGAGTGGAGACTCTTCATTGATTCATCGAAGACGAGTCTTAAAGCTGTTTTGCTGCATATTTTTTTTTTGCCATCAATGTTTTGCCATCAATTCCAGTTGGTCATGCAGTCCATATGAAGGAAACCTATGACAACGTGAAACAACTTTTGAGGTGCATAAACTATGACCAACATCAGTGGCAGCTCTGTGGCGATTTGAAGGTTGTTGCTCTCTTGCTTGGTCTGCAGACTGGATACACAAAGTACTGCTGTTTTCTCTGCGAATGGGATAGTCGTGCAAGAGATTCCCACTACATCAAGAAAGATTGGCCATTCCAACAGTCATTGGAGCCTGGGAGGAAAAGTGTTCAGCATCCACCACTTGTTGAATCAAGGAAGATTTTGTTACCACCCTTACACATCAAGCTGGGTCTGACGAAGAACTTTGTCAAGGCCATTGACAAAACACAAGCAGCTTTCAAGTACCTCCATGGAAAATTTCCAAGGTTAAGTGAAGCTAAGATAAAGGAAGGTGTCTTTGTTGGTCCTCAGATTCGTGAACTTCTTCGAGATGATGCATTTGATCATGCACTGCGTGGCAAGGAAAAGACGACATGGAAAGCCTTCCAGTCAGTGGCAATACATTTTCTCGGAAACAACAAGGCAGACAACTACAGGTTGTTGGTGGAAAACCTTCTCAAGGCATACAAAAGCCTTGGTTGCAACATGTCACTAAAGATACATTTTTTGCATTCTCATCTAGATTTTTTTCCACTGAACTGCGGAGCAGTGAGCGACGAGCACGGCGAGCGATTTCACCAGGACATTGCAACAATGGAGAAACGCTATCAGGGAAAATGGAGCCCATCAATGCTTGCAGACTATTGCTGGACAGTGACAAGAGATGCTCCATTTAATGAATACAAGAGACAAGCCAAGAAGTGCCGAGTAGACACTGAATAGGACTAAACTATGTACATAATAGTTTTTTGCCTTTTGTTTCATAATACATTTTATTTATATAACCCTTTTGCTGATTTTTGAAGTGTTACATAAACAGGACAGGTGAAATATTATCATGTAAAGCAACCATAAACTCATGAAAAGACCTAGGTTTACAATTTATGATTAAAACTCTACTATCTATACAATATACATAGACATAAAATGTAAAAACTTAAATATCTTAGAAACAGTAGCCAATCAGTTGTTTTAATTGTCATATTTGAATTCAGCACATCAAAATACATAATAAATATCACATTTTATCTCTGAAGCAGACAACTTCTAAAAAATTGTAGACCAGTGTAATTGATAGTCATTCAAAAAATCATTCCCCAAGTGCAGAAGCATTAGGTAGGGAAAGACAGAGTACCAGTTGAAAAGAGTTTAAAAAGAATTATCAACAGCTAATTAAGAAGCTTATTTATTCACCATTCTGATTTATGTTTGATGATTGCTACTTCTTTGTCGCTGGTTAAATGTTTGCTATGAATTTTTCCAGTAAAAAAGGTGTGTGCATAAGTAAAGCACCAATTATGTTAGCATGGATATTGCCAAAGAGGCATTATAGTTTTCCATAACTTTTTCATAAATACACTTCAGTGTGAATCTATGATGAGATTCTCTAGAATGAACCATAGACTTCTGGGATGTAATCTTGGCTCCATTGAAGTCTACGGGAGTTTTGTGAAAGACCTTAGTGGACCAAGATTCCACTCCTGGCTTTTATGAGACCAAACACTGGGTGGTAAATGTATTTATGTAATTTTGTCTTTGTTTTCTGTGTACTGAAGATGAACATTTCTAAGACGGTGGTTGTTTTGGGCTGAATCCAAACCCTTGAAAGAAGAGTACATAAAGTCACGGGTTTGCCCCTCCACACATTGGCCAGCAGAGCTGCCTGACAATGTTGGCTGAAATCGGAATGTGCTGAACTCCTCAACGGGAATGTAACAGTACACCACTACCTCTGCTCATTGAGGACTTCCAGGAGGTGCCTCCACACTGCCTCTAACACAGGCATTATCTAGCCCTTGTGGGGAGGTATATTTTTAGATAGTGGCAATGAAAAATCACCTGGATAGTTAAGATGTAGTCTCTTATCACAAAGGGTTATACTGTATTTAATGGGTATCTTCTTTTTTATGATGAATTTGAAAAGCAACATTAAAGGCTGACATTCAAGTTTGTCATCTTCTCTAAGGCTTTCAGTGGAAACAATGGAATAAATCAGGGCTGTCCCTCCATAGAAAGATCTTAAAGGGCAGTGGTTCACTAATTGTTCCATGGTTTGGATGTCTTCTCCACATTCACATACTGAGCTGTCTTTCATTTTCTATTCATCCAATAGGTAATTGCCCATGTGAGGTTCTTACGTGTTTCGCTGTGGTTGACATCATACATCGCATAGTGAAGGAAGGTAGTTGGTGTAGGATCTTTTATAAGGTCTAGACTCTTGACCCAACTGTTTTCCCATAGCCTCTGCTACTTTTCTTTTGATGACAGTCGAGAGGTTTTGAGAGCTTTGGTCATTTTCCAGAAGGAATTCTTGGATTTATGGAGACATCTTGGGGAGCACTAGAAATCTTCATAAATAAGCAAGTCTGCATAGATTATTGCACTGTTGTATTCTCCTATTATTGCTTCTTCTCTTCAGAGGGATGGTAGTAAGATATGTGCAAAGATGTGGCCAGCCTGTCAGTGTTGACTTCATGACTCCTATGACAATTCTCATAGCAGCGTTCAATTGCATGTCAACAAATTTCATCTATTCATTACCTGATCATAGTGTAGTGGTCAGCTACTTAGAAGATAAGAGCTGAGGAAGCTGTCTGCAACGTGTGAATATTTGCTCCCCAACTGGTCCTAGTTAATTTGGGGATTACATAATTTTGGACTACATAATTCTTAACCTTTATCTTGGTGGTTCACCAGATGTTGTTGGTATGTGAGGCTACAAGCCAGAACCACACCACTATTTTGGGAAATTTTCATGCCTGACTTTGATACTTAATGGGTATGAGACCTTAGGAAGAAAGGCTACATCTAGAGTTAAGGATCTCAGTTTTAAACACAGTCTCAGCTAGTTTCTGACATTGTTTGACTAATCAGTTTGGTGTGAAACTGTATATTGCCATAGTTTGGTCTCACCAACACTGGGCTGCAAAACCATGTTAGAAACATGTTACCTGGGAATATATTAAAAGCAGAGTTTAACTACAGTTCCTTAACTTGGTTTCTAAGGTATGGTCAAGGGTAAGTCTAGAGTCTAGTCTAATCAAGGACAGTTGCAACATTGTGTTTTAGAGGTGGGGATACATCCACAGAGGTCTAGAATTCTGGAAATGGTTTTTATGCTGCTCTCTGCAGTTCAGTTCCTGCACGATACAGGTGACTTTAAAACTCCTGTGTGTCTAAGCAGCCCCTCATTCTTCTGAGCCACATAGAATTTTTACCTTTTTGATGCATTCCATTTTTTTAGCCAGATGACTTGTCTGAAATTTTTCTTCCATCTTTTTCTTCACATTTTTTTGTCTCTTAAGAACTAATATGCTCATATCTTAAGAAAGGGATAAAAAGTTTCATATGAGGGATACATGTGAAAAATGGAATACAGCTGATCCTTCAAGTCCTTAAAAATAGCAGAAATTCACTCTTGATGTTTCCTTGCACAAAGATCCATCTATCTATATACAGTGTTAAACACAGAGCAATCAAATGTGTAGGGCGTCATTTGCCTTTGCCATTTTTCATTTCTGTACATAATACTCAATAAAATACTTGCAATCCTCAAGTTTATACCATGGTAGACTTTCCTGAGATTAAGAGTTCTATTACTTCTTTTGACTAAAATTAACAAAATACTTCCAAATAATAAATACAAAAGCTTATGGAAAAATCTTAGTATAAAATTCTTGCTAAACCAAGTACAATTATTCATTCAGGTATGATGGACAAGCAGCATTCCATATTCTCTAATTATCCTGGATATATTTTAAATTTTAAAAATTGCCTCCAGAATTGGCCTACACATTTTGTATTTGCAACTGAGCACTCATTTACCTCCAAGATGGGAAAATGCACATCTATATATTCCATATGAGTGTTCTGGATTTTACACGCACAATTATGTTGAAGCATAAGATTTGAAAATATGCCCCTCAACTAAGTAGAGCTGGTTTGTCTTGTTTTGTTTTCACCTGGCAGAAGATTTAGACAAAAATGAAAAAAAAAGTCTACGTTTCTCATGGAAAGTTTCAAATCTTTAGTAGAAATTCAAATTCTGAAATTTAAACTATTTCAATTTGGAAATGATGCATGGTGACTCATGCTGTACTCCCATTCTCCTTTATAGGACAGCCTCCTTCACTGAACTACATCTACTGTGATTGTCCCATAGTCACTTTTCTTGGAGAGGAAAAAAGAGAGATGTAGTTTGGCTGGGAAGCCTGGCCTATAGAGGAGAATGGGGACATGAGGAAACCAAATTACATCTCCTCTAAGATACTGCAGTAGCATTCCAAATAAAAATATTTTTGTTTTTCAGACTAAATTTGTGGGGGGTTTTCACAAAACCCAAAACTGCAGAAGCAGATACTTTTTGCTAAAACTTTCATTTCCTCAAAATTCCAATTTTCTGTTGAAAAACATACACAATGGAAAATTTTGTCCAGCTCTAAATGGCAGTGTTGTCTTTCTTGGATACTTCTATACTTATCAAGGATCTGATTCTGCTATTCTTATTGGTAGTCCTGTTCATTTTCCTAGAATTACTTGTTGAATAGGATATTATCTGAAGTAAGGGGAAAGAATTTGGCCCTAAGGGAGCAGTGATTTTTATTATACTGTACTGTATTTTAATTGTTATAGTATATTTACAAACTTTCAATGTATCTTTTATTACAGCATTGTTTCAGATAAGTAAACGGGACTATCTGTTCCACTTTGATAGGGGTAAGCAGATGATATGACATCTCTGAGTATGAAAGATGTCTCCATACCCCTTTCAGTTCATTTGTGTATAGGGATGGTTGGGCACTCTACACATTGTAACTAAATAAGTCGTGATGCAACAAGTGAGCATAACAAACGACTGGATATCATAAAGAGTAATGTTTCCAATCAGAAGGGAACCACATGAAAAACCAGTCTCCTACAATTATTTAGACAAGGCCAATGTGTCTGAAACCTGAATGTTTTTCTAAATAAATCTGTTCATGTTATATAGCATGATTTTTTTAAATATCTCTGTTACAAATTTACACCTGTTAGCTGGACAAATCCAGTGATAGATCTCTGGTTGTCAAGGGTACAGGACGAATCCTAACAATGAGGAAGTGTACAGAAATTACATCTAATTTAATGTCTAAAAGAACACTTGTTTTATAAAAATACAATAGTTCATTACAGCTGAAGCATGGAAAGCATGTTAAAGTCAGTCTAGAGACCCCTGGATACAGAACCGTGTGGGGAAGACCTCCCCACCACACTCTGGAGACACAAGGACCCAGGTAGTGACTCCCCTCCTGCTGGTCATGTGAAATGTACTGAGTGGAGCTAGATAGAGACTCCAGCCATAGGACCAGAAACATCAAAAGCAGGGACCTCTGGAGAACTCTCTATAGTTTTGACTAGACTTTCTTTGCCCTGTGCTGATTGACTGTTTGCTCCAACTATCTCCTTTGACCTCCCTCACAGTCTCTTCACCTCAGCTTTTCTTCAGACCTGCCCCTCTTCACCCTCTTTCCTTCAATGTCTCCTTTCTTTCCATTTAGCTTCACCCCTCTGAACCAAACACATTCAAAATAAATAAATACAATTTAAAAAAATTACGGACTTAACATGACATTTGCTGTCATCACATTGTTCACTTTGCTTGTGTGTTATATCTCTTTCTGCACCCTTTGTCTATCTTATTTAGTAGGTTTGTAAGCTGTTTGGGGCAGGGAATGTCTACTATGTTTTGTGGAGCCATGTTCTTGGTTGGTCTTTAGGCACTACCATAACAAATGTGATTAAACAACAAATGCTCGCAGATGAATGTGACATAGGTTCTGAAGTTATAAAAATAAATTAAAAAGGAAAAGTGACTGGATGGTTTTAATCCCAAATTCTTCTTTCCCATACACTATGTGAATATTCATTATGGGTAGACAGAATATAGACCAGCCCACTAAATCTCTTGCTGCTAGCAAATTTATCTTGTTTTTCAGAGATTTTGAGTGAGCTCCTCTTTACACCAAAATCTCAAAGATCCACCTGTCACAGGATGACAATTTGTCAGAACTGGTTCTCTCCTCCCATGCATAAGTCTGAAGAAACTTCACCAAAGTGAGTAGAATTATGCTGATGTAGAACTGGCTTCAATGAGAAGAGAATCAGGTCCACTTATTCTCTGTTTAGGATCTGTTCAGTCTAGTGCATAACACAGGATCCAGTTCTCATCCTGCAGGATTTGCATGACACTTATTAGCTTTAATGGGAGTTTCTGCCCACCACAAAGAATAAATGTCATGCCCCTAATAAGGCCCATCTCAACTATTACCTGCAGCTGAGGTGCAACTCTCTCAGATTTCACTGCTTCACTCTGGACCTTATTCAAGTTGACAAGTACACATAACTACGTGAGTGGGCCTATTGGTTTCAACCGAATTACTCATGGAGTAAGCTAATATTTAACATGTGGAAGGGTCGTAGAATCTGGCCTTCGATGGTTACTAGCAGCTTGGTAACCTAAGGCTAGATTATGACTATGATTATGGTGAAAGAACATGTCCCCCTATCTGATGCAATGGCACACACATACACCATTAGAGATGTAACTTCCTAGACTTTGGGTCTGAGGACACGAGTGGAGCTGTGATGTTCCTGTTACTTCCAGAACAGACCACTACTACTGTGGTGCAGCTAAAGTAGCACAGGCGTGTTTCAATGTGCTTCTCATGTACACCTGCAAGTTTCTATTCTTCCCCTACCAAAAGCAAGAGATAAATAGTGAGATAATTGTGTCGGAGAGTGGTATCGGGGCACACTGCCATCTGGGGCTACTCCTGGGGTGTTATTGCCTACACATCCCCTTGCTCAGACCTGTTCCTAAAAGCACAATCTATCCCATAGCTGCTAAATAAGGTTATTTGCTGACTTCAGACTATAAGTCTAGACATAAAGCTAAGAAACACCTTTAAAGAGTACTTTCAATACCATCCAAACGATCAGCAGTTTAGTTCATCACACAATTTAGTAAGCCAAAACATTCTTCTAAGGGATGGGCCCAAAGCAGGTGCTTCAGTGACAGATGCCCAAACTTTTATTTTCCTTTCTTTAGACTGAATTAAGTCTGTTTTCTGTCTCTGAGAACTGTTCAGATTTTTCTGAATATTTTAGCCAACTAAATAAAGCACCTACGTGAATGAAGCTTGCTGAAAAGCCTCTAATTCTGGCAAATACAATATAGTCACTGCATTTCCCAAGTGATTCAAATATACCATAAGAACCGCCATCTTCTGAAAGAGAGAGTGAATTTGTGAAAGATTTTTTGTTGTTCCTTTTTTTACAATGTTTTTCTTCAATCTCAGTTTCTTTTCCCAATGCAAGGCTGGCACCAGCACTGCCTTTCAATGAAGCAGACATTCCTAAGTATGTACTGCCAAAAATAATGGAAAGCTTGATACAATGGAATGGTATAAAATAGTACCTGAAATGCTTAGAAAACCATAAAGTTTAATGTTGCACAGATCTCATGGCCAATGCCAACTACTGCAGCTGCTAAGATGTACTTGAAGAATGTAAGTGGAATTTTTCTTTTTTTGTGGAGTACTTGGACATCTGTCTTTAAGTATCTCTTGTTTATAGAATCAACAGCTACAGTCTATTAGATGTGCCAAAAAAGTCTTCTAATCATTCACAGAAAAGCAAAGATGATGACAAAGTCCATCTCATAAATTATGTCACAGGAATTAATTGTGGAATGAAGTATAACATTTTTAATGTTCTATAGTAATGCTGCCAACTATAATTTGTAATTCTGACTGACAATTTTTTTTCACAATTTTGCAGTTGTTGGAGAAAACTGGATCACAGATCTGCAATGTTATATTGATATAGCACATTCTCTCTCCCCTTTCATTTCAAGAGCTTTTTAATCCTTCTCTTTTGAAGGAAGCATTTTAAAATAATTAAAAAGGAATTTTAAAATAATTTATGAAGTACACACTTTCCTCATCAACCAGAGGACATTGTGGGTGGAAAGTCTGCCTAAATTAATGCTGACTGTATTAGCATCATCTTAGATCAGGAATCCAGATGGTATTGAATGTGCGATGGTGGTATATAGAGTTGTCCCAGCTCCTTCCTTCTGAAGCTGCAGATCCTGATTCACGTGGAGGACCTGTGGACAGCATCTAGGGATCTGGGAAAAGTTGGGAATGAGACAGCAAAAGCCTTGTTTCCTCCTTCCACCCCACCCCACTTCAAAAGGAGGGGAAGAAGACGGAAATTATAATGCAAAATAAATACACTAGGCCAAATTACCCTCTCTTCCACAAATAGGGCCAGCCATATGTTGGTGCCTTAGATTTAAAAAAAATAATAATCGATACATTCATTTCCCCACCCTGAGACTAGGAAGAGGCGACTGAGGCATGGTCTGCACCTAAAATTTAGGCTGATCTAGCTGGTCTCTCAGGGGGTGTGAAAAATTTACACCCCTGAGAGACATAGTTTAGACAAACTAAGCTCTGGTATAGACACTGCTAGGTCAATGGAAAAATTCTTCCATTAACCTAGCTACTGCCTCTGGAGGGGAGGGATTTACCAAAAATGGAAACACCCCTTCTGTCACTGTAACAAGTGTCTACTCTACAGTATTGCAGCTATGCTGCTATAGCACTTGTAATGTAAACACACCCTGAGGGTTTCTAAGTGAGGCAGCCCTATTCCTCTAGCCATGTACTTCTGGAATGAGCTCAGCACTAGAGACAGGAGAACATTTTCAGAGAACTTTTCCCAAAGTGAGTTGATTTCAATGAATTGTTTCAGTCTAAATGATAAAGCTACTTCAGCATTTCCAAAACAAAATGTTTACATTTTGGGCTTACAGCCACAAAGTGATTGAGATGCCATTTGCAAAAGGGAATGGTGATGCCTTCTCCCCCCTTACACCTAAGAGCCCCATAGACAGGGCACTCTGCTGGGACGTGAGGTTCAAATCCCCACTTTGGAACAGACACTTGAACCTGCGTCTCCTCTATTTAATTTGAGGAATGTAGATTCATCACTGAGTAAGACTTCCCAGCCCAGAAGGTCCGTATGATCCAAGGAGAAAAGGCACCTCCAAATCTGCAGGGCACCTGTGGTAACAGAAGTAACAAACAGAAGGAACACAGGAAGTCTTGTCTCTAAACCAGGGAAAATGTATTTATCAGGGCTCCAGCCTTGGTGGTACAATTGTAACAATGTGTTCTCAAGTACTATCTTAAGAATGTTGATCAATGGTGATATAATAGACTCTTGATTATTCAGGATTGGGTTAACCAGGATGTGGATTAACCAGGATGTCAAAACAAATATATGCGTAACTTGCAGGGCTGGCTCTGGCTTTGTTGCTGCCCTAAGCACAAAAAATAACAAAACCCACCAGAGGTGACAAAGAGTCCTGTGGCACCTTAAAGACTAACTTAAGGTGCCACAGGACTCTTTGTCACTTCTGCAATTCCAGACTAACACGGCTATCCCTCTGATTCTTGAAAACCCACCAGGGCACAGGGCAGCCAGTGAACCAACACTCCTTCCCCGCAGCGCAGGGTGGCTGGTGAACCCAGCTCCCCACCTGCCCATATTTCCTATGGATGAGGATTATCTGGGATTTTATTAACCAGGATTAATTTTTTTCCTATCATTCTGGATAATCGAGAGTCTACTGTAAATTGCTCAAAATTTCAGCTATGAGTACATAACTTAAAAAAAAAACTTGATCACTCTTTGTAATAAGACATGGGCTTAAAAAAAAGCAAGAACTGTTTACCGACACAAACTAACTTTGGGGACTCAAAATACTATAGTTCCAGACATTTGGAGAATCTCACACTCCAGGAGGTTTGGCCATACCTAGTATTTGTCTGATAGATGGCCTCGCTCCTAAATGGCAATCCAAGTCCTGAGCATCATTCTCTTATGTAAAGGAACATTTCATATGGTGTATGAACTGTTTTCCAAGAAGAGTTTAAGGAGTTTCTTTAAACTCTTAGAAAAAGCTAAAATCTATTCCAAGCATGTTGTTATGCACGTGTTGTTTATCATTGTATTGGTTAGTGGGATGTTATGCATGTTTATATATATAAAGTGGTTTCTAAAATGTCCACATTTTAAAAATATCTAAAGCATATTCTACTACTGACATCCTTGCATTAGCACATTATGAAGTGTGCTTGATAATAATAAGTGCTGTTAATGTTTTTTTGTTGTTGTTGAATAAACAGATGGTATGTTGCTATCAAATATGCAGGAAACAACAAACAGCCAAATTCTCCATGTTTTGAAAGATACTTTCCAAAAAACTAAAAACTCCCTAAGGGATTTTGTGTATAAATTAGCAGTGTTGAGCTCATAAGGTGAGTTAAGGGAGCTCTTAACAGAAAGCTTATTCTTTGGCTACACATAAGTGTTTTAAGAAATAAAACCTAAGGCTGTGCATATACACATTATAGGTTTATATGATAATACTGCATATAAAGTTATCAGATATTGAACAAGACTCAAACTGGGGGGTATGGGATAATGTGTGCAGGTATACAGGTCTACTTCCCCCCAGGTGAGCATCCTAATGACAAGACTAGAGGCTATTCAAGTGTGTGTCACTGTCACTCTCACTCTCTCTTCTGTTGACATTGTCCACTCTGTGTCAAGACTCAAATATTAATTGGGACAGACACAGAGAGACTCAATAGCCTGGTGATTAAGGCACTGCCAGTACTATGCTACCCCATAGGGATTTAGGGGACCAGATTTTATGGTCCAATTAATTTGTGCTCAATGCAAGATCTGAGGGAAGTGGGGGCAAAGTTGAGGCCAAATCATTTTTGTGCTCTCCTGACTCTAGGGCAGGCCGGGGCTGATTTGATCTCTGGTGTAAATTAAAGCAGCTCTAACTTATGCCAAGCTTCTAACAATCTTAAGGGTTGCTATGGGCCACCATGATGGAGGGAAGTCTCAGCAATCAGTTCTTTATCCCAGTCACAACCCCTATGCCAGGGGTCAGGAGGTGCCATCCAACGATTCCCCTATGCAAAGGAAATCCTCAAGAAGCTTAAACTATTCATTTTATGGCTGCTTTGCACTACCAGAGTGGCACAAAATAGCTGAAGTAGGGCCAAAGACAGAATATGTGGATGTTCTTTACTATATAAATATTAGTTTGTATATTTAAACTATATGTATACCATGTAGAAAAGGGCATTATCAAAATAATCCAGTCATTAGATTAATTTTACTTTAGTAGCAGTACATCTTAGACTAGGAGTTGGACTGTATTAGGGGGGCTAGACTAAGTGACCCTTGCAGTCCCTTCTAACTCTATGAATCTCACTTACATTATTATCATCCATTATTTTAAAAACAGAAAATAGCAGCTATTCCAGGAGTACAGTTTTTCATCTCTTCTACTTGAGGGGCTCAGTTTTGGAGGAAATTTTAGGTCAAGTATAACTGTCTGGTGAAATGCCAGGTAGTGTTTTGACCTGAAAAACTCTAAATGGCAGAAGTCTTGGTTATCTTAGGGACTGCCTCTGTTCTAGATAGAGGCACTCAAGCTGGAGGGAGCATTTGGCACTTTGTGAAGGCTCCCTTACTTTATGGGAGGCGGGGGATGTGTTTCTCCTATTGGTATACCGGGCCTGGGTTTGTTAACAGCGCAGACACACTGCAAAACTTACCTTTTCTTGGGCACTGGGTAGAAGGCACAGTGAAGGCTGGCAGAGTTATTCAATGGTTTAGATTAGTGTTATAAGTGTGAAGTAGCCTAGAATTATTGTTTACCTGTAAGGGGTTAAGCTAAAGGTAACCTGAGAGGTGGACAACTGACCAATGAGAAATTCCTTAGGAGACAAAGGATTTTAAGTTTTAGTTTCTCTCTGGCTCTCTCTTTGTTTACCTCGGCTATGGGATGAACACAGCTATGTGTTTTACTGTAACTATAAGATTCTATCAAGTACTGTAGTTAGTAAGTTTACCTTCTTTTTATCACTTGGAGGGTTTTTAGTGGTGAGTGTTGGCTGGGTGCTTCTTGAAATTGTAAGATTTAGCAGAGATATTAACAGTGGAGAAAGTTGCCTTGGGGGAGAGGTTTGGTTTTTAAATTCTTTTGTTGATTATGGTAAATGTTGTTCTATTGATGATTATAAGGGATTTATTCCTTTCTTTTTTTCGTTCCCATCTATTCAGCCTTGGTGAGGCCTCATCTGGAGTATCGTGTCCAGTTTTGGGGTCTACACTACAAGAAAGATGTGGAAAAATTGGAAAGAGTCCAAAGGAGGGCAACAAAAATGATTAGGGGACTGAAGCACATGATTTATGAGGAAAGCCTGAGGGAACTGGGATTGTTTAGTCTACAAAAGACTGAGGGGGGATTTGATAGCTGATTTCAACTATCTAAAAGGGGGGTCCAAACAGGATGGATCTAGACTGTTCTCAGTGGTACCAGATGACAGAACAAGGAGTAATGGCCTCAAGTTGCAGTGGGGCTGGGGGTTAGGTTGGATATTAGAAAAAACTTTTTCACTAGGAGAGCCGTGAAGCACTGGAATGGGTTACCTAGGAAGGTGGTGAAATATCTTTCCTTAGAAGTTTTTAAGGTCAGGCTTGACAAAGTCCTGGCTGGGATGATTTAATTGGGGTTGGTCCTGCTTTGAGCAGGGGGTTGAACTAGATGACCTCCTGAAGTCCCTTCCAACCCTGATATTCTATGATTTATTATGAAAATTTCAGCACAAAATTTCTTTCTAATATTCTCTGAAAAACTGCAGTTCATAATTTGCAATTTGCCCTGTGTTATGTATTTGCTATATAATAATGTTTCTGCTCCCTGACTAGATGACTTAGGGCTGGTCTTCACTAGTGCGGGGGATCGACTGTAGATACGCAATTTCAGCTACGTTAATAACGTAGCTGAAATTGGCGTATCTACAACCGACTTACCTGCCATCCTCATGGCGGCGGCGGCCGGCGGCGCGCTCCCGTGGACTCCAGCTTGTGCCTTTTGGCTAGCTGGAGTTACGGAGTCGATGGGGGCGCCACTTGTGATCAATTTATCGCGTCTTGATGAGACGCGATAAATCAATTGCCATAAGATCGATCTCTCCCGGCTCTATTGAAGACAAGCCCTGAGACTTATAAACAAAAGGGACTGAATAAGTCTCTTGGCACAAACCTTTGCATCAACACACATATATTTGTGAAAAATTTTGTTTTCATGAACATTCTTGCAGTCAAAATTACAATAAACAAGAAGTGTTGTGAATAATATCAAGAAATATTTAGAATGTCTATAAGTACTTTTATGCAGTATTCACCCAGTTCTGATCCCAAGGGTACTTCTACCTTATTATTCTAGGGATCTGGGGTTAGTTCTTAGGTATTGTCCTTTTTAATTAATAACTAATTAGCTATTTACCGGAAGACTTCGACGGAACTTATGTGTTAAAAACTGAAGAACGTTGCTTGTATTAGTTTTATCCATGGACTACCATCCACAAATTGTAGATTTTATTGGGGGCAATAGACATTTTATTTTTCCTTTAGGTAAATATTCTTTTCTTTTTTTAATATTATAACATCAGAATTTAGCAATTTGGGTATATTTTAAACCTTTGGTATTTCACATATATATTATCTACACACACACACACAAAACCCTCACCTCTAACTATACCGTGAAACTTAATATGAAGCAGATTTCTGAAATGATTTGTTATGAGACCGACCCTTGAGCTATTTGGTCTCATCATGACATCATAAAAATATCAGATCTGAATTTTTTATACGTAGGCATTCGAGATGTACAAGGGAAACCATAAATTACATACAGAAAAAACAACAGTATGGTACATTGTTCATTCTGTAGTCTGCTGCTGAAGTTTTAGGCCTGATCTACACTGGGGAGGTATCAACATACTTAGATCTACTTACCGTGGTGTCTTCACTACCTTAGATCTACCTACCTTCACTACCTTCACTACCTTAGATCTACTTATCTTGGTGTCTTCACAGTTGACGGCTGATGCTCTCCCGTCGACTCCCACTGGATAGATTGCTGCCCGTCGATCCAGATGGTAATATAGACAATCCCTTATTTCATACATAGTTCCAACAGGTCTGAATTCTTGCAATTAAATATCAGAGATCAAGCAATGTCTGAAATCATGTTGCTTAGGACCAGAACTGGTCAGACTTCCAGTTTTTGCTCCACTAAATTGTTATAGTTAAAGCACAAAATTACTAACTTACTAATTTTCTCATTGCATAAGCACCATTATTTTGCTAAGTTATTTTGAGAGTCAGCGCATATCATTCATCCTGCATGGACTAGCATGATTCCACTCAACAGGATGGGGGAAAGCTTCAGAGGAGATATGGTTGGAGATTCTATATCTTGCATGCTGCAAAACACTGCTTTACGGGAGCTGTCTGAGCAGCAATGGAAGGAAGAAGGACTGGGTGTGGGTTGAAGCAAAGGGTAGAGTGTAACCAGTATATGTGAAACTATGTAGATTCAAGAATCAGAGAGGTAGGCTTGTTAGTCTGGATCTGCAGAAGTGACAAAGAGTCCTGTGGCACCTTAAAGACTAACAAAAGTATTGAAGCATAAGCTTTCGTGGGCTAATACCCACTTTTGTTAGTCTTTAAGGTGGCACAGGACTCTTTGTCGCTATGTGGATTCACTGACCAAATACAGGATGAGGTGAAGGGAATTTGAGCAAGCTAACCTGGTGCTCTGAGGTCAGGAGAAGATATCTCCAATTCTGACAACAGATTCCCAGTGCTGATCCTGTTTATTCTCTTCGGGCCAGATTCTCTTCTCCAGTCCAACCCTCTTGAATCACTCAGAACAAAGGGGCCAAAAACTGGGCAGATCCCAACAGCTGGAGATTCTTCCAGGGAGTCCCTGTCAGCATGGAGATAACACAGTCAGACCCTAAACATTCATGGAATAACAAGGAGGGGAAGGAGCATGGCTGAAGTGCTGCTTCTGTGCTCTGGAAATCCCTAGCTGGCAGGTGGCTCCTAAAAAACTAAACAGTTGTTCTCAGACTGTGATAACTATTCCATGGGACAGGGATGGCATAGATCCATTAGAGAATCAGAGTGCTATAACTGGCTTCCTGAATGTCTGTCCCACATTCTTGTGTGACCACCAAAAACTGGCTACAGCAGACAATCTGGGGCTTCATCTTTGTCTCTTCCCCATCGCTCACCAGATGACATTATTTTCGTATTAATTCCCTTCTTAAATATTTACTAGATTAGTGGCTGAATTTCATCTCACCTAGCACATCTAGATAAGCAAGCAAACTGTGGCATTCAAATTACTCAAACAATCCAGCTCTGAGGATTTGCAGGGTCAGCAATGTTCACTTCGGAAAAGTTTTTAGCAGATAGTGTTTTAGTACTTTCAAATTATTCCAAGCATACTTTGAAAAAAAAAGTCTTAATGGTTTGCTTCCTGTTGTGTCTATGCTGGACCATCAATGGTAGCTGGTATACTGGAATTGATTTCATGGCACATTACTAGAATTGACTCCACACCTACAATTTTCCAGCAGAATCAGCGGCCAAGTCACCTACCATTAAGCATACTGAATTTTTTGGCCTTCATATGGTGCCAATGGGGGTACATTATTTAAACCTCTCTCTTTCCCTGCCTCCTGTGTTTTGACAAATGAATTACCTAATTCAATCATAAAGTACTTTCCAAAAACTAGTAAAAATGTCTCTGTATGAAACAGAAAAACCTCAATGTTAAACTAACAGTAAGAATTTTACATACAAAACCCACACACATACAGAATAAATTCTGAGTTATGGTCCTAATTATGCACCAGAGTGTCTTTGCCATTTCAGCATATACAATTCTCTTTCAGAGAGTCACACAACACCAAGCAATGTTATATTCTCTAGATGGTTCTTTAACAAATATACGATGCAGTGTCAAAGCAGAAGTGAGGCAGAGCTAGTGTAAAGAAGTTTCCGAATTAATTTCTGCGGACTATTGCTTTTTCATTTTTTTTAAACATGGCATGGCAATGAAACATTTACATCAATTAAAAATATGTCAGGGAAGAGAAAATTAGCAAATGTTAGCATAAGATAAAAATCATAGGAAAGTTCTAGCAATGTCCCTAATAACTTATTTGCTATGTTGTAATAGAAATATGAAATATAATGGTTTTATGCATAATTGTAAAATTTGTTACAATGAAAACAGATAATGGACAGTTCTAATTGCTGCAAATTAGTGCCCTTTGTTTCTCCTTATAGGGCAGGAGCAGGAATTCATAGATTTATCAGCTAGACACCTAGGAATTTCCACTTGCATCCATGAGGCTCATTTCAGCAGTCAGCTCTTCATTTTCTAATGTGTCAGAAGGTTTATTTTTACTGCATCTGTTAACTATGCAACCTCATATATCCCTGTCAACTCAAAATATATTCCTGTTTGCTCTAAACTGTAACCCTTAAAAGAACTGTGTTTAAGAAGAAAACATATTTGATTGCAAATTACAAATGTGTTCCCTAAGCCGCAATTTACAACTTTTAAACCAAAATGTTGGAATCAGCCCTGTAATTACAGAGAGGTGGTAAAGGATGACACTACTCAAACTCTTCCCCTGCAGTCACGGGAGTAGCTATGAAATGGCCCAGCATCATTCTGAGCCTCTGCTGTCCCTTCCCTGGAACTTTGCCAGCTGCCTAAGGTTCACAAGGGATGATATGCCAATTAAGGATAACCAGAGTATAGTGCACTCCAACCACTCCTCTTCTTGCTACTTGGCACACTCCTATCTATGCTTGATACACCTCCTGCTCCATGGGCTGTGTGGAGAGATGTGCAGGAGTCAGCTATGCTGACACTGTGACTGCTAGTGACTCTGCTGGTCCAGGGAATTTTCAGCAGGGTAATAGTAGGAGGTCTCTCCTCCCATTGTGCTACTCAACAGGAAAGAGTATTTGACTTCGAGTGCTGTTCCTAGCCTTTGACTTTTTTAAAATAGTACATTCACTCTATGTGCAAAATATGTGGACTCCACTTGCCTATATGATAAACCACTAGACAAAGATTTCCTGATACTCCATGTTCACCAGTAATCAGATACCATACGCTACAGTCCTTAGTTTTGTGTGGAAGAATTGAGTCCATATACAATACCTGCAGATAGTCACACAAGACACAGAGATCCCTTTTCAGAATGTTAACTGTCCTCTAACAGGTATAAGCATACATCACAAGAACCAAAAGAAGAATATTTGTGAATCTGCTGATGGTAGCAGTGTGGTTTTGGTTACTAGACTCACGGGATACATTAACAAAATAAGATAAGCCATTGAGAGAAGCAAGGACTTAATAAGGCAGGCAACCATTCTGAACAGGCCAGTTCTTTGTGGAATTTACTAATGCGCTGGCTGAAGAACAAAACTCTCTTATGACAAATAATGGCAAAAAAGTGACCATTAATCCTAATTTTTTTCTTCAAAATGCATGTACGCAATATTTGAGTGAGTTTTAACTATCTGGAAAGTTTTAAGTCTGTATTATTCCATTATTAAGACTATTCAGGATCAAAAAAATTCTGACAAGATGGTTACATTTCTTAAAGGACCCTTTTTAATTAATTGCAAGTATAATTTATGGATTTGCTTGTAAATTCTTTAAGAAAAGTCCTTCTGCATTCAAACAGTTGGTAATTTGGGGAGAATAAATTATATTTTTCATCTAAATCAAACAGGTTGAAACCCTGGTTCAAGTGCAAAACTCAGCCCTAACTATGGCACCATGACAGATGCCTCCATAATATGCAATGTTTCCCATGCCACCTTAAGAATGAATAGAAAATCAAATTAAGTTAATACCAAACTGGAGAAACTGAAATAAGGCACCAGGTAACCCAACATCTGGGTAATAAATTGTTTTTGTCAAGGTCCAAATTTCTTGGTCAAGGCATAGTCCAGGTCCAGACTTCAGAGAAAATAATAATAATAAAAATAATGATAAAAATAAGTAAATAAGATTTGGGGGTCTGTCAAAAGCATCTGGTGGTTTGGATTTGGCTCATGGCACGCCTATTGACAACTCCTGAATTCTAAAGCATAGTGATAGAGAATACTCTGAAGAAATTCAAAGTAAAATTTCCTATTTGGAACATAATATAGAGCATACACATAAAACAGACCACCATGTAGCAGATTAAATTCAGAGAACCTCTTTATGTTTGTCTTGGGATATTTAACAAAATGACAAGCTCAAACACTGCTGGTTCCTGAATCAACACTTCCCTGGACAAACTGTTCTAGGCTTTCCCAGAAAGTCATGATTTGAAACTTGTTATATACCCATATAGCAATAGCATTGTCAGAATATAGAATGTTTTAAAGAAATCCATGTGTGTCTTTAGCTTTTTGTCTGAATTATACTTATTTTAAGCACATACTAAAAGAGTCTGTTAAACAGTACAAACACTAGACACATACAAACTAAGGCCCTGATTCTGAAATGAGCTGTATGCAGAGGCCCCTTCACTTCAAGGGGGCTTTGCATTAGATACAGGAGTCTGCACGGACATTGATCATTGCAGGACCAAGGCCCAGGGCTGGTGCAAGGATATTTTGCGCCCTAGATGAAACTTCCACCTGGCGCCCCCACCATCCCTTTCCCCTGGAGCATCGCTTATTACAAACTTTCAAAATACTTTCAAAAATACACCCTCTTTAGTCACGTATGCTTCCTTCCTTCATTCTTTCATATCAAAATCTACTACATTTTATTCTACCTTTAGAATATCCAATTATAGTTATAAATAAAATTTATAAAATTAGAATGGCGGATACTCCATTCTACAACTGACAATATCAATATGACAAATTTCAACAACCTACACATGCATATTCGCACATAAACATATATACTGAAATACTTAACATACACACGCAATTGACACAAAGTATTAGCGAAATGATGCAGCAGCACTTGCCAGAGTCTTAGATCTGAAACAACTCAGCAAAAATAGTTAGCCTCGGTTGACAACCTCCGAAAACTAGTAAACTTAGCATTATAAACAGCCTGTCAGAACGGGTAACATCTGTGTGTGATGAGAAAAATGACGTAATTGCCACTTTGTACTGTAGGGAAGCAGTACGCTTGTGCCCGCAACGCAGAGCTGGTGTAGTCTAGAGCTGTAACATATGAGAGAACGACACGTTAAAATCCACGTTCAATGACGTTTCTCTTTTCTTTATTCATTCATTTTCCAGTAATAGTGTAAAAAAAAATTTGGGGCACCACTTTTTGGTGCCCCCAAATCTTGGTGCCCTAGGTGACAGCCTAGTTTGCCTAGTGGTTACTTTGGCCCTGCCAAAGCCTAAGAATTTTGTTCTTATGCATTAGATGCTGTTATGGCGATCAGGGTCATAGTACAGAAACAGATCATTTTACTTACCTTGAATAGTCCCACTGCACTTATGCGATTGAAGGTATGAGTTTGCAGATTTAAGCTTGTTGGCCTATGAACCAGCCTTTTAGAAGGCCTATAGCTTGATCATGAACCAGACTCCAATAATCCTCTATGGTCATACTAAGAAAGGAAAAATACAAGCTTGCTAAAATTGCTAGGCTATAGTGACCTTTTAACATAGTGCCAAGCTCTTCTAACTGAACAAGCAATGCCCTAACTGCAATAGACAGGAAAATACATAAATATAACATTGACAAAATTAGTAAGCAGCATTTGTTACACAGATAGGACTTTATGAAGTATGGTAGATGTCTTGAAGTGTATTTAAAAACAAGATATATTTGGGCAAGAAAACAGAGCCTTTAGAAATCAAAAACTGCAGACACCCCAAAAACATAGGGATACAATATGACAGGCTAACAACAGGTAGTTAGAACTTCTATAATAGAGTAGGAGCAGACTGTCGGAGACTGCAGGGATCCATATTGTAGGTAGCTACATACCTCTTTCAATTATGTGCAGTAACTAACTAATGATTTAATAAATCTAATCAAACTGACTTATTCAAGGTTTTAATTATTGAACTGATTTAAACTCATAGAAATACTATGTTGAAAATATAGTGGTAATTTTGATCCGTTTCAAATACAAGTTGCTAATTGATTATTGGTTATTGATTGACAAATTAATGATTATTCATTATTAGCAATCCATAAAAGATGAGTGTCTATATAAAAAGTTTAGGCTGCATTGTCTTTTGTGGCTGCCTGTGTGTGGTTAAACCTGTGTTAGGCACTTTACAGAAATACATAAATGTTTCCAGAAGGTTTCTATTAACTTCTGTTGCAGTTACAGGTGTTCAGTTCCTCTGACAAAATATGACACTAAAAGCTTGCAATCTAATTTTAGATATGATGCAACAAAAGGGTTAGAAAAGATGGAGAGATGGGGTGAAGGACAAGTAATAAGTTACAGCAATAAAGGTTACAGTAATAAAGTAATACAGTGACCCAGTTTGGGCACATACACACTGGGAGGCTGCATTACATATAATTTGTTGTTGGACATGTAAATTACATATGACAATACCTGGAAGATAAAAAGAACTAAAATAAGATAAAAAACCAAAAGTTGAATATGAAAAAAGAGGAGAAGAAGAAAAGAGAAGAGAATAGGAATGAAAGGAGAAGATTCTGGAACAATTTCATCCTCACACAAGTAGTGTTAAAATATGAACATATTTGAACCACCAAAATGTAATTATGTGTGTACTGAGTATCTATGTAATTATACATCTGTAACCAATATATCTGCTTGCCCCATACCTACCTACCTACACACACTTGTCTTTTAAATCCATCAGTAGTTTATAAACTTTTGGGACAGGGACCAGCACTTACTCTGAAAGGCCTAGTATACTTACAAGTGATATAAAATAAACAGGGAAAATCCTGTAGCCTCTGCTATGCAGATTACACTATGTAATCATAACGATTTCTTTTGGCCCCAGAATCTATGAAATACAGGCAGAATTACTGGATGATTCATAATACCATTTTTTGAGCTTCAGAGATGCTATTAGTGATAAATTTAAGATATGCAAATAAGGTTGGGGACAATGCCACCACAATTAGTACATTTGCAAACTATGTAGTTTTGAAATATTTAATAGGCATTTTAATTTCAAAACAGTTACCAAATCCATCATAAAAATGTACCAGAATCTACTGGATCTCAGTCATTTTTTTCAAAATGTCATTAATTCCAGACATTGGTCAGTGCTGGATATGTTCTTGGCCTTCTCTGTTTGCAAGATGAGGTTTTTAACTTTCCAAAGAGCTGTAAGGAATCATTTATACTCAGTGTCAGAGAATCTGAAACTGTGGTGGGTATTACCAACAATACACATGTGTGAGTTTATTCAGCTTTACTGGACTTAAGAAACACTCCTGCTGAAGGAAATAACTACTGGTGGTAAGAAGAACCAGAATCCTTTTCCAGAATGAAAACATTTCTATTGATGCCAGCATCAGATCAAGTTTGAAGGCGAGAGAAACAGTAAAAGCCATAATAAAGACAATGTTATAAACACAGATGCCAAATATTTAACTCAACAGGGAGATATAGTCAAAGATAACACATGGAAACTAGCAGTAGTGATGAAGCATTTCAAGAAACATTGTTCTGTTATAAAAAAATCTAGTTCCATGAAGTGTCAAAAAAATTGGCGAGACTTGTCAGAAGTGAGAAGATATTACTACTTGATTTATTCTTGGACTTGCAAAAAAGAGATGCCTAAAGACTTGACAGACTCTAAAAATTATTAAAATGTCACAGTTCATTCAAAAGTACTATTTTCAGAACTCCATGGAACTGATGATTTCTTCAGACAGTTTGATATACTTTACAAAAAGACCTGTTTGAGTAAATGGGTGACAGATTAGAATGCCATTCAAGTTAAAAGAGTAACAGAAAGTTAATTTGATGGAAGAAAAAATTCCACAGTGCTATATAGCAGGATACAGCTACAGTATTCTTTGTTAGTAAGAACGGCACATGACAGTATTTGAAAGCAAAAGGTTCTCAATATGAGTACGCCTAGATGTGTAGTGACTGAAAGTAGTTACAGTCTGATGGGCTTGTTAATAATGTATATCATAATGATGGTCCCATTCATAGGACAGTTCCCAATGGACAAAACTGTCCCTATTAAAAACAAAACAAAAACACCATAAGAATTTAAACTAATTCACAACCTTGATGGCAGTCTCAGTCAGAAGTGGATTGACTTATATGAGTGGGTTTTTCTAGAACTGAAAAACAAAATTCAACCAATTCATATTTCCTTTCAATTTACTAGCACTGTGTGCATACAAACATATTAAACTTTATGTACATTTAATGTGAGATTCTTTTCTTTAATCTTCCTTCACTCCATTTTTTCTTCTCTTTCTTCTGTTTACGGCTGTGTACCTTTCTTTCTTGTCTTTTACACCCTATCTCAATGCTGTGTGCTCTCACTTCTTCTGTACTTTCTATCAATCTTTATCTCCTTCCCAATTTTATGAAGTTTTAGTTCTTTATACTAGATGTAAATATTAAGCATGTATTTTCTGTATTATATTTCCAAATTTGTTTATCTGATCTGTCAGTGATTCCATTTTTTTTGGAGTCCAGTAAAGATCAAGAAATAAAGTTGCACATAAAATGTTGTACTCATTGCTATATTTTGTGTTCCTAAACAATAATTCTCCTATTCTTTCTCTTATTTGTTATGGGACTCTCCATAAATGTTTCCCCTATAATTTTAGGGTTTTTTTTCCCCTTATGTACAGTTTTAAGTCAACCTCAGCTCTTTCCACCATCATCATCAGAGCATAAAATTCCCATCAAAATATTTTTTAACCAAAAAGCAGGGAAAACTGACTATAATCTCTTGGTATCTCCCTATGACAGAGAATTATCTAGTTCAGCTGCAGATTTGTCCACTGTCTCAGTTTTGTTGTGTGTGTTATCTCAGTTTTCTCTCTCAGATAGTCAGCCACCAGCTTCCACATTTTTAGGATTTTATGGTTTCTTAGCCCTCCACCTAAGTCACAAAAGTATACTCCTTCCTGAGTCAATTAAAAAGAAACACAACACAGTCTTTCACCTAGATTCTAGCCACGCACATGCCTTCCTCAGCAATTTTTAGCTGTTATCTGGACTCAGCTTCCAGTCCTCCTTGGTTCTAATCAGTTCTTCCCATTGTTCACAGGGTGGCTGTACCACCTCACAAGATGGCAGCATAGATGCAAATGCGTCCGTCCACTATTCTGAGTTTCTGGCCCCGTAACTCTATATAGTTGGGCACTCTTCTCCCTAGCCCAAATTGCCTTGTCTTTCTTTCTCAGGACTACTTCCTACATACCCAGCCTTGGCTACCTCACTACTGCTTATCCCAGTTGAGCAACCAGTTTCTACTGGAGCATCCCCTTGAGCCTGAATGTCTACTGGTTGCCCTTATATCTCTCAGTAGACCTGTTACATGATTTTTGTATTCATTCCCTCCACTCAGGGAGGTGAGCTAAGTCTGGCACTGGTGAAGCTGAATCCCAACATCGTTAAAGAGCCAGCTCATCCTGTGACATTGCCCCATATGTAATTTTTCAGAAATAATTGTCGCTGCTAAAGTGATTGCAGTAATTTCTTCAATACCTTAGGATTCATGTCATCCAGACCAGGTAATTTATATATTAATATTTTCCAAATATTTATTAATCTTCACTTTGTTCCTAGATTAATAATATTTCTAGAGATGAAATTCTCTATTCAGTCACAAATTTGGTACACCATGGGCAGCAGAAGTGCCAGATTCTTGACAAAGAATGTACTAATGCACTTTAATTCTATTCCAAAAAGGACCCAAACTCTCCAGACGTAAGGATATAAAAGATACAAAAATTGTAGTTCAGTCTCCATGCCCATTCAATCCATGGCCTCTTTGTTGAGGTTACCAAGAAGTGTGTTAATTCTTTTCATTGTAGTATTTATGTTTTACGTGAATCTCTTTCCAGTTGAACTGAATTAATTTTGAACACTGGGACAGCCTACTGGTAACATCAATTTAAATAATTGTTGGCCTGGGCTGGATTTGAATCTGTAATTAAGAGATGAAAGCAAATATATTTAATCATCAGTCCCCTTGCCCATAAAGTCTTACTGCCCCCAGTCCATCACAATCTTGTCATCACACAGCACTTTTATATATAGAAGAGAAAGAAAAGTCCCCATTCAGGAAAATAAAGGGCTCAAGCACAAACATATGTAAACATAATTGCATGTTAATGTAAACAAATTTTCCACATGAGTGGAGATTGTTGTGTGGCCAAAATCAAGGCCAACTGTTTCCAAAGCCAGCTGCATAGCTCTAAAATAACCAATAAATTAACAAACATGCTTGTATTTTTCCTACTCAAGTCTTCAAAATAAAGTCAGATTGTTTCTATCCTTAGATAGCCAGCTGACAGCATTATTTAACATTTTAGCAATGTTAGCATTTAAAAATGAATGTACCTTTTATTTTTTATCTCAGATGTCTTCAACATTTGTTAGTCCTTTGAATCCTCTCTGTTGGACTGGATATGGCTCATAAAGTATCCCTGTAGTTTGGTTCTGCCATTATTTATGAAATTATGATATATGTTGTAATACTTAGAGTCGGCAATCTGGCATTGGCTTAATAACACTGGCTCCTGGGTCCGACTAATGTTGGGAAGTTAATATACCACAGCATAGGAAGTGACTTCTTCTGGAAGAAAAATATCGCAAACAAAAACAAAACAAAAATTCACCCAGAAATTTAGAACATATATACACACATGATACCATACTTTCACCCAAAATGTAAACATACAATACAACAAAGGAGGATGTTTCAGAAACAGCTCTACACACCATGACATTTTCCTCCCCAGTTTTATTTCTCCCTCCTTAATGATTATTTTTCCCCCTCTTTCACGCTTCAATGATGAGAAGATACTTGACAGATATTTGGATCCCAACCCAATATTTAATTGAGCTCATTATGTATGCTATGTTTGTCTGTTTATTTTAAACAGATTTTTTTGTTAAATCAGAGGGGTTTTTTTGCCAAAAAATCATAGGGTGCTTCTTATTTAGTTCTTTGTAACTCATTAACAACAAAACAAAACAGGTACTTAAATGTTAAAAGCTAATGTAGCTGGAAAAGTACTTAAAGAGGGATAAGTCTGCAACTTCTGTTTATTAAAATCCTGTCAGATTTTTAGTATCAGAACAAATTATAGAGATTAATTGCCTAATATGAGGCCCTTTAACAAAGTTGTGACACATATAATTTTAACAAAAAATATACAACAAATATAATCACAAATATAATTTTAACAACACCTTTTCTGCTGTTTTATGGTGAAAGCAAGGATTGTTTTCCAAATTCAGCCTGACTAGCTAGGAAAATAGATCAATTTTAACAAAAAAATCATCACCTTGGAGTTGGCCAAGCCAAAAGAAAACTAACTTTCTGCTGTTTTATTCTTGTTGTGGGTTGTAAATGATCTAGGTAAAATAATTAAAGCTTTGCAGGATCTTACAGGAATGGATTTTGCTTGGCTCAGAACAAAAACTGTTTTCAAAGTGTTGAGTTTCCAGCTGGATGGGGATGTCAAGAGGCATTATATACCTACCTCAGGCTCTACCTTTGTCTGTAACTTTACTAAAAATATTTAGAAACAGAGTGAGATGACTACAGCTGTTAATCAATTGGCCACATATCCCTCACACAATGTGTGCAGATGCTTATTTACCAATGCTTTCTACAGCAAAAATAGATAAACTGCTGAAATGCTGTATGCTACACCTTATCTGAGCTTGGGGACATTTGGGTCATAATGAAAACAATGCATCACAGGAATCACTGCTGGTCAGCATGTATATGTAACTGTTGGAGAACAGAAAACATGAGCTCTGATTTCAAATATAAACACAACCATCTCTTGGCTTTGTCAGTGGATTAAGACCAGCTAACTAAAGATAACAGGCAATTTGGAAGAGATACTGATGAGCAAGGGATGTACTTTGAAAGTTACTTTTTCCATCGCATCTACCACTATCAATGGCACCATGATCAGTTTTCTAGGTCACACTTTTTGGCTTCCTTTGGACTTTTAATCGCTACTGGACCCCATTTCCATCTACAACTGGCCAGAAGAGTGTGCACTGTATTACTGGTTTGAGATTTAGCTGCCGTGATCTACGTATTTGCTACCTTGATCATTGCAATCTAGAAATGAGCTATATGCCCTAAAACAAACCCCTCCTAATAGCACAAAATGTAGTAGCCTGGCTTCTAAACAACAGAACATAAGCATATCCCAAGGACACTCTGCACTGTCTTCTCACTGAATATAGTGTCCAGTTCAAGGTTTCTGTCCCGATATTCAGATCCCACCATGGGACTGGCCCCAATTGCCGCCTTGCCTTTGATGACTGTGAATCCCCATGACAGCTACATTGCATTGGAATAATGAAATTGTTGATCAATAAGGCCATGTCTACATTATCAACTAAATCAGCACTGCTCTCATCAATGCAGCGGTATTGATTTAATGGGGCTGGTGAAGACACGTAAGCTGACTTATGTAACTGAAGTAATGTGACTTAGATCAACTTACAACATTAATGTAGATTGGGAGTTAGCTGGGACTCCTTCATAGAGGAAACAAAACTTTCACTGAGTCTATACTAAGGAATTAACTCCCACTAGAAGTAAGATTAAGAACAGCATCATGTTCAAAACTAAACTTCTTATACACATTATACACCCACTCAAATGTACACACTTAACTCTGTTCAAGCATTTTACTCCTAGTTGGTGGGGGAAAAAAGAGGGAGATTATTGTCTTTTTTTTAAAAAATACACATGCTTGGGAGATATGCAGATACTATAGTGATAGAGGCTTATACAACAACAAGAAAAAACTAAATAAAGAGAGAACTTTTTCCATCAAACTGCCAGCAAAAAATGTGAAAATCATCTTAATGCCCCACCCTCCCACACAATTCTCATCCTGTCCAGTTTCTCTTGCCATTTGTTACAATAAATGCCTGGTAAGAACTCTTTTAGGAGAAGGCAAAAATCTGCCTAAAAATACCTTGTGTAATCAACACGGTTCGGAATTCTGGATCTTCACTGTTCTAATCAGTTAGCTCCCTGACATTAACTGTAGCTAAACTGCATATGCTTACTGTAGCTGTAGTTCCCTGGAGTCACCCAGAACACATCTTATCTTGTACCACTTTATTTCAATTTCATTTCTCACTCTGGTCTGAACAAGTCCAGGGCATGAAATACAATCAATATTTTTTATTTTTTGTTTTAAAGTAGCTGAATATAGGGCCATTTTTACAGAACCAAGAACAACATTTATATTTTACTCTATCCAATTTTATCAGTGCCTTTAATAATAATAGCAGATTTCCTTATTTTCAGTAAAATGTTTGGGCAAGTAATAAAAATGAAAAATGTAAGAAGAATTTACAAGTTAACCTAGATAAAACAAAACTTCCATCCAGCTCTTTCTACAAAGTAGAGACTTTGTTGTAAGAATAACAGGTTTTGATTATTCCACTATGATTCTGCCAAGAAGGCAAAGTAATCAGGCAGCTAAATTTATGAGACTATTGGTTGCATTTTACAGGAAGACAAAACTGCCATCTATAAGTCTCTTCTCATGCTCTGGGATTCAGAATAAGATTTCTTCCTTTCATTCCATTAGAAAATAAAATTTGGTAAGGAGTAATGGATGTCTCTAAAGACTAGGGGTACATAGCATTGTACCTCTTTAGGTAGTTGGTTAGATTCCTTGGCATAGAGTAGGATTGTGAAAACGGGACTGATGTTCATCACAATATTGTCCCATAACGGGTATCAGGTCCATTCCAGAAGACAGCAAGGAAAAGCTATTTATAAAAGCCCCTGCTTCCTCTTGTATAATGAGCAGTTCGATTCTCCTGGCTGTCTACCTAGGTTGAACTGCACTGCCAACTGTAGTCTAAAGACAGACCTTGATCATACAGAAACTCACTTGCTTCACTGCTGCAAATGGGCAAATGGGGAAAGGGAGGTTTGAAGTAGTTGTGTTCAGTAGCTCTCTACCGCCCAGCCACAGCCATCACTTGAAAATCTGGAGGTGTTTTTATTTAAACTGGATGTCACTGTAGGTCTCTAATTAGATCCACCTGCCAATTCAACTCCCACTGAGCCAGGATCTTAGACCATCTGGGGTTTAGAAGTCTGGAAAGGCAGTGAATATTTGCTGCTGGATAGGGTCTTTAATTCTGAAATCTTATCTAGACTTTAATTTCCTTGAATGTATGAGAATACCTTATTTTATGAACAAAAGTGCAAGTCAAATTCTATATGCAAAGTTAAATCTACCCTTCCGGAAGAGTTGGGTTTTTTTAATAAAGCTTCTTTGATTTAGATTAAAAACAATAAATGTCATCATAATTTCTTTTAGGCAAGCCTGATGGGAGCTTTATCAGCACTTGCCCAAGTTAAGAGTGACAGTATGACTTAGCCTTGTCTCAAAAGCACAAAATATGAACTATCATTAATTTAACAGCTGGAAAGAGCCTCTACTTACCATTCACTTGTAGTACAGTCAAAAAATAAGGGTTTGAAACTTTTGTTTTAGCCTACAAAGGAATGAAAAATCTCAGGTTAGTTATGTGTAAAGAAAAATAGTTATTTTCTTATCTCATAGAATAAGTCCCACTTTATAACAGTGAGCTAAAGACAAATCAAATCAAATTTTTATTTGTAGTCTATAAACTAATGAAAATCATTCTGATTACATCCTTGACATGAAGGTGATTCCGGGATGTTTCAGGGGACTGGTGATGCCATTATGATGTAGGGCCCAGATCTACAAAGGTACTTAAGTACTTACATTATAATTTTGGCTCCTCTGATTTACAAAACTCCTGCTGAATGCTGTAGGCATCAAAAATCACTTAGTGCTTAAATTTTTGGGGTAAAAATTCCCTAAGACCCTATGTTTCTATCTTTGAGAATGCTCACTGCTGCCTTCCTCTAGCTGTTTGGTTGCCTATTGCCAAGCTACAGAGTGATTCGTGAAAGATAGGTCGCCAAACACTTAAGCAACAAGCAGGGCCTAATCTGGTGGGACCACTCAGAGTTCGCCCACTGGATCTGGTCCCAGTCAAAATCTGTCTGCCAGAGGAGGAATTAGTAGTGGTGGCCTTATACTTTTTGGCCAGAGATTAGAGCATTTGCCTCAGATGTGGGAGATCAAGGTTCAATTCTCCCTCTCTCCCAGAAAGAGGATTCAAGCTGGAGTCTCCCACACCTCTCTACAGAGTGCTTTTACCACTGAACTATGGGATATTCTGATATAGGATACCCTCAGTCTCTCCTGGTGAAGCTATTCCACTGTAGACAAATAATGAGAGTGATTGAAACAGGGGAACGGGACCTAGAATCTCCCATCTTCTAGGTGGGTGTGCTAACCACTGGACTACACCACCACATCCTCTCCCTTTCCATTGCTTTCAGTGGAATGAAGCAGGTATCCGATTTGTTCTCACAAGAAACACCTCAGGTGGATAAGCGGCTTGACTCCTGGCAGCTGGTTTCTATTCATGGATTGCTAAGAACAGATTGCACAAGTCTTAACTAGAAACCATGCAGAATTCACGTAATTTCACTGATTTCTCATAGGTTAAACACACACAGTCCAAGCCTTCTGAACATAGGTTGTACAAGTCCCATCACTGGAGTTTTTTAAAACCAGGTTAGATGAACTACACTTAATTCTGCCTCTGCATTGGGCTGGGTGGAAGGACTAGATGACCTCCTGAGGTTCCTCCCAGCCCTACCTGTCTATGATTTTATGAACCTATGACATGGGACTAAAAATAAATCAAGTTTGGAGTCTTGCAAAAGTGAAAAATTCTTAGAACACAAATTATTGTATCTGATAAGTACCTACTCTCAGATTTAAAAAATCCCTCAAAGGAACACATATGAGACATTTTAGTTGGATTGATTTTGTTTTGTCAAAGTTAATTAGGGTTTTCCATGTAACAAATTAAGGTTTAGAATGGAAAGCTAGAGAAACAAGGTGGGTGAGATAATATCTTTCGTTGGACCAACTTCTATTGGTGAGAGAGAGAAGCTGTTGCACTTACACAGAGCTCTTATTCTGCTATTCATTCACGTTCTAATCCTGGAACGAGGCCAGCATCTCTTCATACGTTAATTTCTCATGCTGTCAATCTGGCTCTTTTCATGAACACTTAAAATATATACACTTACTGAAGGTTTTAAAGAAAACAATACCATACAATAATTGTTATTCAAATCAATATGCTATTTAGTTCATCTGGAGAACTAAACATAGCTTACCCTCAGCAAAATGAATTGTCAGTTGAGGACAGGAGTACTTCAAAGGCTGAGAATAAGGATCTTAATTTTTTTCTGTAATTCAAGGCTTTTATTATTATATATTGAAGTTTAAGTCTTCTCATCAATCCTGCCCTTGTTATCATTGTTTTTCTCCTCATTCTCTTCCCACAGTACTCAGTTTTGAAAAGGTTTCTTCTTGGGTTACATAGGGGCCTATGACTGTCCCTGCTATACAGAGCCTGGAGTTTCAAGGACACCTGTTATGACCCATCACTGAGGAAGAAATTGTGATGTCTTTTCCATGCTATATTTTCTCACTACTCTCATTGGGCTATCTGAGAGGTGTCAGAAAGGTTACTGGGTCTACAGGTTGTTGACTTCATGGAAATGAGTAAGAAAGATCTCCTAGCTTAATTGGTTGAGCCTGTCTTTTGCAGACATTAGGCTGACATCACTGTTCTACATTAATTCACTTAGCCAGGTCACCTACTCTTTTCCATTCTTTTCTGACTTCTGCTCCCAGGCGTGTTTCAAGTTTATTCTGCACAGATAAAATAGCAATGGCTGCTAGCAGTGCTGGGGTATGACAGAGGATAAGTAATAGATGGAAGTCTCAGAGGTCAAGGGAATCTTTTCACTAGCCAGAAAGACACTTCCTTTCCTACCCGAAGGTACACTGAATAATCCTTGGTATCTTTTGGTCTAATAAACACCAATGAAATGCACCAAAACAGCCCATTTCTGCTATGCTTTCTCAGACTGAGTAGCTCCTTATTCCATTAAGGGACAGGTCACAGAGTAACGTACTACTCAACATGAAGTAGTGGCAGAATCAGGCCCTCTGTAGTCAGAGATTGGCTTAATATTCTGCAATTAAGGGATATTAAGAAAGGACATCCAATTTTTCCACACAGTAATCTACTTTGAGTGAATCAATACAAAACTGATCCTCTAAAGGCATTGATTACTGCCATGGGAAATAGGACATTACAACTACAAAGCACCACAACACTACCGATAAAGTTGAAAGAGCCATTTCATTCTCATCCCCTAACATCACTAGTATATAACTCTTTAAAAAAAATTGGGAGGCTGAAATTTCTCAGGGTTAGTTTCAGGCTAAATATGAATGAGCAAATTGCATTGAGCCAATTAAATTACATGAATACTCCTGAGAAGAGGTCTTTTTTCATGATGTCACCCTAGTTTTATTATTCAGCAGATTAGACATTTTATTAAGAAAACATTTAAAACACATCTCTGTTTTAGGTTTTAGAGTGGTAGCCGTGTTAGTCTGTATCAGCAAAGAGAACAAGGAGTACTTGTGGCACCTTAGAAACTAACAAATTAATTTGGGCATAAGCTTTTGGGGCTAAAACACACTTCATCAGATGCATGGAGTGGAAGACACAGTAGGAAGATATAGATATATATACCCCCATCTTTTTATGTTCTCTGTATATATATCGATATATCTTCCTACTGTATCTTCTACTCCATGGATCTGATGAAGCGGGTTTTAGCCCACAAAAGCTTACGCCCAAATAAATTTGTTAGTATCTAAGGTGCCACAAATACTCCTCATTCTTAACTCTGTTCTAGTTCGCCAAAGGTGCTAATTCTTCTAACAGTCCAAACCACAAGATGCTGAACACCATCAATTCCTACTGGTGTCAATGGGAGCAGCGGGCTCGCAGTTTCTCACATATAGGATAGAGTTCAGAGTACCAACAGCAAACTAAAAAATACTGTAAACAAAAAATGCAAGTTGTCTAGGAACTCCAGCAGGGATGTTTCTATTGGGGGTATTAAAGAACTCAATGTTTTTTAAAAAAAATATAAAAAAAATATTGCTTGTAAAATGTTATAATTATTCCCAGAAAGAACTTACTAAATTAGTCACTTTTATTCCAGTTGGTTGCTTGTTCCATTTGAGTGCCTGGCAGTTAAAGAACTGCAAATGAGTGTTTCTCTCACAGCTTGGATCAGAGACAAGACTCTATAATTCAATTATAAATGTCCTCTGGGAACAGCATACAATTACATATTTTAACAATTTTTTAAAAAGTCAAAATGTGAAGTCCATTTGCAATTAAAAATGAAGTACGGCTGTATTCTCATGTTAGCTTTGCACTGATCTGAGATGGGTTATAAATGTAGTACAAAAAATACGGACATGGGAAAATATTCACTTTTATCTCAGATGGACTAATTACATGTTCAACTGCTGTAATTTAATGAATCTTTATTAAATAAAGAGCAGCCACTTCTAGCTTCATTCCCAAAATATCCATAAAATTGCAGCACCAAGAGAACTGGTAAATGTAATCATTCTTCATTCTTTTCACTAGCTGTCTATATACCTACATAGAAATAAAGGTTAATGAATAACAAATGTGTTATTAATTCCTGCTGCTACACAAAAAGCTGACATATATCAAGAGGTACATATTGTTAAAAAAATTGTTTCATAGAGATAGGTTTGTGGGCAATCAACATGAAGGAGTAGGGTGACCAGATGTCCCAATTCTATAGGGACATCCCTATATATAGGGACATTCCTTTTATAGGGACAGTCCCGATTTTTGGGTCTTTTTCTTATATAGGCTCCTATTATCCCCCACCCCTGTCCCGATTTTTCACACTTGCAGTCTGGTCACGTTATGAAGGGGTTATCTAAGGGTACCCTGTTTTGGCATAATTGACATTACAGTTGCACTGCATCCGGAAATTGCCAGTCAGCCAGATTTTGTTTTGTCTTTACAATGGCATCCCTAGAAATATTGTGGTGTGTGGGAATATTTGGTTAGCCTTGTGTAGAGATCTAAGAGACCCAGAGCAGCATCATGACCAAGAGTGATTAATTTTTTTCTATGCGAGTTATAATGGTCTCTTTGTCAACTCACATTTTCTCTCTAATTTCCAGATTTTAGTTTCTGATTTCATGAGGGAATAAGAGATAAGCTCAGCCTTCTGGATTTCCAGAATCACAATTTTAAGGAAATTTTGTTAAGACTCAAGCTTAGCTATCTTGCTACATCCACAGCTCTCTACACTGTGAAACATGGAGTGCTAATGTGGCTCCCCTCATCCCAACTCCATTCTTGAAAATGTAGCTATCGAAAGTAGCACAGCTTTCAGAACGATACTTGTGCTGGAGGAAACTGACTGATAGATGCTGTGATCTCACTTCCAAAGTCCCACCTTCTAGCTGATGGGACTCTGTTGCTGGACTGATGTCACATGTAGCTTTTCTTCACAGAGATACTGTATTTGCTGGATGCACATAGGTTATGGATATTTTTTGTACCATTCATCTCTGGAATGTCAAAGCTGCAAGTACAAGAATTTGCTTTGCAAGAGCTGACATAACTCATTTACTATCTTAATCACATTCAATTATTTTTTAAAAAATCAAGTCTTTGGACAGCATATTTCTTTGCTTGGCTACAGTTTTATCACATTGAAGAGGACAAAAGAGCAGCTGTATTTGTCTGGAGAAGTGCAGCCAAAAATAAAAAGAAAGGTTTCCCCTTCAGTATGTAGGGACTTGATTTTGATTTCTGATCTCACTTATACCTGTTTTACACTATAATAGTGAGGACTTCAGTGGAATTTCTTCTAATTTACACTGGCATACGCAAGATCAGATTCAATCCCTAGGTCCCTGGGAAAAACTGTACATTCACATTCCACTCAAGTCATTAACACCACACCCACTTTCCATTTAAAAAACAAACATTTATTTTTGTGCTTATATCACTGGCACAGCTGGAGTACAAAGGGCTCTTCTTTATCTGAAAATTATATTGTTTGATTTTTTTTAAGAAAAAAATTCCTATATCCCACCCATTGTTGCTACCTACCTCCTACTTTGTAGCAACACGACACTCAACAGTACAGCAAAGGCATATGAATCCAATCAGTAAAGACACTACCACAAAATACATGCTCCGTGAATACAAATAAGAGTCAACGATGTATGGATCACGAGTATCTGAAAAAAAATGAGCATTATCTGAGTAATATCTTCAGTTACACTAATCTTCCTACACTCCAAATGCTCCCCCCATGGTTTCCTTTGAGTATGTCTAATAAGATCTTCGAGTGTTCTAGGAATCCCCATGATGTGATAAAGCAGATTGTGTTTGCATGTTTGTGGGAAGTAGGGAAGCTGTACACATTTTTTACTTTTGTTTCATAAGCAATAGTAATAATTTTTATTATGGTGTTATGAAGTTACAAAGGTTGCCATTCTGAGTGACCTTTTAGAACATGACTGGTTACAAGTATGCAGTCTCTGCAGATTTAGCAGTCCACAGTTCTCTTTGAAGTCAAAGGGAGGGAAACTTATAAAGTGACCAGAATATCAGGGAGCTGAGGCATTCCACTGACTCTACAAACAGTCCAATTAGACATTTCATGGCTGCTAGTGTCCTGCAGTCAACATCAAAGAAAGCATTCCCAGAGACTTAATGACACTGTATCAAGGGTAGAGGGAGTAAAGTTTACAAATCGGTATCTGGTCTCTTCACCTCTAAGCACGCACTCTTTAATAGTTATAGCATAGACAGAAGGAGAAAATAATGGAGCAATTCAACTGCCAACCAGAGGTGGTGCCAAAAGGGCATAGACATTCCAATCTATTTCACAACACAGCATTGAAGTCTCAGGGTCTGGCAACGAGAAAGACCGCTCACAAACAGCTTTATTTTGTAAAAATACCCTTTCTTCAATTTGGTATTTTTACTCCCCCTCTAGTCACTCAGACAAACAGTATTTATATCTCAAGTAGCTGAATCATACTGCTTCCTTTTTACAGCTAGTAAAGCATAAAACAAATTCAGAACATTAAATGGATTAAACCAATAACTGAGTCTATACTCTCCCCCACTTGCGGTGCTTAAAGCACTTCCTCCTCTAGTTACATCACTCCTGCATTTCTTCTCTTTTGTACGGAGAACAACCATTAATACCTCCTTACCAGACTAAGGAAGTCCATCTGCTCCAACTGACTGGGTCAGAAGCATACCTGCCTTCCTTCACCTCAGACAATCAGTGAAGGGAGGAAAAAAGCTGTTCCTTCTTGACTATTGTCTGTACTTACGCCTAAACTCTCTCTAGAGACACTGCTTTTTAAAACTGTAAAGCAGAAATGGGTTGTTCCTGGTCTAAAAGGTCTCCCCATGTACCTCAAAGGGCTTATAACACTGTCACATACAGTTACAATCTGAAAATATTCAAAAATTGATTTTAATGGATTTGTTATTTATAAGTATTTGCCTGTTAATTTATGTAAGTAAATTTTAGCCAAGGTAAGGTAAGGGTTCTGTGGCCAGGCATTATAAAGTGTTCCTAAGCACTGTTTGGACAATACTAATTACCACAAACAGCAGGAAGGGGTAGTTCATCTCACCCAAACAATGAGTGACGGCCAGAAAAAGACAGCTAGAGAAATTCTCAGAAATATAAAGCACCAAGAAGTTATTTTGTAATCAATGTCTTATGATGAAAAAGAAAGAAGCTTTCTCTATTAATGAAACTAGAAATAGAGCAGTCTATTCGATATTCTTTTGTATAAAACATCTTATTACCAAAGAGAGATACATAGGATTTGACATCAATGGCAACATGGTCAAGGAAAGAATCTATAAAAGACTGGAATCCTACTTGTGAGGGATTGGAGCAGGGCCAAGGACTTCCCTCTAATAGGAAATCCTATAGGAGAGCTTCTTGTTAAAATTCTGGTACACAACTGAAGAAAAGAATTGGGGTTATTCCTTTGTTTTTACTGAAGTTCACTCCTGGGGATAGTGCTAACCTCATGGTGTCCTGAGGGCCAAACACATTATTTCAAAAAGATGAAGTGGTCAATATTTTGGAGTAGATACTGTGCTTTGTTTTGCATTGCTTAGATGGCACAAAAAAGGAAGAAACCATCTACAATTCCCCCTGCCAGGAATTCTCCTGATGTGGCAGTGGTAGCTAGTGCTCCACTCCTTGGGGGTCTCACAATGCTTTAGGAAAGCACACAATAGAAGAGCCAGAGCTACTTTCTCTCTGGAGTGATGCTGCTGGCCAGGCAAGAAGCTAAGAAGCTGCAACTGAAAAGGGAAAGCAGCTGTTCATAGCACTCCCAGTTCACACTAGAACTGCTCCTGGAGCTGTATGGGAGGTTGTGTGAGGCAGATGGAGAAGTACTGTTCTCTATTCCTTACAGAGACAGGACTGTTTCAAACACTTGTTTAAGAACTGCAGGGATCCACTGTTGTCCCTTATGTGGGGTCTTCTTCATTCCAGTCCTCAAGTAGTTTTCCCTAGGAGGCTGGAGGAGGAGGCTGTCTCTAGGTATGTACTTGTGCATTGTGTAATGTATCACTGTAGCAAGGGCCTCAAAAAGGTTGACCCAAGAGTATAGAGCCTCCCTAATGTTCTGAGAGCTGCCTCTCAGTGATCTCCTCACCTTTCGTTTAAAACCCTGGCACTGACCATAGCAACATATGTGCAGAAGACAAGGAGAATGAGATTTTTCAGTCTGAATTATGACACAGACACACACAAGCTACAACATGAGGAAAATGTGGAAGCCTGACTCAGTAACAGTAAAAACTTAATTGCATGTATTATCATTTAAACGACGGCAATTTGAAAGGTACAGACAACTTATGTCATAACAACACTTACAGCCTCCTGTTTTCCTGTACAGAACTTGCTACATCTTGCTATGTCTACACTTGAAGCTGGAGAGGTGATTCCCAGCTCATGCAGATGTACCATACTAGCTCTGTTTGAGCTAGGGCACTAAAAAAGAGCAGAGTAACTGAAGTAGCATGGGTGTCAGTTTGGGCTAACCATCCAACTACACACCTGTCTGGAGTGGACCTCCCAGCTATATAACTGGTGGGCTAATCTGAGCCACTGCCTGTGCTACTTTGGGTATAATGATGTTTTTAGTGAGCTAGCTTGAGCAGAGCTAGGTAAGGTATGTCTTTGTGAGCTGTAAATTGCACCTGCGAGCTCCCAAGTGTAGTCATAGCCCATAGTAATTCTGCATTTGAGAACTATTGTGAACAGACAATTCAGAATGTCTGAGTCCTGGATAAATAAATTCATATGGCTAGTCTGGACAACATTGCGAGGTATTAAAAGTAACACATGAATAATGAGACTTCTACAATTATCAAAGTAACAGGAATTGAAACTACCTGAGACAGGATACCCACCTACATGATACAGGGTAGGAGCATGATCTGCAGAAGCAGCTCATTTATCAGGTTAATAACTAAAAATAGATATTCACTACATGAAAAATGTCACCTAGATCTTTTCTACACACAGAGACACACTCTTGAATGTGAAATGTTTTTCAAATCATAATTTAGTGACACATGATTTAGATATGTAAATGAGTCTTCTCTCAGGGAATAAAGTTTTAAACTAGTGCTGATGTCAGGTTTATATAAACATTATGTTAACAGATAATGTAAAAGATTACATGGTTTAGTATCTTGTGTGTATACTGTTCTGCAAACATAATTTTCACATATTTAATAAACACCTGGGGACACATTTTCAGAAGTTGCCTTTAGTGGAAATCCTGGATTTGTGCTCTAACCCAAAGTTGCTTTTAAAAAACTCAGTGAATAAATATAGCAGTTTCCTCAATCTCTATTCTGACTGTTGTAAAATAATCTTAATTTAGTTTGGGGAAATGCAAGTGCCAAGACCAGACTTTAGCAACAACAAAACAACACTCTCAACTAATCTTAAACAGGATGAAAATAAACAGAAATCCAACATCCAACAAGTGTAAGCAGTGTCAGGAATGAGATATATTCTGACATCTGGTGGCGAACTATGGAAATTGCAGTGAGTTTTGGAAAATAACTTTGGGGCTGATCAATTTGCATAGACACACTCACTGCGCCTAGCCTGAGCCCACAGCAGCCCACATGGCCACTTCGGCTGATGTGGGAGCCCCAGTTTCTATGTTATTGGGGCAGGAAATATAAAGTGATGTTACCCTGATTTGGTGAATGAAGGACTATGGACACATACTTGGCCCTTGTTATGATGGAGGGACTCGCCATCATCTAGGTAGCACTCACTGGGCAAGGGCCATGCGTTTCCGAACATTCTGAGATTGAGAGAGGCCATAGGCAAGTCTCTATATGTTTTGGTGAGGGACTTGTTTAAGGGCCCCCTGGCCTCTTGCACTGTGTCTCTCTCCACTGTGGAATGTTAGAGCTAATTTTGATTCCCTTAGGTGTTTTGGTTCAGCCTGCTAAGCTGAATTCACTTTGAGTTTGCTGGTGTACCTGTGCCAAGGTGCTGACCAACACCCCCTGCTGCCCCCCCTCCCCCCCCCACACACACTAAGAGCTGAAATCACTTAAGAGCTGAAACCACTGAGCCCTGTGTTAAGTGGGGGCGGGCCTAAAGGCATGTTGGTGGCACCAAGCAATTTGTGCAGCTAGCAGAGCAAAGCAGTGGACTCAGCTGAGCGGTTCCTGGGTGCAGTTTGTGCGACTGGCAGTGGACTCAGCCGAGCGGTTCCTGGCAGTCTGTGTGGCTGGTGGAGTAGCTGGCACAGCAGAGCAGTCCGTGTATCGACTAGCGGAGCCATTTGTGCTGCGGACGGAGTGACTGGCACCGCAGAGCTGTCCGTGTGTCGGCTAGCAGGATGGCTAGCGGAGTGACTGGCGCTGCAGAGCAGTTTGAGTGTCGGCGAGCAGAGCAGAGCGGATTGCGGTGAGGGCTGCAGCGGAACCCCACAGAGAGGCGGCGCAGTCGGCCTCGGACCACGTAAGGTGCCCCGTGCCCTACCCTCAATTTCCACCCAGGCTGGGAGGTAAGACTCTGCCAATTGACTTTCGAACTCTGCACTGACCCAGAACAGAGACTCTTGGGCTGCTGGACTTTGGGACTATTGAGTGACTTTTTGGGGTTGTGGAACTCAAGAGCCAAAGGGAAGGCCACGGCCTATTTGCTGGGAGGGGGGCTTCTGGTTCATGGTTTGGTTTATTAACCTTGTTTGTGGTGTTTCCCCAATATAATGCCACATTGTTTCTCCCTGTTATTTAAAGGCTTTGGTACACTCAGACTCTGTGCTTGCGAGAGGGGAAGTATTGTCTCTTACAGACGCCCAGAGGGGTGGTATATGGTTGTCCCAGGTCACTGGGTGGGGGCTCGAGCTGGTTTTTGTATTGTGCTATTGGAATGGAACCCCTGGATACTGAATCTGGCCCTTGTTGCTGCCAACTCTGATGGGCAGAAGGGTTACACAAGGACTGACTTATTTGGTTTTCCTAGCTTCTCACTGTTGTAGTAGCACAGTATACTTTAACTGGAGGGTATAAATTTTTATCAGTCAAACAAAAAAGTAATATAATAGTTTCAGCCATGATGAAGAATACTAACTGAACTGCAATTATTGTTTAGAAAAAGAGAAGAACCAAAAAACCTTTCAAAAAATCTCTGCTTTATTATTAAAAAGTAAAGAACCCAGACTTGAATATACTTAACATGTTGAACTGCAGTTGAAAAAGTCAATGGGAATTATGTGGATAGAATGTTTCTAGGATTGGGAGAATTGTGAATAATATACAAAAAACTACTTCTATAGAATGTTAAGATTGCAAAGTCTAGCAAACAAAAGTCAGAAAATGACAGAGTGAATGTTGCCCACACAATCATTAATTCAGCCACTTTATACATTTTCACTGTGACAGATTTGCCGAAAATAACATAGGAAACCTCTGAGAGACACAGGAGTACAACTCAACTCTCCTGGGTTTACGGTTATGATTAGTGCCCCCAAAACAAGAGAACACCCGGGCTCTTTTTATAACTTCTGCCTCTTCTTATAATCTTCTGCCTCCACAAGAGGGCAGAAATAAGGTTGCTAACATTTCCTAATGCTCAGTGCTTTATTTTGCAAACTTAATGTTCTTTAAACATAGTGTCCAGTATCAAAAGGGTAACCATGTTACCATGTAACCATGTTCATCTATATTGACTATCTTCAATGGATGCATCATGTGAATGTAGAGTTTGGTTTGCAGCAAATAGTGTTTATATGCAGACTATAATGTAGAAAATAACTCAAAGGAAAATGTTATTGATGTTGAGCACAGCCTTTTTGGCTTATTGTCATTGCTGAAGCGTACTTTCAGTCAGAACATTAACACATTTTATTCTGAAAGTGCAGGGAAAGTGTTCTCATATTCAGTGCAAATCTGTTTCAGTTGTTTAATTTCCCATTTTTTCCTGCCTTCTCAAAATTCCAAGCCTCCTGCAAATATAATCTCTACCTCTTAACTCTGAGTAATCTTTGGGTCCACAGAATAAGAAAACAAAGACTCAGTTTTTGTCTAGCAAGTACTGTCATTTGAATTACAGTTCTGCAAGGGATCAAAGACCCAGGAACTCTTTCTTACTTGCTGTCTTGTCTCCTTCTTCAGTACCTATGGCTCTGCACATGAGGCGTTGCTGATATCTTTCCAACAGCAGCATCTGGCTCTTTGGCAAACATCTCCACTAACTGTTCTGACCTGCTGATGGCTCCAAGGCTATTTATGCATGCTGTGTAGGTTGGCTAGAGTACATGTGGGCCATCTCTTTTCACTCATCCTCTTGGGATCTATTTTTATGTCACTTGCATTTGATTCTGAGGAATTTACTGTAATGACTTCAGTCTATTTGAGAACAAACAGGCAAACACTTAATTAACTCTCTTTTTATATAATATAAATAAATAAAAAGGATTATCAGTTCTCCAACATCATTTTAAAACACTAACACTGCTGGTTACCGCCAGCCATAGAATTTATGTTTCCTAAAGTAAAACTAAAATTATTGTGACATCACTGAATCAGAAATGAGAGAGTTTGCAAAGGTAAAAAGTTTGACTAGCAAAAACAAATCTTTAGGATTTTACTTAAAAGAACGCAATAGAAGTACATCTTGTTTTTGTTGAATAAAGGAATGGGCATACAGTCACCGGAAACCTGGGCTGTCTCTTTTTAATTAAATACAAACTAATGTCTGCAGTGCCACGTAAGCACTTCTCTGACATTTTGGCATAATTCTCCACTACGGGTAAGAACTGATTCTTTCTCTGAAGCATCTGCTAATAGTAACTGTCAGAAACTAATCTGTTATTCAAATCTGGCATGGCATTCCTTTTACTTCTGTATTCTAATAGCACAATGTATAGCCCAACATTCTATGAATGTCAATGAAGTGCAACAGCTGGATCAGAAGATTAGCACAGAAGAGGTTAATAGAGCTTTTTCATAGAAAAAGATACTGTTCATTACCTGTTTTGACTCAAAAATGTCTATCTGGGTTCTCACATTAAACAAACCTATTCTCTCATTAACACTAATGACATGGCCATGCTTCACTGTTGTTATCACTTTGACTGTGAGGGAACCAAATAACTTGTAAATGGTAATACTACTATGTCTATGATATGCATGATATGAATTAGCGCAGAGAAAACCCAGAGTCATGCTGTTTATTTGGCAAAGATCACTTTTCAGGAATCATGAGTGGTAAATATTCCACCCTGGAGAAGAGACTTCTTGACTGATCCAAAAGATACTATAGATCTCATTAAGAAAAAATGTCAGAGCTTGATTTCTAATGGCTGGAGTATAGTTCCTGCTCTTTAACTATGCTTCTAAACTGAGAAATAGAAAAATAAGCTGCTTTCAAATATTTTTATAAAGTTGTATCACTATGAATGCTTATTCCACCAAAGGCCTGGAACTGAGAAAATTACAGCATCATTATTAACGTTATGACAACTCAATGCAATTAAGAAAAACACTTATGAATTTTCTATATTTCCAACATGTCTGTCTGTAATCCAACCCCATAAAATGTGGATAGTGAACAACAGGTTCTGTGAAGAATATTAACCTGAATTTGTTGCGCTCTTATTTCTTGAGCTGCTTTATAAATATTTCCCCATATGTGCTGCCAAACTCTTGCATTTAATGAATCACACAAATCTTTTCCCCATATATCCTGTAGTGCTATCTGTGAAAGAATATATAAGTCCCTAATATGTGAACAAGAACGAGACACATGAAGCCTATGACTTCAAGCCAAAATCCTTTCAAAAACTGGATCTGAGAAAATGGAAATTTTTTAATTATTATTTACTGAGTAGCATAAGCATTGCATGACTGCATCTACTCTGTCATATTTAGAGCATGCCAGTCACCATATGTAGGTGCCAGACAGGCCTAGAAATTATTGTTTTGTTATTTGTAATTTCTTAATGAGATATTTCTTTCTTTTTTTTTATTTGAAATTTGACCATTGCCAATGTTGAGAAAAAAGTAATATTCTTCCCTAGACTGCCCCTACTGCAGAATTCCAGAGAGCAATAAAAAATGGTAATCTAAGCCTTTTCCTTGATCAATCTCAATGTGCTTTACAAAGGAGGAACAAAGGGGAATTTCTCAAAAATGAAGATGCTTAGTTAGCCAGAAATTAGAAGGAGCTTTGTCACAGGGTCTGCCCAACACTAGTGAGACTTCTCTCGGGATTATCTGATTCTAGGTCTGACAACTTCTTTCTGTCTCTTGCCACATTACCTGCCTGCTCTTCCTGGCTCTCAGTGAGGCAAGATGCTCTGGGTTTGTGGCACAACCCTCCAACCAAATCAGACCCATCATCCCTTTCCAGGGTATCAAAAGTGACAAAGAGTCCTATAGCACCTTAAAGACTAAGGTGCCACAGGACAAGCCTATGCTTGCATCCGATGAAGTGGGTATTAGCCCACGAAAGCTTATGCTCTAATACTTTAGTTAGTCTTTAAGGTGCCACAGGACTCTTTGTCACTTCTGCAACTCCAGACTAACGCGGCTACCTCTCTGATTCAGGGTATCAAAATCTCTTCTTATGAATGGGCTCAGGGTGTTTTTCTGTTAAGCGCCCAGTGGTGCCACTTTCTCAGTGGCTGGTAGGCTAATCTGGGCTTTCCCTCTATTCCAGGTTCTTGCTCAGGGACCCTCTAGTCAACAGCCAAGGTATGTTCCATCCCAGGCCTTACTGCCTTTTCCTTGAGCCTTTCCTAACTTCCTTGCTTTCCCCTCTTTTCTGGGTTTGCCAGGCCCAAACTCCCTCCTCCCAGGGAGTAACTTTAGGCTACTTGCCTCTCTAGCCCCAGCACTCCTCCTCTTTTCCCAGGGAGGGACTGCAGACCACCTCCTTGCAGCCTCCTTTCTACTACCATCTTCCTGGCTTTATAAACCCAGCCCAACTCATTCCTTGTCAACTGGGATCTCTCATTATTCAGTCAGGTGATTATTTAAGACACCTCAGCTATGGCCTGATTAACTGGCCCCCTTCCTAGCCTACATTAATTCCTTCAGGACAAGTGTGGGTGGACACCTCATCACAAGCTGTCATAAAGGTTAAAATATCTGCAAGCAGCATGGGGACTCCTTAAAAGCACCATAATAAAGACTCAGATTAAATGCATACCCCAAATCAGAAAAGACAGTAAGAGGACCAAAATAATGCCACTATGGCTAAACAGCAGAGGTTGTTATGGGCAAAAAGGCATCCTTTAAAATGTGGAAGACAAATCCTATTGAGAATAATAGGAAGGAGCGCAGATTAAGTATGAGGCATGCTAAGAAAGAGCATGAGAAGCCATTTGCTAAACATGCAAAAGCTAACGGTAAGAAATGGGTTAAGTATATCAGAAGGAGTAAGCCTGCCCTCCAGGCAGTGGGGCCACTAACAACAAAGGTGTTAAGCAGCACTCAAAGAAGACCAGACCATTGCAGAGAAGCTAAAGGAATTCTCTGCATCATTCATCACTGCAGAGGATGACTGTACAGTACAGATTGTACTGTCTTATCCCACATGGATGTGTCGATACAGGGGTTTTGAACAAATTGATAAATTAAACAGTATTAATTGCCCCATCAATCTATTCAAATTCTTTGTGGATTTCAACAAGCATATGGACAAGGGTGATTCAGTGGATATAGTGTACTTGGACTTTCAGACAGGTTTTGAGAAGGCTCCTCACCAAAGGCCCTTAAGGACCTTCCCTTTTATTGCATAAGTATTTCTACCTTTTTTCTCCTATCTTTTAACCAGTTAATCAGTTTTCACAATGGAGAGAGGTAAACAGTTGGATCCCCCAAGGATCTGTACTTGGACCTATGCTGTTCAACTTATTCATTAATGAACAATGTAAAAGGGAGTCAACAGTTAAGTGGAAAAGTTTGCAAATAACAATCTTGAAAAAAATTGTATTTAGTCCAAAGCTGACTGCAAAGAGTTAGAGGGAGCTCACAAAATTGGATAATGGGGCAACAAAATGGCAGATGAAATTCATCATTGATATGTGCAAAGTAAGGCAAATGGGGAAAAAATCCAAATTATACATATAAAATGATTGGTTCTAAATTAGTTGTTACCACTCAAGAAATAACTTGGAGTCTCCATGGATATTTCTCTGAAAACTTCAGCCCAATGTACAGCAGCGGTCAAAAGGACAACAGAATCCTAGGAACTATTAGTAAAGGTATAATATCACTATGTAAATCCATGGTCTGCCCAGACTCTGAATTCTGTGTCAAATTCTTGTCACCCCATCTTAAAAAGGATATAGTGGAACTGGAAAAGTTTCAGAGAAGGGCAACAAAGATGATCAAGGGTATAGAAACAGGATCCATACGTGGACAGACTAAACAGAATATGGTTGTTCAGCTTAGAAAAGAGACAACTAAGGGGAGATATGATGGAGGTCTATAAAAGCATGAATGCTCTGGAAAAGGTGAATAGAGAAGTGGTATTCATCCTTTCCGCAAACACAAAAAACAGAAGTTACCCAATGAAATTAATAGGCAGAATGTTTCATACAAACAAGAGGAAATACTTTTTCCACACACAATTAGCCTGTGGAACTAATTGCCAGGGGATGTTATGATGGCCAAAAGTGTAACTGGGTTCAAAAAAAGAACTGGATAAATTCATGGAGGATAGGTCCATTGAATCGCTAATAGTCAAGATGGTCAAGGATGCAATCCCACCCATGGGGCATTTCTAAATCTGCCAGAAGCCAGGAGTAGAAGACTGGGGTGGATCACTTCAAAATGCCACGTTCTGTATACTCTCTTTTATCCTCTGGTACTGGCCACTGTCAGAGACAAGATATTGGGCTACATGGATCATTGGTCTGACCCAGCATGGCAGCTCTAATATTCTCTTGTGATCCAAAGGAATGTATTAAATATACATTGTCTCCCTTGGCCTAACAAAATTGCTGTCACAGGGTGCATACCACAAAACATAAAAAACATTTAGAACTTTGATTCTGAATTTTAAAGTGAATTGGGTTTAAATGAAAGATGGTAGACTGGCATCTTTATTTATCCACAGAAAAAGTACAGCATGAACTTCTCTATATTATCTTGTCAATATATTTTACTATCCATGACTTGGAAGAACCATTTCTAAGGATAAGAAATTAGTTCAGTGTCATGCACTTTGGATCGTTAGCTTATCTGTTAAGACTCCCAGAAGGTGTTAATGTCAAGGGTGTTAGTGATGGTTCTACCTGTCTGCTAAGAACTGGAATGAGCAATATTTCACATAGGCTACTGAACACCCATCAGATGGTGGTAACTTTTGAACACTGTTCATCTGAACCAAAATTGAATTGAGAGAGATTCTAAGCAATCTCAACACTGTCATTCAAAAGTAGTGCTAGTCAGCATTCTGCTAATAAGAGCCACATTTACAAATGTAGATAAGACATTTATATGCAGAGTATCTAAAGACTAACAAAAATTGGGTTTTATAGAGATGTTGTCTTGTTACAGTTTTTATAATTATTTGTATGGACTGTGATAAATGTATCCAAATTTGTCCAGACAAACAAATGGGAAAATGAAAACTCCCAATCATCACCATGCAGTCACAGTTCCCATGGTGCCTCTCTTCTTCCCACCCCTCTCAACACAATCTGCACAGATACCTCTTCTGTGATACATAGGGAGTGTGCAGGCAACTCATGGAACCAAAGGTCCCTTATACAGCCCCAATGCAGAACTCAGGTAGTATGAAGGCTATTATACTGACCCTCCGTACCATAGACAACTTTTATCCTGCTCATATAGAGATTTACTCACAGAGGTATCATATCCTGACCCATGGAAGTAACAGATCATCTTTCTATGTATAGCACTGCACAGACCACACATAGAAAATTACATACAGCCCTAACCTCTTTATCAACAGAAAAACAAGAACAAATGGCAGAGGATTCAGAGAAGTGTATCCATAAAGCATTGTGACTGTAGAGAATGACATAAGGAAAGATTAAATAAGAATACATGTACAGATTGACAAAACCATAAATTCAGAGCAAGTAGAAGAATATACCAAGTAATATTTCCTGCCAGTTTGATGTATAATACAGTCTGATGTGGAAGAGTTTACTCAGGAAAGTGGTGGAAGCCTTATGACTTAAGTAATTTAGAACTGGACTGAAGAAATCACTGGCAGGGTAAAGGAAATGCTTACATAATAGGTCTTTTCCATCTCTAATTTCTATGATAATTTTATCATTTGAACTGGAAACTTCATTTTGTTAGGGCACCTCTCCTTCATGGTGAGACCATCATAAGCTTATACAGCTGTTGTCTGACTTTCTCTTGTTTGGCACATTGTATAACTTAACATCTAATACTTGGAAGATTTAACACTGTCACAGTTTTTCTGCTGTTTTCAGCTGTTCCATTTGCACCAACAATACTGTACTCTAACTTCAATCCTGGAGAAAAAAAGAAATGATACCTGATGGCCATTCCATGTTAGCCACATTTTAAAATACTGTCTAAACCAGAACTGTGCTTCTTATAATTGTATATCTAAAGTAGGACTAAATTAAGATTTCAGAGCAGATTTTTATACACTAGCCTTTTTGTGCTGGTCTTCTTCACAATTACTTGTGAAGCGGAGAGGGACAGCTCAGTGGCTTGCTAAACCCAGGGTTGTGAGCTCAATCCTTGAGGGGGCCATTTAGGGCAAAAAGTCTGTCAGGGGACAGTACGTGGTCCTGCTATTGCAGGCAGGGGACTGGACTTGATGACCTTCAAGGTCTTTCCAGTTCTATGAGATAGCTATATCTCCATATATTATATTATTATTACTTCACAATAAGCTCACTGTTTTAATATTATATTAGCCACTGTACATAAAATGTAGGTGGTGGGTGGAATTTCCAAAAGCACATAGTAAAACTTCCATTGTTCTCAATGGCAGCAGAGTTAGACCAATGACGAGCTCTTGAAAATCCTAGCTAGAATGTTTTGCATGTGTAACCCAATGTACAATGAGTTGTCTTGATGCTATTTGGTTGGGGAAGATGTTTAATTGTACATTAAACTGATCCCATGCATTTTTCTGTATAGAGCTCTTTAGTACAAGTTTATACAATTACCATGTTAAGTCTGATCCTCCAGACACTTACTAATAAGTACAGGCTTCTCTGCCATGAGTTCAGCTATTCATGGTGTTTAGTATTTGCAGGGTCAGTCCCCTGATTTCAGATAGTTCACAATGAGTGAATGCTGGAGATCGGTATGATGGAGACTCTCAACTCAATAGCTTATTTCTCTATTATGTCTAACTTTAAACCTCTTCTTGTCTTTTATTCTTGCATTCTGTTCCCTCTGTTCTGCTTTCCCAGCCCCACTTTCCCTCTCTTCTTGGGAATAATATTAAACTCCACCCCATCTTATGCACATACCTTATAGATATTTAAGTAAGACTATCAAAATAGGCTTATGTAGTTATGGGCCACATATGTGAAGGCATTAATCTCACTGCAAGTCTTTGTGAGTAATAGTCTCTCTCTCTACTTGGTTCTAGTATAACCACACCATGAAGACTGCAATCAGTTTTACGCACTACATTACCAAACGTTACTGATGAACTGAAGGCAGTATAAAGAAGAAAAACAAAAATTGCAAAGAGCCTGGAAGTTGTGATTTGAGAAAAAATATGAAGAGCTAAATGTGAAATATGTATGTACAGCTTGATTAAGTGATAACTAAATGGGGACATGGTAACAGTCTGTAAATAGCTAAAGCATGTAAACGCCAAGAAGGGAGAGGAATTGTTTACTGTGATACCCAAGCCTATAACTAGAAATAACAGGCTACAACTAAAAAAGGGAAAATGTAGGTTAAAACACCAGGAAAAGCTTTTTGGCAAGGAGAAGTGTTAGCCTGGGGAAAAATCTCTCTAGGGAAGTAGTGGAAGCCTCACTATCTAAGCACTTTTAAACTAGACTGGACTAAACTCTAGAAAATGTACTGTAGAGGACAGTCCAGTGTTGGCAGGGAGATGGACTCCATGATCAAATACATCCTTTTCCTTTCTTACATCTATCAGTCAAATAGGTGGATTTGCCTTAAGTGCATGCCTGCACTAGTTTAGAGTGGTAAGTTGCCAAATGCCCAAATACACATAAAAATGGCCTTGCCATAGAAAGAAAATGACAAACGCCATAATTTATTACATTTGTCATTTTCTACTGGCCATGACTATAAATAGACCTGTATGTTAAAAACATCTTTCCAACTATCTTTAGCTCTTCAAGCTAGATAGTTGGTACATTTTACTGCTTTTTATGGTTGTGTGAGCCTTACATTTTAGCTGTACATTTTTGGAAGACTTGCATGGTTTGCGTGGGCTGTGGGACAGAGGCAGAGTTAATATGTCCCATGCTCAGAATGAAAGACCCAGCATGTTTGTAAAAGATCTGCTTACTAACATTTATCTTATTTATTTACTACATTAATAAACATGTAGAGATTGTTTATGTTTCTCTTCAGAATTACATTATGAGAGAGTGCAATGTTATTTATAAGTTTTGTGCTATGCTAAAAGGTTGGTAAAGAGCTTCTGACGTAAGCAGAGCTGTGCATGCCAAAATAATCATCTAATTAAAACATTGTTTTAACGCTATCAGTCTAGTGCCAAAGCAAAAAATGATTTAAGCAAAAAGATATTATGCAAAATATGGGACTGGGTGCAGACCTCAAAAATGAACCCAGATGTTTCTGGGGTTACCCAGCTCAATCTAAAATGATATATTGCTGTACAATCCATTAGATAAAAATATATCTGAATTAATTATACATCATATATAGAACAGCATAACTTTCTTTGTTCCTCAAATGGTACATACTTTCTTTCATTATGTGTCTGTGTAAAGGTGAATGAAATTTAAGGGAAAATAGCAGTAACCAGAGGTGAGAACACTATTGTGAAGAATTCCCCAAAGGGTTGGGAATTTTAAATCAAACACCTTAATTATCTCACCTGAAAGCCATCAGATCATCTCTTTTAGCCTCATTTTGATTCCTACTACTGACATGACTAAACCAGAACAAAACTGAATTCTGTAATTGTCCCTGGGGACATTAAGTGACTAGTTCTGTTTGTACCCCTGTTTCAGTGCATTGCCCAGGGTTTCAATGGTGATATTACTAATTACACTGTTAAGTAAGGGGAGAATCTGTCCACACTTTATACAGTGGTAGACTCAAGGAGCTCAGTTTATTTAACTTAACAAAGAGAAGGTAAAGGGGTGAATTGATCAGTCTATCAGTATGAACACTGTGAACAAATACAGAACTTTTTGCCTAGTAAAGAGGTATAACAAGATCCAATATGGGGAAGGTGAAGCTAGACAAATTCAGTCTAAAAACACGGTGTACAGTTTTAACAATAAAGGTAATTAGCAATCAGAAAAATTTACCAAGGGCTGTGATGGATTTTTCATCACTTGACATTTTAAAATCAAGAGTGGATGGTTTTTTTTAAAAGGCACACTCCAGTTCAAGCACACTATTTGACTTGAAACAGGAAATAGTAGAGGGAAGTCCTATGGCCTGTGTTGTGCAGGACGACAGACTAGATGATCACAATTGATACTTCTGAATTAAAAGTTATTGATTTCAGGTTTGACACTGAATATGTAACACAAGACCTACTTGGGAGGCTTCTAGAATGGGGCACAGTGGAAAAGATAAATATTGGATCCAGCTCTGAGATAACTACTGTGCATTTACTAAAATTACTTAAAATAGAGTTGTCTCACTTTTTTTTGAGTTTTCCAGAATATGTTGACACAAGATGGTTTTATAAGAGCTGTTTTGCCATAATAAGATACCAATTTAATTTTTGTATCAATGAGAACTATTAACCTACATGCCTTTGGTTACAGAGAGTTGAAAGAACATCATGGTCATTTAAAGTTTAGGCAATCACCCATTAATCATTAGACACAGCTGCTGCAGATATTTCTGGGGTACAGGTAAGGCCTATTTTGCCACCAGTGTTTAGTTTTAATTTAAGCAGTTATTTCAAAAGGAAAAAAAATTAAGAATTTAATTAATTTCCTTTTTGTTGGTGAGGAATTTTATTAACCAGAATTTGTGTGAATTTTGGTAGTTTACAGAGCATTGGCTAGTGTCTGGCATGAAGATATGGATTATGCAAGTAACTCACTACACCTATGACTTTATATCCTGACCTGCAATAGGCTGGCTGTTCCAGTTTTCAACTGTGCTAAATTGTTTGGTGATTCAGTGTTATAGCCAACTATACATTAGTAAATAGTATAGGGCCACCCAAACAACATTTTACAAGCAAAATAAACCAGTTTTGGCTCAGGATGCTCAGAGGAAGAGTCTAGTGCACTTTTACACCTATTGTTATAGAATATCAGGGTTAGAAGGGACCTCAGGAGGTCATTTAGTCCAACCCTTTGCTCAAAGCAGGACCAATCCCCAATTAAATAATCCAAAAGATTTTTGCCCCAGGTCCCTACATGGTTCCCTCAAGGATCGAGCTCACAATCTCAGCTTTAGCAGGCCAACGCTCAAACCACTGAGCTACCCCTTCCCCCTACAACAAACCAGTTTGAGGTACTTGAGCTGCTATTTTCAAGCACACTAAAGTACATTATCATGTAATAATGAACAACTACCTCTTATCTATCACCACTGTACTAATTATGGCATACATGTGTTCCAAATTTATCTTCCCACCCATTCAGACAAGAAAGAGAAATTATATTGAAACCATATAACTACTTCATCATCTTTTAGTTTCTGTTTCCTCTTGTAGAAGGCTCATGGAATGTACTTCATATCTGCTAACAATCAATTCCCATATTATCATCCTGTAAACACACAAGAAAGGTTAATGCAGCAATTGACCACGACTGTAGCTGCAGAGAGGTAGTAGCATTCTTTTTCATATAATTTACATTTACTTAACTACAGATTTACATAGCCTCATTCCCCCTCAGCTCCAGATGGACTGATCTTCTCTTTCTAGCAGGAAACAAGCATTGTATTATTTACAGATATCTGTGCTTGCAAAGATAAAAATAATTGATGTCTTCATTCCTAAGAAAATATAAGGAAAGGTTATATAGTTCTTTGTTTAAGGATTAGAACTCATTGCAGCACCTTCCTGGTAACATCTATATTTTAGACCAAACACTGAAACTTTTGATCCTACCAGGGACGTTCTGTAGTGGAGACAGACCATGCAGTATAATGCTGTATAAAACAACTGCAACTAAATATGATTAACTGTTTACAAAACATCCATAAGCACAAGCAAGACTCTAAAGGTGTGTCTACACACGGTTCTCTTGTAATGTAAAGTGTTCGTAAAAGTTACAGACATCCCATTAGGGATGAATGGGTTCGAAAATGTGTCTCATTTACATTGTTATCATGAAATTGTTGTCTCATGATGGTCGGGTTACCTGCCAAAGCAAAACTTAAGGCATTAATAAAGATTCTTATTTCCTTCTGCTTGCAAACTGTCATTGCTGCAGTGGTTTCTAACTGGTCCCTCTACCATATTTAGAGACATCTTAACTAACATTTACCAATACTGTTTATCAGAACTATACGATAGCAGGTGGATTCTGCACAATGACTGACTGTTATGACTAGACGATCTATGTGGTTTCTGGTAGTATGAAACAGAGCTCCAGAACCCCATGTCCTTTAAAGTATCTTTTGCTTAACAAACTGAAATGGAGGAGAATTAGTTTATTTTATACAGAAAATATGAGTATTTAATTAAAAGTCCATTAATATTAGAGCATCATATATAAGTGATGTGATCCTGACATTTGAGAACAAGAATTCTTGAATTTTAGTTCTAGATCTGATATTGAAATCCTCTGTAGTCTTAGGGAAATAATCATGTAATGTATTTGCCTTGGTCTTCTCATCTGTAGCTCATTCATGAGAAGCTTACTGGGAATACTTCCAACCATGTAAGTTAATTTTGATATATATGCTACATATTATATTTTTGTTACTGATAGCAGGAGTGTAACTCTTAAGATTCAGATTTTCTCTGTATATTCACAACTTCAAATTTAAGAACTACTGTCTATAAATATTCACTTTTACGTGTACTATTTCTAAAACATTTCTGTAAACTTTCTTCCTATAATATTCATAGATAGCAAATGCAAAAAGGCAATATGTAGGAGGCAGGGGGGCACAATCGAAGCAAATTTGCTTACAAATTCAATGGAAGGTTCCTTATAATGTATTTACAATATCTGACCATCTCTAGAATTGAAACTTACTGTCACAACATCCCAATCTCACCCTGAATTATTCCTATACCAGCAAGATCATCCACTATTTTAATTTTTGAGATTTTATTCACCTCTTACACTGGACGACTATATCATCCATGTTGTAATATACCTATGCATATTTTCATTATTTGTAACCATTCACTTAAAAATAAGTAAATAGGTATAGAAAATGTTAGTCTGTTGCACTGAAATTCTAAGAGACTATTATTAGATATGAACACTAACAAAAGGAAATGCCTATACGCCACACTTCTGCATTGTGGGAATGTTGATTAGCAAAAGTTTTAAATATTGAATTACATGTTTTAGTGGAAGAGTATATCAAAGGATACACACAGTCAAAAGGTTTTACAGGGAGAATTCACAGAGAAATTTTTTATAGTTCATGACAAATCCATGCTGACTGTTATTTATCATGTTATTATCTTCTGGATTTGAAGACATGAGACTTGTTGAAGTAATTTTTAACTTCTTCTTCTTCTTCAATTATCTGAAACTCAGAAAAGAATCCTACAAAAACATGGAAATTAGGTCAAATTACAAAGGATGAATATAAAAAACCACAAATACGTAGGCATAAAATTAGAAAGGTCAAGCCACAAAAAGAAATTAAACTACATAGGGACATAAAGGCGTGACGGAATGGAAATGCTCTCAGTGGCTCCTCTGACTATTGTGTGAAGGTCTCCATGCCTGAAGCTGTAACCTGACTCCAGGTGGGGGGGAAGAGGTCACCTGACCTCCTGCCCGGGAAGCAGACAAAGGAAGCAGGGGAGGAGCTGTGGAGTGAGGGTCAGTCTGGGTCTAGCTGGGAAGAGGCAGAGAGCTTCAGGCAGGTTGGCCTGGCTCCCTGGCCCCAAAATGGATCCAGCGGAGGGCTCACGTTCGCTCTACTTTCAAGATCTGTCTTAGATCACTTGTCATCTAATAAACCTCTGTTTTACTGGCTGGCTGAGAGTCACATCTGACTGTGGAGTTGGGGTGCAGACCCATGGGCTTCCCCCGGGACCCTGCCTGGCGGGCTCGCTGGGGGAAGCACACGGAAGGGCAGAAGGTGCTGAGTGCTCTGAGGTCAGACCTAGGAAGGTAGAAACTGTGAAGCTCCTAGCCTTGGAGACAGGCTGTTTACAGAGAAGAAGCTTCTCCCCAGAGTCCTGACTGGCTTCTGAAGGAGCAGGTCCAGACCATTGCCCCCGGGACTCCGTGACAGAAGGATAACAAGAAAACATTCTACAAATACATTAGAAGCAAGAGGAAGACTGTCATAAGTGTGAAGTAGCCTAGAATTAGTGTTTACCTGTAAGGGGTTAAGCTAAAGGTAACCTGAGAGGTGGACAACTGACCAATGAGAAATTCCTCAGGAGACAAAGGATTTTAAGTTTCAGTTTCTCTCTGGGTTCTCTCTCTGTTCATCTCGGCTATGGGATGAACACAGCTATATCTTTCACTATAAGATTCTATCAAGTACTGTAGTCAGTAAGTTTACCTTCTTTTTATCACTTGGAGGGTTCTCAGTGGTGAGTGTTGGCTGGATGCTTCTTGATATTGTAACCTTCCGCAGAGATATCAACAGTGGGAGAAAGTTGCCTCAGGGGAGAGGTTTGGTTTCTGAATCCTTTTGTTGGTTATGGTAGATGCCGTTCTATTGATGGTTATAAGAGATTTATTCCTTTCTTTTTTTTTCTTTTATTAAAATCTTTCTTTTAAGAAGCTGACTGCTTGTTTTCCATTGTGTAAGATCCTGGTTTTGGATCAGGCACGTCTCGCAGGATCAGGTGAGGTTTGGTTTTTTTATTCTCTCAAGCTTTCCAGGGAAGGAAGAAGTTTGGGGGGTTAGTGGAAAGGGAAAGAAGGGTCCCAAACTACCCTAGACCTAGTTTGGTGGTGGCAGCGTACCAAGTCCAGACACAGAAGACGTTGTGTTCTGGGGAAAAACATTTTAACCCAAGCTGGTAAAATAAGCTTGGGGGGGTTATTTCTTTTTTCATGTGGGTCCCCACATCTGTACCCTAGAGTTCAGAGTGGAGAGGCAATCCTGACAAAGACCAAGGACAAGGTGAGCACCTTACTAAATGAGGGAGGAAAGACAATAACAGAAAGTGTTGAAACAGAAGAAGAAGTGCTAAGTGCCTTTCTTGTTTCAGTTTTCACCAAAAAGGTTAATAGTGATTGGACATCTAACATGGTGAACACCAGTAAAAATGAGGTAGGACCTGAGGCTAAAATAGGGAAAGAATAAGTTAAAAATTACTTCAACAAGTTACATGTCTTCAAATCCACAGGGCTTGATGATATATATCTTAGAATACTCAAGGACCTGACTGAGGTGATACCTGAGCTATTAGCGATAATCTTCAAAAACTCTCAGAATATGGAAGAGATTCCAGAGGACTGGAAGAGGGAAAATATAGTGCCAATCTATAAAAAGGGAGCAAAGGACAACCCAGAGAATCACAGACCAGCCAGCTTAACTTCAGAACCTGGAAAGATAAGGGTGCAAATAATCAAGCAATCAATTTGCAAACAGTTGGAAGATAATAACATGATAAATAACAGTCAACATGGATTTGTCAAGAACAAATCTTGTCAAACCAACCTAATAGCTTTCTTTGACAGGGTAACAAGCCTTGTCAATAGGTGGAAGTGGTAGATGTGTATTTGACTTTAGTAAGGCTTTTGATATTGTCTCGCATGACCTTCTCATAAACAAACTAGGGAAATACATCCTAGATGGAGCTACTGTAAGGTGGGTGCATAACTGGTTGGAAAACTACTCCCAGAGAGTAGTTATCAATGGTTCACAGTCAAGCTCGAAGGGACTATCAAATGGGGTCCCACAGGGTCAGTCCTGGGCCTTGTGCTGTGAAATATCTTCATGAATGGTTTAGATGGCATAGAGAGTACACTTCTAAAATTTGCATATTATAACAAGCTGAAAGGAGTTGGAAGTGCTTTGGGGGATAGGATTAAAGTTCAAAATTATCTGGACAAACTGGAGAAATGGTCTGAAGTAAACAGGATGAAATTCAATAAGGACTAATCCAAAGTACTCAATTTAGGGAGGAATAATCAATTGCACACATACAAAATGGGGAATGACTGCCTAGGAAGGACTACTGCGGCAAGGGATCTGGGGGTCATACTGGATTGCAAGGTCAGACATTAGGAAAAGTGTCCTAATTGTCTGGGTAGATAAGCACTGGAACAAACTGCCTAAGGAGGTTGTAAAATCTCCATCACTGGAAATTTTGAAGAACAGGTTAGACAAACACCTCTCAGGAATGCTCCAGTTATTATTTAGTCCAGCTTTGAGTGCAGAGGACTAAACTAGATGACATACTGAAGTCTCTTCTAGTCCTACATTTCCATATTCTACGATTATGAGTGGATGAGAGGAGGGCCCATGGCAGATGAGATCTTGAGGTCTGGAATTGGTTTTCTTTAAATGGATTTTTTTATATAAACAAACAAACAAACAACCATTTACCTAAGTAGTGTGTAGATCAACATGAGGTTTTCTGTTAGCTGACATTATAAAGTTTCAGACTACCACTTTAAAGTTGCTGTTATGTCACACCTTGTTGCTTCGGGAGAAAGAGATAACAAATGTTGCTGATGTTACCTGTGGTGAGCTGCCTGCTGGTGAACTTACAAATATATCAGAAATAGTCTTGAATCATTCAGGATCTAATTAGGATTAAAGTCCCTTAACTTTTGACACTTTTGAAAATTGACCAGGTGCCTAACTCGCACTGAAGTGTGTGTGTGTGTGTGTGTGTGTTTTGACCAGAAATTCCATCCACACTTTCCTTAAAAGTTTCATGAAGACTTATACATTCCTGTCAATGTTGAGTCAGCATTTTAAAAGAATAGTGTCAGAATTCCTGACCAGCTATAGTCCTCACTCTCCATCCTGGGATTTACCCACAAAACAATGCTCCTCAAATATATTAGTAATGTGTGTGCCCACACCTTGATTATCCATAACATTTTCTGTATTCTAGTTATTGAAAGAATTGATAGCAAGTTCAACAGGTAAGAAAAGTGGTCCACGTGCCATTTTTAGAATTGTGACTCTGTGATAGTCCCCCTTTTACTGCTGGTAGTATGGATTTTACGGCACTTCTGTTTTCATTCTACTCCTCAATGTGCATTGCTGTGGAAGCCAAACACATGTGTGGCCACTCATAGGGTGTGCTTGGCAAGTGTCAAGACATGGACGCTAAGTTCTGGCATGTATATTTTCCAGCATCAATATCTGGGACTGTAGCGGTCTTCCTGGCTGGATTCCTCTGTTCTTCTGGCTGGCTCTCCACTCGACTGCTGAAACTACTGTAGGAAGTGCCAGTGGTGCTGACATGAAAATAAGTCTGGCTTAACTGTCCTAACCCTCAGGATGCCGTAATCCTTCAATTTCCCTTTCACTGAGAAGAATTTTCTCCTTTTTATATGTCAAAGAACAAGTTTCTAGAAACAATTTTTCTGAGATCCATTTTCTGGGCCCTTTTCTGGTGAAGGAGGAGAAGTGCCATATTTGCCTGGACTGTTCAAACACACAGAGCAAACCAATTTCAATTCTTCCCACACTGTTATGTGGGCCACAGATTCATTACGTCCCTTCTCTCACTGACAGGTAAATGGAATTGTCACTTACACTATACAAAAAGAAACATCCAGAGAAGTTTTCTGTCCATTTCCTCAAGAATGGATTTCTTAAAAGTTTGTTAAGTAACATAAAGCAAAGCAACATATATGGCTTTGAGTCACAAAGCTCAGAGACAGAGGAAAGATGTTGTCCAGATTGTTGCTGTGTAATGCAAAGGAAGAAGTGCTCAAGAATCCCTTCTTGCACCTGTAATACATGGGGAAGTCCAAGTACTCTCCTGAGACTGTAAGTGGTAGGCAACAGCAACTACTCCCTTTTTGAGTCTTGGGGGCAAGCCCAAGGGGGAAGTAGAAAATGGGCTGGGGTGATATGTTCTAGGCTGCCTCAGTTCAGGGCTGTGGTTGCAAGCCAGAATTGTGTTTGTGTATTCCAGTTTCCATCTATAAACTAACTTTCTTATAAGTTTCCATAAGAACATTCATAGCTTAGCCTATGCAGTGGGCACAAACTTGAATATCCCTGGCTCAGTTTTGAAAATTCTCACACTTTCACTTTCAGTGGCTTCAGTCCTCCCTAGAGCACAGCCTGTGGTGGTTTTGCTCCATTTCCCACGTGAGGCAGATTGAAACTTATGCAACAACGCCTCAATCTTTTGTAGAAGAAAACTGAGAAATGTTTTCATCAGTGCAACTAGCTAATTAGTTACAACTCTCAAAAATGAACAAAGGAGGAGGAAATAAATAATAGATAAAGAAAATGGAAATAGAAATCTCTAAGCTGAACGGGTCATGGAAGGTAATGTATCTCTTGGGAACAGAAAGAGGGAAGTATAAATAAATATTTTCTGGAGGAAAGAAGTAAAAATACTCCGGGACATGAGAAGAAAAAACCCACAAACCCACATTCCTTGTTTTCTACTGAGATGAAGGATTTGGCTCCCAGAAAAGAAGAGAAGGTCTGTAGGAAAATGTTATGCACCCAAACCTTTCTCTTGTTTTTTTCTTTTTTCTCTTTTCTTTTTTTGGAGTGGGAAGGATTAATAAAATATTTATTAATATTTCCTGTCATTCCTGAGAAAGTAAAAGAAATATAAAACTGACTTGGAAAAAGAGAAGTTTTGAAGAAAACAGGTATTTCATTGCCGGGTGGAAATGGGAATGGGGAGAGGTGGAAAATGAAAAGATTGCAAGAAACTGAAATATAAAGAGTTTTGCAGAGAGGGTAGAAAATGGGGTTTGATAAAAAAAAGTGTCCCTTTATTTTACAGAGCATTAATGGTCTTGGTCATTTGTGGCTGCAGGCGTGAAAAGTGGATGTCTAGTTCTGCGTAAATATCACAAGACTAGGATTTTCAGTTGGAACAACTGTCCAAAAGTTGCTCATCCAAACCACTTTGGTTTGGAGGGGATAACTTTTCTTGAAGTACATTTCTATTTCTTGTTGTGGCCAAAATCAGGAAGCACAGAAACAGAAAATTGGAAAAGAAAAGGTTGCCAATTTTTTTTAATCCCTAAAACGTTTGTTTTCAGACTGCATTTTGTGTAACTGCTCAAACCAGATCTTTATCCAAGTCAGTCTGTTCATCCAGAGATACAAATACTTCAAATATACAGTTAATGGGGAGTCTCATTTGGTTCAAATGGCAGAGTTGCTAATTTTGTATCTGCAAGTCTGCAATTCATGCTGCAGAAAGGATAGGGTTCCTTACTGCTTAACTGTTCCTTATACACCTTCTCAGTAATCACAGTAAATATTCAAGTAGATTACTTAAAACTGACTTCAGTAAAATGCCACCCCACTACCAAGCCACTAATGATGGTACAAAACCCTCCCTCAAATATCATATATTCTCCAGGTTTGTATTTTTTGGCTCAGGTTTCATGATAGAAAAAAACAGGCTGAATTACTGGATTTTTTCCTTAGTGATACACCTGAAGATATTAGGTAATTCTGGAGATTAAATACCAAGAACCTTAAAGTTTTAAGGTTTCTTCTCACACTTTAAAGACAAACCTAACAACAAAGTTCCCCTTTGGCTTACTGACTTATGAGAGACTTCACTATACTTATGTAGTTATAAATTACAAAGCAAATATAAGAACCCAAATTTACGTAAAGCATGTAGAATCACATTTAGATGCCCGATAGTGGTGGGAAAGAATTGGTGAAATATTTTTCATTATATATATTTCCTGATTTTGATACTCATTTAAAGTATTGATTTTAAATTGTTTAAGGGGGTCAGAAAATTACTCACACTAAGCCTGAAAAGCATATGCATGGGGGTTGTGGAAAATTTTCTGTACAAAATGCGTCTTCAAAAAAGGAAATTTTATTCAAAGAGTTTCCACACTTGTGACATTCGGAAAAGCTACTAGAAGAAGAAGTAGTGGTGGCACTCTCTTAAAGCCATATAGTATAGTGGATAAAGCACAGGGCTAGGAGCCAGGAGGACATAATATTTTGTAGTTATAAAGCACTTTATAAACATTAGTTATGAAGTAGCAAAATAGCATTATCTCCATTTAACTGATGGAGAAACTGAAACTCAGATAGACTAAGAGCCTGATCCTCGGAGGTGACCATCCTCTGCAAAGTGTCAAGCACACACGTCTTCTAGTAATGAAAACTAGAGGGAGGCAGGTGACTGGACAGTGCAACCCAGAGGAAGAGAGGAGTAGAATAGGGGGCTTGGAGAAAGGAATATGTGAGGGCAGTTATTGCCATGGGGGTAGGGAGGAAACCCATGTCCCCCTTCCCCTACCACACATAAGAATGGCCATACTGGGTTGAACCAAAGGTGCATCTCGCCCAATATCCTGTCTTCCGACAGTGGCCAATGCCAGGTGCCCCAGAAGGAATGAACAGAACAGGCAATCATCTAGTGATCCATCCATTCTTGTCTATTCCCAGCTGCTGGCAAACAGAGGCTAGGGACACCATCCCTTCCCATCCTGGCTAATAGCTATTGATACATATATCCAGCTTCATCAAAAGACCCAAGCAGTGGGGCTCAGCTACTTTGGAACCCCTGGCCTTTTCCATACTGCGTGGAGCCCAGGAAGTAAGGGTATTTTAAAAAGTAAGTAAATTCCCAGAAAAAAAAAATCTTAGTAAGAAGCATTTACAGCTGATAATAAATTATTATTAATTATATTTGTATTTTCATAGTGCCTATGAGCTCCAGTCATAGACCAGACCCCATTGCGGTAGGTGGTGTACAAACGCAGAACAGAAAGATGGTCCATGCTACAAAAAGCTTACAGTCTAACTATAAAACAAGAGACAACAGTTGGATGCAGACAGATGGAGAAGTATAAGCAAAAAATTAAACAGTATTGGTCAGAATATTAAGCTGTGGCTACAACACACCAGAAGCCTAGTTGTTGCCAAGTTTTTTGTAGATTTCATGGCAGAGGGAAGTTTTAAGGAGGATTTTGAAAGAGGATAATGAGTTAGTTTTGCAGATATCTGCAACATGGGGGAAAACATCACAAAGATACTGTACTCTTAACTTTTACTCCAGTTTAGCAGGGTGTTTTTTTGTATGGAATATAAATATAAATTTTACTATACTAAACAGTCATTTCTCACAGTTTATTCACTGACTGGAACAACTAGGCCTGGATCCTGGAAAGGCTTGACTATCAGGGAACTTTTTCTGCTATAATTAATTATACTAGTTTAACTATAGTGAAAAAGTGCACCTACACCACTTTGTTTATGTCAGCTTAATATGCTTTCCCAGCAAATCACTGGTCCATGCAGCTCTGAGCTCTTTTTCAGATAATCATTCAGATCGCCCCTGGAGCAAAGTTCCACAACTAGGCTCAGTGTATTCTGGAATTTTTCTCATGGTGCTTTGTGAAATACCTAGCCAAACCTAATAGAATTTGTGACTTTGAGAAAAACAAACTCTCATGATTCCTTTTCTGATATTCCATAATTCATGTGATTTTAGCAGGCCAGAGCCTTTTCAGACTGCTGCCAGGTGGCATGGAGGAGGCACTACTGAACAGGGAAATCCTGACCATCATTAATATGAACTGAGTCCTCCGGATGTATTGACACTCATGCAAGAGAGTGACTTTGGAGGAGTTGGCAGACAGCCACCTGCATTTCCACCATGATGCTGTGCAAATACTGCTGGAGGAGGAAGAGGACTAAATTGCCTTGTTCACTTTCTGGAGTGCTACTAGTGGGGTCAGTCAACCAGCACCATCAACTGGTGGACAGGATAGTGCTGCAGAAGTGGGATGACCAGCAATGGCTACATAACTCCTCATCTTGGAGAGCTGTGCACAGCTCACCCATTAGCTTCAGCAGCAGAACACCAGCACGAAAGTTCCCATCTGGATGAAGAAGTATGTGGTTATCACTATCTGGAAGCTTCCATCCTCAATATCTACTGCTCAGTAGCTAACTAGCTTAGTGTTGATAAATCTACTGTTAGGGCTGCTGTTATCAAAGTGTGGACTGCTATGGAGAGTGTGTGGCTGGCTGAGTGAAAAGCTGGGCAGTGCATAGGAGGTTATGGATGGATTTGCATGGGTGGGACTCCCAAGTTGTATAAGGATCACTGATCAGCTCCACAAGCTTATTATTTGCCCTCACCTCCAAACTCACCCTTCAGGCCACAGAGTTCATTAACAGAAAGGGGTATTCTCCATGGTGCTGTAAGGCCTAGCAATAGATTTACTAGCATTAATGGGGATGGACTGAAAAGGTCCCTGCTCCCTGCTTCCCCATAGCTTACATTACAGTTGATACCTGGGTATCTCCAGTTTCCTCCTAGATTTTGGTAGTAATGCAAAATACTGCAAAAATACTGCTTTAAGAGAGTCCATTCTGAAGATCTATCAATGCTGAAATTCTTTGACACATTGAAGAGTGGCATGTTGATGAGACCCATCCTGCAACCTTAATTGCTTTGCTCCTTCTGTTCTATTCTAGCACCAGTTAGGCTGCCTATCCTTCTAACATGATGCCATACACTCCTTGCAAGACTTCTATTAGCTTATCAGGCTCTGTACCAGGCAGACTGCTACAAAGCTTCCCTCCCAGAGGGATACACCAGCTGTATTCTTAATAAGATCTCTTAATGCACAGCCAGGAATGGCTTCTGTGAGCTAAAGGTATGTTGTACACATCACCACCTAGTGGTTGAACAATACGGTTTAGCATTCCTTAGCGCACACAAGCTAGTTTTGATCTAGCTATCTTGAATAAGAATATCAGTGAAGCTTCAGCAGCGTGGGTTAACCTCTTGAGTACATATGTAGGATCCCAGGCAGGGTTGTGAAGCCTGAGCAGTTGTCTGTGAGGCAACATGTCACTGCTATTGTTATTTGAGCCATGCAGATCAAAGATATCTTAAGTGTGTCTACACACACTGCAATCAAACCTCTGATTGCTATGTAGACATACTCCTTACTTGTGTTATAGGTGCTTACTGTGTTTTGCACAACAACTGTGAACAACATTAACAATCACAAAGGGTACCTCTACACAATATCCCAACAGGCAGGGAAGCAGGATTAGGAATAACTGAGTTCTTACTTTGAGACCAGGGCTTGGTGGAGGGAATGGAATATAATGTAACCAACGACAGTTATTGAATGACATGACTATACTTTCTGTAATGATTTTACCAAGAATGCATGCTGAGAGAGATCTGTAATGTAAGAAGTTTTTCATCTAAACAGTACTTGGGTATATAATTTTTATTGATTTCACAGTGCAAATTTAAAGCAAATAAAAACCAGGCGAAAGTGCAAAGTGCATATTTATGCAGATGGGATCAAAGATGTTCTCTTTCATTTGATTAGATTATTTATTGGATGATTTTGTGCATTATGACATGAGACAACCCAGAGTTTCTGCCTAGTGCCTCTTTTCTCCCTTCTGTAACACTCACATGCTGGATCTCTAGGGTTATCATCTCTACCTGCACCACTCAGTTGGAGGGTAGGTTGAAGAGATTATGATGGTTTGGGGGAATTTCCTCTCCAGGGAGGACGATTGACTGGGCAGACTGTTCAGCATGTACGAGGGTTGATTGGTGTCAAAAATGCAGTCCAGATCTTGAGTAAGTGCATATTCTGGGAGTATTACTAGTCTCTAGTGTTCTTGTAATTCTGTAAAGCTCCTTAGCTTTGGGTTGATGTGACCATAGCCAAGGAGTGTCTTTTCTCCTGCACTTTCTGCAGTAGCTACTCTTAAACTTTACAGGCTGACGACTTCTATTAAGATGAACCTGGAGATGCTTTTCTCCCCAGGGACAAAAGTCCAGCAACTCTGCACAGGTAAACAAGGAAGCACAGAGCATGGTTGATATGACTCTGGGTATGTGATTCCAGCTCCTAGCAAGTTTGCAAAGTAACATAGTTGGGTATATACGGGGATTTAAACAGGGTGGTAACATCCAATCAAGAAGACCCCAGAGCTGTGGAGGCCACACAGGTAACCAGAAAGCTTCACCCAGCTGTGAAGCAATGCAGTGTGTGATACCAGTAGGAGGAATACCTGAAGCAGTATAGTTAATTCAACATAGGGATACATCCACACAAACCATACAGCAGTGTATCTCGTTCCAAAACTGTTATGTTGCTTTCAAGGCAAATTAAAGAGACAGAATTTTTTTTAAAAAAAAAAAAGCCATGTAGGGACACAGGCAGTTTATGCCAAAAAAATCTGAAGTTGTATTAAAAAAAAATCAAACATTTTCCTACATAGACAAGCCCTTACACACACGCTAAAATTTGCACACTGAGTAGCCCTCGTGGAGTCAATGGGGCTATTCAAAAAGTGTAAAATTGAGCACACGTGTAAGTCTTTTCATGAACGGAGCTCCAGTTTCTATATTCTCACTGATGTAGTCATGAACTGCGCTCTCATTCCTTGTGGGCTGATGAGCACATAACAAAATCCTAGATTTATAAAAAGGAACTTTTCCCTAACTTACCAAAAAGGTCATTCTTTTCAGATTTCAGGTTTTACAAGTACCTTTACATGTATATTAAGGTGAACAAAATGCAGAAATTATTTCCCACAAACTGGTCATGTTAGAGGCCTCCAAATTAGAGAATCAAAGCTCCACTGGAGGCTGCTTTTAGCCAAGAAAACTTCCATTATGTTCAATATGTTTTTTATAAAAAGAATTTCAGGGGTACATTTTTTCATTTAAGTATGTATTTTCTCATGGGCAATTGTATGTTGCCTTCGAGTTTATTTAATCATGACTGATGTCACTGAGAGTGACAGAATGTTGGTATAACAAAAATGACATTCTATATACTGTCATAAGAGCAACTTTTTCTTCTGCCTGTTTAATAATAAATTTTTCTGATATTCACTCAACCAGTTTTACACTGTTTAAAGGTCTAGTGAAATTACATCATGCTATTTGTACCACAGCTCAAAAAAATTGTAAGCAGGTCCTCTACAAGGCAGAATCTCTCCATTTTTCTTAATTTGAACCTCTTATTTCTAAAACAACCCCTTTTATTGATTATAGCCCCTCCCCTGTTTTTAGTTAAAATTCTGTTGCAATGTGTAAAGGTCAGAGGTTGCTGAAAGTGGGTGAGTCCATTGCAGATAATGCTGTTGATTAGTAATCAACCTACATTTGGAATGCAAGTGACTGAAGTAGGGGGCTAGAGGAGTATGTGCTCCCCTCCGCCCATAAAAATTATTTGTCTGTGAAACACAGTGGTGAGTAAATGTTAGTATTATTCCTGCAGGTATTGTAACTGGCTTATTAAACCCATCTCGGGACAGTCTATTTTCTTTTCACACTGTGAAGCATGGTGGGCTTTTAAAGTACATAATTTAGCTGTGTTTCACTTTTATGAAACTGTCTTTATGTTACAGAATTACAGTTTTATGTGGGCCAATGTGCCACAATATACATTACATTTTTATTCCCTCAGTTCTGGGCCAGATGGGATACATCCTCTTCAGGCATCCAGACAGTTGTTATTTAAAGGAAAATGTAACAGTTCAGCTTTTTCACAGGACAGTAACCATCTGATTTTAGTACTCAGCATTCACAGAATACATTTTAGGCCAAGTTTTTAATGTAACTCACAATGCTATAATCTAGTATGAAGTTGTGTTTTTTAAATTTTAATTTCAGTTTTGTGCTAGCTCAACTAGTACACACAAAGTTAGACACAGGGGAAGGTACTCTACAAACAATAGCTCACAAAGCAAAGCAAGCATTAGTTTTGTTGCGATGGAGAAAGTGGTACATCACTATCATTTATGTCACCAATACAGTAAAAATAGGCTGAGCTGCCAAGTTTGGTTTCAAGTCTTCTTCTCTAGGGTGGTTTGGATCCTAAGTTCCAGTTCAGGACTATTTATATGTACATTAATAACCTTGTTATACCCTTTCAAATTTCTGATTGCAAATGGAAATGATTATGATTAACTGAGTATGCAAGTATGGTTGATCCAGTTTCAAAAGGTCTCTCATATCTACAAAATATCCAGATTTTCAAGAAAAACTTAGAGCATGGTCAGTATGCAGCTTTGAAGTCATAAACCTAGACATTTGTTGTCACTAGCATGTATGTATTTGCTCCTTCATTTGCATCACCTTGTAAGGATATAACTCACAGGCCAGCATGCCCCCAGCAGCTGGGAATGGTAGTATAGCAGGCTCTCCTTTCTTCATTCCCCCTGCTGATGACCCTGGTCCTGCAATAGTCTGCTTCTTCTTATCACTCAGTTCTGTGGCCAAGTCACCTAGAGTCCCACTCCTTCTGGGTAAACCAATAGTCCAACAAAACAAGTAAGCCCAAAATTTTACAGCCACTATGCCAGGCCTCAGCCCTCATCTGGAACTATTCATTCCTGGCCTCTTTGAGGCTCAAAGCCTGTACTTCCCCTCATGTTCTGTGGAAGAGATAGGGGAATCCAGGCCCAGCTTCTCCTGTGGGTTCCAGCCCCAGGGACATTCTTCTTTCAATTCCTTGCCACTTCCCTGAGCTGTTCCTATCTTTCCTAGCTTTTCACTGTCCCAACAGATCTGTGAATGTTGCTGTGGATTTGTGGGTCATCATGGCTTCTTCCCACCTGGCTACTGAGGTGCTTTTTCAAAGTCACTCCAAGCCTCTCTAAAAGCAGCTAGACTGTATTTCAAACAGTTCTGCTTTCCTGCCTTTGGCAGGAGTTCCTCAGCTCTCCTTTCTGCTGAGCCTCAGGACTAACTGGAATAAAGCTGGCCTGCTGAATAGTCAAAGCCAAGCACCTGCTCTCATTGCTGGTCTGCCTCCAACTCAGCCAGAGTTCAGCTCTTTTTAACTACTCCCTTTAGGCTTGACACTTACTGCAGGTGTAGCAGGGCAAGGCTGATTGCACCCAAAGGTTCTCCTTAACCCATTCAGGTCTAGTGGGAGGTTGGAACACTCCATCATACGCCTATACAAAAAATCAAAGCCTCCTTTAAATAAATAGAGGTCTTTTCCTGGGGGATGAGCAGGCCTAAGGAAGGAATGTTGGGATAAAACTAGGGCTGAAGTTTGTTTTATTTTTGAGTTAATTACATTTATTATTAACAACATTAAATCCCAGGATAAAAATGAGTTTTGAACCTACACAGTGCATGTAGACTTTGTTTTGGAATAGTGTAGGTATGCCAGCTGATCACATCAAGGACACAAAAGGAAAGCTTGGGGAATGAAGACAGTTACTTCCAGGGCTCCCATGAAAACATTGAGAATCTGAGTAATACAGGTAGCTTTGCTCTCCATTCTCTGTCTTTCATGTGCCCAACATCAACTGCGTACTCTGAAGGTAACTTCACTTCACTTCTGATGGTAAGTTCACTTGACCACTGCACCACCCTGATGGCTAGAGTGTTTGCAATGGCTAATCACTACCCCTTGACCAAACCTCCACTCACTTTGCTAGCATGGACAACTGCTTTGACATTCTTTTTCAGTGGCCTCATTTGATTACATAAAGACTAGTAAAAATATAAGTTATTTTTTTTATCTAATGTCAGAACTCAGAGTTCTGATTTTCATTCCTTTTTGGTATTGCTATGATGTTCTCTTGAGGTTCAGACTAAGGTGAAGCCCTCTCCAGAGGTAGCAATAGCATCTGGTACAGTGTTCTGAAACTTTTGCTGAAGGACTAGAGCATGGCAAGCAGGCTATTTGTTCTCCAAAAGAGAATCTGGATCAAGCAAAACAGGCTTAATTTTCTAGAACCTGTCCCCAAGAGGGGTGAGTGCTGCTTTGCTTGGGCACAGTGGAACTGTTTCATTTATAGCACTGTCATATACACAACAGTTGAGTACTTCATTAAACCATGTTCATCCTAAATTATATTATAGTATATTAAAACAATGATAGACAACTAAGAAAAAATGTTTTTAATCTAAGGAGTCTGGTTAGACTCAATTTTTCCTGCCAGTTGAGGATACACCTGAATAAATAAAATTAATTGAAAGAAGTTTGTCTGTGCTTGTGATGCCACACCTCCCCATTTTCATACATACAACAGCTAACAGCAATGAAAGATGAAAAAAAAAAGAAGCCAGATGTTTGTCCCAGCCTATTGATGTGAGGAAAAATTTGCAAGGAATGTTGACATTTTGGCATTGAAGACATTGTTCTGATGGAGGCCTAAATGGTGAAATGTCAACATTCTTCACTTTCTCTTATTAAAATATTTGCTGTAATGTATAAATAAAGACTAGAGAGTTTTTCTTCACATCACTGTGCTGACACATCTGGATTTGTGTTTATATTGGTCTGCATCACAAGAAAGTCCTTCAAAGCAACCTGCTTTCTTTTAAAAAAACGAAACCTTTGCAAGGTCTGTGTGATGTTTTTTTAAATAAGATTTTTGTTTGCATGGTTGAATAATCAAATATTTAATGAAAAGAAGACTATTGGAAAAATATCTTAATTGAATCTTTAGAGCACTTAGCATCACCCCTGTTCATACTTTATGTAAAGTAGCATGCACCAAAAATATTTGGTTTGTTTTACTGTGAATGATACAAATGATACATAAAAATGATAGAGCTGCTGGGTTACTACCATTGTTGTGGTAGTAACCATCAGAGTGAAAACATCTTAATGTGATATTAATCACTGCTTTACATCTAACCATTCCATTCAAGAAGTAATACTGCATATAATATTACAAAATGATGAGATGAAATTTCAGTTTAAAACCCCACAATATCCCCTGGAGGGAAAGGAGAGCACAGCTGGAACATAATTTTAAATGAATAGGAATCACCCAGACCTCTATAGTGCTTTCATTGTATATTTACAGAAGGAAGGGATTATGAGGGGGAAAGGATGTAAAATGTGAGTACTGGGTAGGAAAAAAGGTAATGTAAATTAATGAAAACAATTTCAGCATTCAAAATAGTTAAGTGTTTAGCAGAGCATGCAACCAGCCACAAAAAGGGAAAGATAAAGATAAGTCTAGATATTAGAGAGATGGAAACCATAAATAATTAACATCATTGAGTAAAAGTGGTTTTCCACTTCCTTTATTTCAACAGTAAATATTAGTACCTATAATCAAGGCCAGATGAAAGGCAACACAAGCAGAATGATGCCACACAAGACACCATCCCTCCAGATCTCACAACACTTTGACAGCAGCTGACATGATAGTTTTTCCTCTTTCCTTAATTAACACTACTCTGGGATAGTAGTAAGAGGCTGCCTAAAGCAATCACTTCATAACTTCTGTTAGAGGCTAGAGATAAACAGGACATGGCATACTCAACCTGGAAAGATCAATATTAAACCAAGGTATATTTTCTTCTCCCTTTGTACTTCTCTTGCAATGATACTTATAAAACTGTATTTCACTAGACAATCAGTGACCATCCACATTAAGGCAGCCTAAAAAAATTATTAAAAATAGTTTGTTAAAGATGCATATTATAGTGGAAAAGCCTCCCAAGGTCATGTCCTGCAAGGTGCTGATCGCGCTCAGTACCTACTGAGTACCCACTGATTTTAGTGGATGCTGAGGGCACTCGGGCCTCGATCCTGAGAGAGACCTACATATTGCAATGCTGTGTGTTATAATGCCTTACTTTTTGAAGTCTAGAAAACCATAGGAACAATGTTGTGATCCATAAAGCCTGAATTAGGCACCAAAGCTCCCTACATGCATGAATGCTATCAGCGTACTAGTTGGGAAGCTGCCTAAGATAGCCAATAGGAGATGCCAATGACAGGGATGTGTCTTCAGCCCCTCCACTCTCTCAAAGACTGGCACCTAACTCCAGGTTGCAGCAAGTCACAAACAGGATCAAGATGCCTGGAGTTGGGTGGCTTAAATGCCTAAGGTTTTTCTTGCAGGAATGAGTAAGGCACCTGTCTTGCTACCCAGAAGGCAGCTGGAGGAAGAGGAGGATGTCGTAGTGGTTTTGCTGCCAGTACCCACCATATAACTTTTATCCCAGTGGTTACAGCACACAGCTGGGATGTGGAAGATCCAGATTCAGTTTTCCTACTCCCTGGCAGAGGCAGAGAAAAGTGAGAGACCCCTGTTCAAATCCTAGCAGGAGAGTGCATTTAGCTCAGAGCTAAAAGTTATAAGTGGGGAGTGGTAACACCACTACTATCTCCTCTTCCTCCTGATTTGTGTAAAGCAAAGTGAGTCTCTAACTCACTCCTTCAAGAAACACCTTAGATGCCTAAGCCACCTGACTTCAGGTCTGGGCAGATATCTGTCTTCCTCTGGTTCACAGATCACTCTGAGATATAGGCATCTGGATACCTAGAGGAGGCAGCAACACAAATGACCAGAGACCAAAACTTCGGCACCTAAGGAACATTTACCCTGAAAATGTAGGCACCAAATGAGTTGAGGTGCCTAAAGTGTTCAATGGAAATTTTGTGGATTGCCGTGGAGTCTAAAACTGGGGCTTGGTTACCTAACTCTAGGGTTTAGGTGCCTAAGTATCTTAATGCAGAGGTGGGCAAACCACAGCCCATGGGATCATCCTGCCCAGCCCTTGAGCTCCAGCCCAGTGAGTCTACCCCCAGCCCCTTCCCTTGCTGTCCCCTCTACCCTGCAGCCTCAACATGCTATGCAGCCAGTGCTCAGGCCCTCCACTCCTGCCGGGCAGCACTCTGGGTGGCGGGGTTGTGCACTCCTGCAAGACAGCGTGTCTGGCTCTGGCTGGGCTGTGTGGCTGCCAGTCCTGCTGCTCTGAGCAGCATAGTAAAGAGTCCAGGGGGCGGGAGAGGTTGGTTAAGGGGCAGGAGGTCCCGGGGAGCGGGCAGGGGACAGAGTGCAGGGGTCAGTGGACAGGGTGAGGTTCTGGTGGGGGTGGATAGGCATGGGAGTCCCAGGGAGCCGTCAGGGGGCAGGGGTGCAGATAGGGGTCAGGGGATAGGGAACAGGGTTGGATGGGGGTGGGGTCCTGGAAGAGGGCGGTCAGGGGACAAGGAGTGGGTGGTGGGGGTTGGATGGGTGGAGGGCACAAAGGGGGACAGTCAGGGGCCGGAAATGGAAGTGGGGGTCAGATAGGGGGTGAGAGTCAGACTGTTTGGGGAGGCACAGGCTTCCCTACCCAGCCCTCCATGCAGATTTGCAAAACCCTGATGTGGCCCTCGGGCCAAAAAGTTTGCCCACCTCTGTCTTAGAAGAACCTACCCTCAGTACCTTACAGAATATATTTGCCAATTTGCAGGATCAGGCCCAAAGGTTGCTGCTATTCACTTTGTAGTCTTGGGCTTCATTATGAACTTAAAAGTGTTTGAGAGAGAGGGTACTAAATCTATATTTCCCTTGATAAATGTACATTTCACTTATCAGCATCACTGACAGTTATGCATGCGCATTTAAAAAAAGGGAATATAGACACTTAAACCTGCAAAACTAAAAACATAGTAGTAGACTGCCCGTGATTCATAATGAAATCCATTAGTATACAAGGAATGGAGCCAGCTGAATTGCTGAAGTCATAGGTAACATTCAGCATGAGATCACTGCATCATGCACAATTGCATTCCTAGCTTGTTTGGTGCTGTGTTTTTGGAGCAAGCTTGTAGGTTTTGGGCTAGAATGGCTTAGTATGAAGTGTAGAAAGGAGAAAAAAGCATCAATATTTTCCAGAGCTATAAATGCATCTTATGCCTCCAGAAATTAGATCACCCAAACATAACACAGACCATCAGTTCTGAGGTACAGGAAATAAGGTAGTTAAAAACACTAACATGCTGGCAGACTGCTAAATAGAGGGAAAATATTTATAAGACATCCCAAGACTTGAAAGGGAATAGCTTTTCTAAATCAGTTTTACCCATGTCATTCCTAAATATACAGTAAAATATTCAGAAATGTAGAAAGAAAAAGGGAAAGGTGGTGCTAGAAAGGAAGTCAAAACATTTAGGTTTCTTTCCTGTTTATTTTATATTAAAATGAAGATAACTCAAGAAAAGAGTCCAAGGAAAGAAATCTTGATTTTGTGCTTAAAATCAAAGTAAAACTGTACAGCTAAAAGTTTTAGCAAAAGTTTTATACTACCAACCTCTCCAAAGAAATGAAATATTTAAGAAAGACAGAAAGTAAAGCCAAAGGAGAAGCCAGTTACTGACTTATCTAAAACACTCCTTACATCTGGGTGTATGAAAACCTCTCCACCATCCTAAGAGACCACCAATTGATTTGTAAGCCTCTCTCTACCTGGGCAAGACATATGTCCCAGTGGACTTGATACATTTGCAACTGAAAGGTAAATGAGAGAAGACATGGAGTCCATGTCATCATGTTAGTTCTCTGACACTGCTAATACTAGATCTACCAGATGGCTGTCACGAACACCAATAATGCAGTTGAACAAAACCCGTTACTACTCTGAACTAGTCACCCTTCACTGAATGATCTTTGAAAAGAGAAAAGATAAGAACTTAAACACTTACAGCTAGTGTAACTATGGAAACAACAAGCAGAACTTAATCACCTTTACTTAGATCTTGTACTAATACCTCATGGGTAAAGAATACACTCAACTTAGATTTTTGGAAGGTTGTGGAGGAAGAGAGTGAAAGTTTTGGCTTAAGCTCAGACTGTCAAGAGGGGAGATGTACCAGTGGACTACTCCTAGTACTCTGTTTTTCCTCTGGCTAACATGTCTGTTTGGTCTGCTCCTTTTAGTCATCCTCCCCAACTAGTTTATCCCCCATTCAGAAATGTCTGTTCTTGGTTACTTGGCATTTACCAAAGAAATCTCTGTCAGATGTGTATGACTCTGGGCTGATCCATCTGCCTTATAGACCAGTTGCTGTAGTTAGGAGGGAAAACGAGAAAGGGATACACAGAGAGAGTGCAAGTTCACAGTGCAATAAAGACAAATATTTATTCCTTTTTAGTCAGAAGATTGCTACTAGAGGGGATAATGTATAATTCCATTTTAGCTTTCAACACTGAATTTGCCACTAATTGGGGTTGCTTATTACCAACGTGTTTGAAAAAATAAAACCTGAGCTTGTGGATTGTTGCTGCACCTATGCTCTGGATACAAAGAGGTTTTCTTGTGCCCAACAGAAACAGATTGAGGGAGATGCTGAACTGTATTACCCCACTCCAAGACACAACTGTGTATCCTAAAGCAGTCTCTCCCCACAGCTCTCCAATGAGCAGAAGTGCATACACTTCATTATCCTTTTGCATAGTGCAGGTGACCTAATCCTCCAAACACATGGAGAAGTGTTTTAGAAATGCCCATTCCCTCCCCACCTCTTTTGGGGTGGATTGTATTCCAAGGAATAATCCTTGAACTTCATTTCTATTGTGCATGGTCTCAGCAGGACTGATGCAAGGGGGGAGGAAAGCTTCTTGCATTTATCAGTGAGGCACTACTGCTTCTCTCCCACACACCAGGGCCACACAAAATCCAACCCTTATTTGTGGAGTAAAAATAGGGATTACCTTGATGTTGCAAGCTAGGGACATTTTTGGCAGTCCAGCCCAAATCCTCAGACATAGACCTAAACCATAAAGTTCTAATACATGAGTAGACTCATGTTTTTCTCAAGTTCAGGTCATGATTCAAACTGGAGTTTTGCATCAGCCTACAAAAGAAATGAAGGCCCAGACTTGAAGCTCAACTTCACACCAAACATGCTTCAGTGTGCTTAGATCTGGGGTTTTGGTGTGAATCAATCACTGGATTGCACAGCTGTAATCAATTTTCTTCCTTTTAACCCTTGGGGAAGGATAGATAGGACAGAGCTGTACCAGACTACAAGGCACTGAATATTAGGACAGGCAAATACAAAGGAGCTGACATTTGCATTAACCATTGAAATCATAAAGAGGTCATAATTTACTGTATGACAGATTTATCCATTTTTTAATGTTAATAATTTAGGATTAATTCCCATAACTACAGCTTCTTATGTTTATTATTATTATTATGGGCTAAAACAAAGCTTTCATGTATCCTTGCACAAACTAAGCTTTGTCTCAAGCTATTGCTCCTTGCTCCAAACATAAAGAAAGTCCCCTTCACCTCAACAAGACTCTGACTTGCAGCCGCTTTGGTGTTCTAAGTTCAGAACAGCAAGCAGTTACTGAATTCACACCTTTTTACTGTGTGCAATTTACTTATTGAACTTGTTATGCTTATGGAGAATATAAAAAGAGAAACAGCTGAGGACTGTTACTTTATACACATCATGGGACTAACACCACAGTTCACCAGCTTCAGAAAAAAAAGATTAATTTTGATAATTTAAGTGGATTAAAAGAAATTAAAATATTGTCTTGTGACAGGTCAAATGAGCCATAACTGAGAAAAAAAAAATCAACAAATCAAGGGTCAGCACAGAGATTAGTGAATTATAAAAAGCCCCCTTTCCTTCATTTAAACTAAGTAACCCTTTGTTTTAATTTACTAAACTCAGGCTGTAAAAGGCCTGATGTTAAAGTAGAAAGACTTGTCATTGTCATAGCTAGAATTTCTCTACATAAAAAAGGGTTCAACAACTATAAGCAGGACTGACCTCAGGGAAAATGGTACCCTGGGCAAACTACCCCACCTGGGAGCTGGTCCACCCCACCTATCCTCTCTGCCAATCCAGGACACCATGCAGGCCACAGTAACCCTCTGCACTTCAGCCCCTCCTCTGGCTGGGGGCTGGCCTGACCCACCCACCCCCTTTGCTGAGCCAGGACACCATGCAGAGCAGGATGCCCTCTGCAACTTCAGCCCTTTCCCAAGCTGGGAGCCAACCCAACCCACCCCCCCACTGAGCTGGGACATCGCATTACCATAGCACCCTAGGTGGTCACTTACCCCTAAGGCTCCCCCCGTCTGTGAATAGGGACCATCTTTGGAATAGGGACCATCTTTTCATTTTATGTCTGTACAGCACTCAGCCTGATAGGACCTTGTCCATGACTGGTGGTCCTAGGCCCTAACACAATGCAAAGTAATAATATAATAAAGATGGTTCAAAATAGTTCAGCAAAACCAACACTTAGTCAATGACTTTAAACATAATCCCAAATTCACTCTGTTTCTAGATTCAATTAACCCAAAGCTATCAATGTATTCAAACTCACTCATTTTATAGTCTCTATTGATGGAATCATTTACTACAGCTGTGCTCAGCCATATTAGCCTTGTGGCTGACCTTTTGGGAAAATAAGGGCATACAGATGTGTAATGTTCCTTGCTGAGGGAGAAACTGGTTAATCCTCCCTTTGCCAAACTATATACAGACTCTGTAATCCTCATAAAATGTGTAACATTTAATCCAAAAATATAGATTGTATTTACCATTCCTATTTGAAATATAGCCTATGTGAAAGATTTCTCATTGGCTTATTCAATTGCTGACTATAGTACATTTTGTCTCCCTTCCCTCCTGAGACACTTCGTATGGCATTTTAATGCACTTAACACACATGTATACATTTTTGTACAGTAAATTAATAATGTGCTGTTGGGATCTGACTGGATGTCTCCTTATTAGGCATATGTGTATTGATACATGCAATGTTCAGCATTTATACTTCATATGCATGGAAAAATTAACTTTCCAGCATATTTTTCTTATAAAATGGGTAATTATAATAATCTAAAAAATGATTATATAAAAATGGCTCTGCTTTCAGAATACCAGCTTCTCCAAGTAAACATGTAGCTATGTTGATGACTCCACAGGCAATAGACCAGGGGTCGGCAACCTTTCAGAAGTGGTGTGCCAAGTCTTCATTTATTCACTCTAATTTAAGATTTCGTGTGCCGGTAATATATTTTAACATTTTTAGAAGGTCTCTTTCTATAAGTCTATAATATATAATTAAACTATTGCTGTATGTAAAGTAAATAAGGTTTTTAAAATGTTTAAGAAATTTCATTCAATATTAAATTAAAATGCACCCCCCCCCCCCAAATCGGTGGCCAGGACTTGGGTAGTGTGAGTGCCAATGAAAATCAGCTTGTGTGCCGCCTTCGGCACCCGTGCTATAGGTTGCCTACCCCTGCAATAGACAAATCCTGCAGACTGCATCCTGGGAAACACTCATCAGTTTTCTAATACTTTATCTTAAAAGAACAGTTTAGAATATAAATCTAGATTTCATTTATAAGATACTCTTAGGTCTTCATGAAGGAGATCCCAAAGTCCTGTAGTCTTGATCCAACACCATTAGGGACAGTGGTTTCAACTGACTTCTGAAGGTTTTAGATCAGACTGCAGAAACATAGGAAAAATATGGTAGAATTTCGTTACTCTTACTATAGAGCAGATAGCTAAACTATGTGAGAGTTTGTTTTTTAAATGCTGCAATTGGGAGACAGCTATGAATTTCAGACCGTTATTTGAGACAAAGTGGAAGAATTCAAAATTAGGAAAAAAAGCTAAGGAAGTTTCAAGAGAAATAAAATAATTGGAACCAAATTGAACTTTATTTGCAAGCTGTAAGCCAAAGGAAGAAAGCTGCACTGCCATTTCCTGTGAATGATAGCAGATTCTTGGCTTATCTCCTAGTTTCCAGATAGTGGAAGGTAAGGATGAATATTTTCTTTGCTTGACTATATGTCTTTTTGAAAGCTAGCAATACTGGGTACTTACATTAAATTAATATTGTTGTCTGTACAAATTGGAGTATCTACAGAAGTTAATTGATTCTGGACTGTGTGGTTAAATAATTGGTTTCATGATTGCTATTTACTCTGGCTTCCTTGGTTAAATAATGGTTGTGACTTTTAGTTGTTAGCTATTTTAAAAATTAATTCTGGTTTTATTTATGTATGCTTGCTTGCTCCCCCTGAATAACCAACATGTCTCTAGGATGGACACGTAGGCCAAAATTTCAAAATGTGGCCTCTGTATGCCTGTATACTACTTTGCATATAAATAGCTGCATATACAACATGTTGCAAACAACCACATTTGGAGACATGACAGAATTTACACATACAGAATATAACTCTGTGCACAAATGGAGTGCAGATGGCATTAGCAAATGCAGGTGGCCATGAATTAAATAGGGCTGTCAAACACAATTAATCACAAGATAAAAAAGTCACAATTAACCACAATTTAAATCACACTGTTAAACAATAATAGAATGCCAATTTAAATTTATAATAAATATTTTTGGATTTTTTCCTACATTTTCAAATATATTTATTTTAATTACAACACAGAACGCAAAGTGTACAGTGCTCACTTTATATTATTTTTATAACAAATATTTGAACTATAAAAAAGATAAGCTAGTATTTTTCAATTCACCACAGACAAGTACTACAGTGTAATTTCTTTATCATGGAAGTGCAAATTACAAATGTAGAATTTTTTTATATAATTGCATTCAAAAACAAAAACAATGTAAAACTTTAGAGCCAACAAGTCCACTCAGTTGTATTTCTTGCTCAACCAAGTTCTAAGTCAAAGAAGTTTGGTTAAATTTACAGGAAATAATGCTGCCCAGTTGTTATTTACAATGTCACCTGTAAGTGAAAACAGGTGGATTCTGCTTAATAATGATCCAAAGCAGGGCAGACAAGACATGCCTTCATTTTCATCATCTGAATCAGATGTCACCAACAGAAGTTTGATTTTCTTTTTTGATAGTTTCTGCATTGTAGTGTTGTTCTTTTAAGACTTCTGACAGCATGTTCCCCACCTCCTCCTTCTCAAATTTTGGAAGGCATGTCTGATTCTCAAACCTTGAGTCCCGTGCTATAGCTATCTTTAGAAATTTCATAGATACTTACCTTGCATTTTGTCAGATCTGCAGTGAAAATGTTCTTAAATTGAACAACATATGCTGTGTCCTCATCCGAGACTTCTGTAACACTAAATATATGACAGATTGCAGGTAAAACCACAGAGCAGGAGACATACAATTCTCCCCCAGGAGTTCAGTCACAAATTTAATTAACAATTTTTTTTAACAAGCATCAGCATGGAAGTATGTCTTCTGGTACAGTGGTAGAAGTGTGAAGGGGCATGCAAATGTTTAGCATACTTGGCATGTAAATACATTGTAATACCAGTTAAAACAGTGCCATGTGAATGCCTCTTCTCACTTTCAGGTGACATTGTAAATAAGAAGTGGGCATAAACTAACCCGTAAATGTAAACTAACTTGTTTGTCTTAGCAGCTGGCTGAACAAGAAGTAGGACTGAGTTGACTTGAAGGCTCTAAAGTTTTACATTATTTTGTTTGAGTGCAGTTTTGTAAAAAAAGAAAAAAAAAAGTCTGCATTTATAAGTTGCACTTTCACCATAAAGAGATTGCACATACAGTACTTATATGATGTGAATTGTAAAATACTATATTTTTTACAGTGCAAATATTTGTAATAAAAATAATATAAAGTGAACACTGTACATTTTGTATTCAGTGTTTTAACTGAAATTGATATATTTGAAAACACAGAAACACATTCACAAATGTTAATAAGAGAATACCAATTTAAATTTATTATAAACAGTGCAACTAAAACTGATTATTCACAACTAATTTTTTTAATCTAGGAAATTTGTTTGCATTAATCTTTTGACTTAACTGCAATTAATTGAGAGCCCTAGAACTAAGCATTATTGAGCTCAAGCTGTGCATTTGCCAAGTAGTTGTGCATTCATAAGTTAACACTGCGTTGAGGCTACTTTGAAAGTTTGTCTTGTGTTTTTATCACATGATACAGGGTCTCACTACTATAGCTCAATCCCACTTTCTTCATGGGAATTCTCTCGCCCCCCTCCCCGCCTATCATGTATTTGGGATATATCTCAGGGCAAGGCCTTCCTCACATTTTTAAAGGATATATACATCATTATATATATAGGTATACTTGTTGGTTTACTATACTTGTGAAAGTACTTATATCATATTTTGGAACAAACAAAATTATAGCAAGTTTTGTAAATATCCATTAGAGTGGCCCACTTGTATTTTAGGATTAATTGCTCATATTAAAACATTATCTAAGACCTTTTTAAGGCAGTTTATCATCAGCAGTTTATGAGGAATACTCAAACCTCTTCAAAATAAACTTTCTTTATAGAAAAAAGAGCTTATTTCTCAACCTTGCCCAACATAAAATGCTTGTTATTGACTTTCATATGGACAGTCATGCCTGTTTTGAATTTACTTCTCAATGCACCATTTTATTCAGAATTTTTCACAAAGGAAGATTTTCCAGGCATACCTTTCCTTGAATTTTTCATTCCTGCATGCAAAAAAATATAGATGACATGTAAACCATTCCACTCCATCTCCCAACACCACACTTATGAGGCACATTCAGATCCCTGATTAATGTGTAATCTCAAGATTTATGGTATCGTATCCACTCTTATAAGAAGTTAAAATATCAAGTTGATATTTTGAGTGGGGGGATGCAGTTGGTTCATAAGCAGGTCAATCTTTCTCTGAGGAAATTACATCAGTATTAGTTGTCTATAGGAGAGAGTAGATTGATGGGACTGTAGCAAAGCTGTCTGAGACCCAGAAAGCCTGAAAAGAAAGCTTTGTAATTCCCAGGGCAGCACTGAGGGAGAGAGAAGCCAATAGCCCAGCTTACCTACGGAGAAGGCTCCAGGGAGAAGCAGGACAGGAGAATACAGTAGAATACAGTATTAAGTACTCTGATACTGTATGGCTAGCAGGCCCAGCCAGAAGCCTTTTCAGGGACTTTTCAGGGCTAAAATCAAGTGATGTGTCCATGTGGAAAGCCAGAAACATCCCTTTTCCAATGGTATAAAACTTTTAAGAATTGTAAGATATCACATCTTATGCCTGCTACTGGTCCAGGACTAAATACTGCCTATCATGAGCCTTGGGTCAGGTTAATTTTGGAGGGCAGGGATTCACATTTGGCAGGAAGATGGAAAAATTTCCTGGCATGCATTACTGCAAAGTCAAAATGATAAAAAATTATGAATCAAGGCTCCCAAAAAATGAAATTGGCTTAAAATCATAAGATTTTTAAAAGTAATAAATTTGATGGCTCTAGCACATGTCTCTAGCAGCTGAGACTTGAATAAAAACACCAAATATCACAAAGATAAAAATCAAAGAACTGGATAAAAAAAATCAAAAGAGCTGGCAACATTGGACATGTGTTATTTTAAAATTATTTGTAGCAACTCAGGATTAGTGGGCAGAGTGCAGATGATATAGTCAAAGGTGCATACAAAGTCCAATTTTTAAAATGTTCTGCAGTCTATCACATGGTTTTCATCACTTATATTCTATACAAAAATGCCTGTCTTCAAAGGTTGTATGGTTAGAGACTCAGAGGTTAAGAGACTCTAGAATTAAGACTGTATGTACAACATTACTTCTGTCTCTTACTGTATATGCATTAAAATATTGTCTTCAGATACATAATCACGTTATTTCTCAACTAGACTATAATATCATATATTCTTCCTACATTCTTAGACACATGCAGAATCTTGTAACACCTTATTCTTTTTCACTGGCTAGTATACTAATTTCATTGTCATAATCATCTAGTATATCTTTATTTGACTTGCACTTTTTAATATACATTCTCTTCTTTCCGAGATATTATTTAAAAACCTCATTTTACAAGGTATAGTGTGTAGACAGACCCCTGAGCCCATTCAGAATCCCACTGAATGTGCCTTGTACACAGCAACATGCAGGGGCTTATTCATATCAACATCCGTGTACCATACATTTTCTTTTCAGCTAGCAGGCACTGCCCTTCCTCAGGTGCAATTCAGCGTATGAGGAAACTACCTCTCCTTTAAATCAGCTTCTGTACCCAATGACTGGAAGATAGCTAATGTAATGCCAATATTTAAAAAGGGCTGTAGAGGTGATCCCAGCAATTAGACTGGTGAGTCTAACATCAGTACTGGGCAAATTAGCTGAAACAATGGTAAAGAATAAAATTGTCAGGCACACAGAAAAACAAAATTGTTGGGCAAAAGTCAACATGGTTTCTTGTAAAGAGAAACCATATCTTACTAATCTATTAGAGTTCTTTGAAAGGGTCAACAAACAAGTGGACGAGGGGGATCCAGTGAACATAGTGTCCTTAGATTTCCAGAAAGCCTTTGACAAGGTCCCTCACCAAAGGCTCTTAAGTAAATTAAGTTCTCATGGGATAAGAGGAAGATCCTTTCATGGATTGAGAACTGGCTAAAAGACAGGGATAAAAGGGTAGGAATTAATGGTAAATTTTCAGACTGGAGAGGGGTAACTTGTGGTGTTCCACAAGGGTCAGTCCTAGGACCAATCCGATTCAACTTATTCATCATTGATTTGGAGGAAGGGGTAAACAGTGAGGTGGCAAAGTTTGCAGATGATACTAAACTGCTCGAGATAGTTAAGACCAAAGCAAACTGTAAAGAACTTCAAAAATATTTCACAAAACTAAGGGATTGGGCAACAAAATGGCAAATGAAATTTAATGTGGATAAATGTAAAACAATGCACACTGGAAAAAATAACTCCAACTCTACATACAATATGATGGGGGCTAATTTAGCTACAACTAATCAGGAAAAAGATCTTGGAGTCATTGTGGATAGTTCTCTGAATACATCCACTTAATGTGCAGCGACAGTCAAAAAAGCAAACAGGATGTTAGAAATCATTTAAAAAAGGATAGGGAATAAGACAGAGAATATCTTATTGCCCTTGTATAAATCCATGGTGCTCCCACATCTTGAATACTGTGTACAAATGTGGTCTCCTCATCTCAAAATAGATATCCTGGCATTAGAAAAGGTTCAGAGAAGGACAACTAAAATGATTAGGGGTTTGAGGAAAGATAAAAGAGGCTAGGACTTTTCAGCTTGGAGAAGAGGAGACTAAAGGGGGATATTATAAAGGTATATAAAATCATGAGTGATGTGGAGAAAGTGAATAAGGAAAAGTTATTTATAGTTCCCATAATATAAGAACTTGGAGCCACCAAATGAAATTAGTGGGCAGCAGGTTTAAACAAATAAAAGGAAGTTCTTCTCCACACAGAGCACAGTCAACTCCTTGGAACTCCTTGCCTGAGGAGGTTGTGAAGACTAGGATTATAACAGGGTTTAAGAGAGAACTGGATAAATTAATGGAGGTTAAGTCCATTAATGGCTATTAGCCAGGATGGGTAAGGAATGGTGTCCCTAGCCTCTTTTTGTCAGGAGGTGGTGATGGATGGCAGGAGGGAGATCACTTGATCATTACCTGTTAGGTTCACCCACTCCGGGGCACCCAGCCTTGGCCACTGTCGGTAGACAGGATACTAGGCTGGATGGACCTTTGGTCTGACCCAGTACGGCCTTTCTTATGTTCTTAACTAACCTAGCCTCAATCTTTGGAGACCTATATATGCTGAAAAATTTTCACTGTTTTTCTTCTTATTCTGTTAAATTTAACCTATGTTTGAGGTACAACAATGGTTTGTTGCATATTTTCCAAATTAATGACTTTCACTGACTACCTGGCATATACAGAGTAGACTATGTATGTTCATTGGAGTTGCTTCATAAACATATTTAAGGTTGTGAAAATTATATGATAATATTGTATTATTTGAGAAATAGTATGTGATCAAGTAATTAAACCATAGTGCATATCAAGCACAAGGGACCAGAGTTAAGTTTGGGCATGATATGACCATAATGGGACATTTCCTAACTTCTGACTGCTAACTGTGTCTCCTTAACTTTCTCTTAACTTATTGTGGGTTTTTTTTTTACTCTAGGATCAGTGATTTTTTTTCCCCTCTATGGGGAATTTAAAAAAAGAAAAATGATGAAAAAATAGAAGGGGAAGCTTCACTCACCAGTCCTTTGAAACTGTTTCTGCTGGCTTTAAAAAACAAGCAATAGTGGCTATACATTTCAGTAACTGGAGGTATATGGCTACATACCACTGGAATTTCATGCTTCGTGAATCTTCAGTGGTCCATCTCCTGTGATCTTTAGCATATGCGCTTTGCATATTACAGCTTGTAAGGTGCATTAGAACGGAGTTGCCTCATACAAATCTAGCTACAACCAGTGTCCTGGGTGTTTTAAATGTCCCTAATTTCTCCACACCATCAATACACTTCTTAAGATCTGATTTTAAAATTTGTTGTGGACAGCTTTGTTATTTTTCCCATGCAAAGACCATTTCAGTGCATGCACATGTGGCACAATCTTCTTCAAATGAACACCCAAAGCTTAATGAAAAACCTAATGCAAAATATTTTTCAAGAATAGTATGTAATTTTCAAAGAACATAACTTGCTCAAATCAAAAACATTTCACCAAAACACCCAAAGCAAGTTGTTCTTCTTGAGGGCTACTTCCATATCAAGGAGCCAAATTTGCAATATGTTCCTCACAGGCAGACTGATTCCTAGGGCTTCAAAGAACAAAATTGTACATACACACCCAGATCACATTGCAGAATTGGGAACCAAATTTTAACTTTTTTACCCCAACTGCTTCAGCAGTAGAGCTGTTGGAATAAGGTTGCAATATTAGCATAGTATACTTTTTCACTCATACTTAAAATGGATAAAGTATATTCTTTCTAACTTCACAAAACAAACAAAAAACCCCCGAAAACTCAAGCAGACGTCGGAGCTGGGAAAACTTCAGTCCAAAAGATGAAAAAAAGGCTTATAGTGAAGACATTTATGCTATCTAAACTACAGTGGCAACTACTTATTCTCCGAGAACTCTCATTATTTTATATATTTCAGATAGGATGATATGAGCCATTACATTAAACTAGCCTCAGAAATATTTTATTATTTAGTTACTAGTTAAATTGTTTTAGATATTCTGGCTTTTACCAATATATGAACATCTCAAAAATCAAATCATTTTTATGCTTTCATTTTTATTGGGTTTTTTTTAGGTTTTTTATAAAACATAAAAATATAAACATGTTTTATGTTTTTATTCTGTCACAAAATTAATGAATCACTGCCCTCTCCTGGTAAATCACAAATTGCAAATAACTGTTCTGCTGATGTAAGAAATGTGGCACAATATATCTGATCTTCTGGGGTTAAAAACAGAGCGTATGTATATGTGAAATTTTGTCTTGGTATCTGGATGAAGTATTATTGTATAATGCAGAATGTGTTAAGTTGTATATAGTGGTAAAAGACAATGGTCCATAGAAAAGCTTGAGACGCTATATGGCACTGTTAAAAAATTGCACAAAAAAAAAAAAATCACACAAACAGAGTAAGAGCCAAACGGGGGAAATACAGGACTGAAGATTTGGAACTTGCTGAGAACGGGTATAAACACTTATATTTGCTTGCCCCTACACTTTTCCCTACAGTGTCATGTGGGAGTGGAGCTACAGGAGTATCTCCAATGTAGGATAAAATGAGCATATGCAGATTATCCATGCATCTTTCTTGAGAAGTTATGAGCAGATCCAGGAGGTATCTAACCTAATCCCAGAAGCTAATCAAGAAATAATCAAAGTAATGGTGACGAAAAGCTGGTTTGGTGATATTGTCTACCATTTAGTGTGTATTATGTATTTGTTGAAAGATTAAGTAAATTTCAGGGTGCATAGAGCTCTTCTAGAGGCATTTTTTACTGTTGCTTAAATCTATATAAACAAACAACTTAGCATTTGATATATGAATCTGAACAGTCCTTTGTTTTAATTTATACAATTTTCTAAAGATGATTTTGGCGTCTGAGGGGGATGAAAGTTTGAATTCCTTCGTCAGGACTGAAAATTAGTATAGTGTGCTTTAAAAATAAATTGATACTGCTAACTAGTTAGATTTCTACTAAGGGAAGACAGCATACAGTGAAGATAGGAGAGCTGATTGAATTGAATATTGCAAAGACAAAACATTCATTTGAATTCTGCTTAGATGGTTAGTTTCACCATGTTTCATTTGCTGTTCTTGGGCACTCATGTGAATAGAGCTGTGTTTGAATGAATATTGTGGAGTAGACACTATATTGTGGAGTATCCCAACAGCTTTGTCCAGTCTCACCATATTGGGTATTTATCTTGAAGGCTGTGCTCCCAGAATCAAGGTGATTATGTGAAAATCTCATCTTTCATTTAAAAAAATGCAATAAGAAACATTCTAGCCTTCCTGGTTGCAGAGAAAAACTTGAAAACTTGAATCCTAATGGCTCAAAAAACAGAAAATTAATAAAACACACAAATGTATTATTATTTTTAAAAATCTCATGATTTTTGAGCCAGTTTCATTATTTTGGAGAGCTTGACTCACAATATCTGAATGCTTGGGGTGAGCCATATTGTACATATATATGTATTCACATCTAGGTATCTGTATGTGCACAAGAGTCATCATTACTCATATTTATTACTTGCTCTTCTTTATTCACTATTCGTTTTCCCTTGCACATTATTTCCTAGTTTAAAAAAATAAACTGAAGTAGAAAGAATGGCATATAAATTTGGTGGCCAATTACATATCACAAATAAGTAATAGCAAGTGTAAGAGAAATACATTCTCAAGAATCAGAATAGCTTACCATCAATTTATGTATAGAAAGAACATACTAAACCAATCAGATAGTGTATTCACAATAACTAGTTAACAGGTCTAGTAACTAAGCTAACAATGATTTATTTGAAATCTCTTATTTCTTGTTGGCAGTGCCTGGGTTAAAAACATTTTTTTTAAATGGAGTGATATTTCAAATATAGCCTGTGTAGCAGCTGTTCCAATTGTGAACTGGGAGAGACTTCTGCCTAGTAATTATTAATTTTCCGCTTCACAAATTAAGTTTAGGTAACTGGGCTGATCACCAGTGTTTTATGTTTCAAACGTTTGGGCCAATAATGCTCAGGCTGGTGTTTAATTTCTAATGTCAATGTAATATCCACAATATAATACATAGAACTTTCACAGAATGAGTTAGACAAGAAACATATCCAGACCAGTGTGAAACTAGATCTTTGTACAGCCCTCTGTGCATCAGATTCCTGCACATCTAAGAAAGAGGTTTCAGAGAGGACAAAAATACAGTACCAATAATTTTTCTTTTAAAAAACAATGCTCTTTGCTAAAGGACCAGTTTGGTAGGACAAATATAGATACATTTAATTTAAGAACCAAAAATATCAGATTGGCCATGAATTAATAAAATGACAAAATAATGACTTGATGAGTTTGTATTAGTTGCTAAAATGCCTATTCCTAGGCTCCAGGGACAATATCTCAGAGTTCGTTGACACTTAGGAATACTACATTAGTTTATTTCTGACCATGCAGCAGATCAAATCTAGATAAATTCACAAGCATTTATGCTACTAAGGCATAAAGGAGAGAACCAGAAAGTAGAGTATTGTGGAATTACAGAAGTGACTCAAATGCTAAGGCATCCTAGGCCTGATTTTGAGCCCCTTCCAATTTAAAATAAATAAATAATGTAGCCTGAAATTTTACATGTTTAGTTTCAAAACTGAGGAGAATGATTTTGGGAAATTTGAGGTTAACCAGGCAAGCCATTTACAAATTAAAGGACTTAGAAAAATAGCAGTTTTACTTTTTGAAAATTGTAGGGTTTTAAAATCCACTCGTAACTGGAAAGTGTTTTGGGCTACAGACTTCAAACTTGTTTTATATGTATGTGCAGTGAAAGCCTGAACATTTTCATATTCAGAATCCTTATTTTTTCCTACAAATATGTATTTTGTATGATGTATGCAAGAGCTTTCCTTTCTGGAGTGGAGTTTACTGCAAGGGTACCCTACAGATGTAAGAGCTGAAAATTCTGCTAGCTAACACAGTTGTTCAATCCAAGGAGCCACAAACACAGGCTGTGCCTTTGCTACAGATATTAAAATTCCATATTGACTGTTTTGGTGGCTAGATGGTAAATTTTATAGCAGTCCATGTGGAACTTCTAAACTAAACAGTGGTTATCTTTACACCCTCCAAGCTCTGCAGTAACCTTTATCAGTCTTCAAAAACTCCTCAATCAACCATGATCCTATAAAAAAACCTGCCAACTAATAATACTTAGGGGCAGATAGGGTTCATGGTCTTGACGGAGGCCCCTGGGAATTACTATAATACAAATAAAAAATAATAGTAATTCTAAATAGCCACTAGTCACCAATTTGGTCATTAAAGAATATAAATACTTTGCAATTACCTTGGAGAGCTAGCTCAACAGGAGCCGTATTGAAGCCACATCTTAAATTGTTTTCAATACAAATGACTGATCAACTAGAAAAAAATACTTTGTAGAATATACATTAGAATATAAATTTAGGTCTAGCCTAGAGATGCTTTCAACAGTATTACAGCAAACATGTTAATTTCTACTTGTCTTTTGCTTTTTTATATCTATCTCTATAATGTGCCAATATATTATTTCATTTAAATCTAATTGAAATATGACAACTTAGAATCAAATTGTAATCTGACTTCAAGGGAGTTTCTCTGGATTTACACTGGAGTAACTGAGATCAGAATCAGGCCCTAGGATAGAGCAGGTATAAATAGTCATCTCAGGGAGAGAAACTGAACTCACATCCACCCTTATACTGAACAAAAATGTGCAGCTTGAATTCCAGAAATAAACATAATATACCAATGCATATTCATATGTAAATTTAATGTTTGATTTCTACATAAAACATAATAACTTTAGAATAACTAAGAGATCAACCATTCACATACATTTTCCTAAATATTTTGGAAAACCTTTCTTGTGTTTATCATTTGCAGTCTGACACTGTACCTCACTTACTTTTCACACACCAATACAAAACCACCTACAGAACTACCTCCAATATAATTGATTAAAGCCACACACATGAACTGTTGACTAATTTTGAATATTCAGAGTTTCAGAGTACTTATAAGTTCAGGTGAGAGTAGGCATATGTGGACTGTGAAGTGGAATAGAATTAGTTAAGGATGAGAATAAGAGCTGAGTGTAAATGTGGTTTTCAATGACTTAACTGCTTATTCTCTTGCTTTCTAGGGTTTGTGTTCTTGGAAAATGCAGCCTACCAGCAACCTTGACAATGTTAAAATGGTTTGTTTCAGAATACAGATGGTATGTCTTTATATCTTTTGTTATTTCTTCTTCAAATTCTTATTTCTTAATTTTCATTTTACATTTACTTTTCGAAGTCTTTGTTCATTCTGTTAGTATCACTTTGGCTATACTTTCATTTTTAGAAGACAAGCTTTTGACTTGCATGATTTATTCAATTGTGCAATTTTATTCCTCTCTTTTCTGCCTTTTTATATTTTTGTTCTGGGTATTTCTATTTTCTGTAAATTCTAATAAGGCATTTAAAAGTAGACTTCATGTTGACTGGATGGATTACAATTAACTAATTTTTCTGACTGTTTCAGTCTACCTTTCTTTTAAAACCCTTTATTGACTATACTAATGTTTCACTGTGTATCAGTAATATATTTATAGCTATTTTTTTTTTTTTACCAGCACCATGTTATGCAGGTAGCTTCCACCAACTACCCCATGAGCTGTAACACTATATATCATTCTCAAGTTATTTTTTCTGTATTTCTGGGCAAACATGATAGCCTTCAGGAGGCAGATGAGATTAAAAATAATGGCAGAAAAGGACCAGGAATATTTCACTGACTGATATTTTTATGTAGCAAGTGGGGATGGCTTTTCATGAGCCATTCATCATCTATGAAGGGGATGTTCACACCTACCAGGATTTGGACAGGAGGAGTAAAAGGGTAATTCAGGTCTTCCTGCAACAGGAAACTCTGAAGAAGAGGGACACTGTGCTCTACTGATGAGCAATTAACTTTGTTTCATTTATGTGTGGTTTGGACTGGCCAAGATGAGCAATGTGGTGGCTTTCCTCAACTTCAGCATGGATGCCAGTTCCCTTCTGCACTATGCAACTGTAGCACAAACTCATTACAACAGGAGCAGGTAAACCCTGTGTAATCTGTGAGTTGTTAATTTTCACACTTCTTTACTGGTTTATGTGTAAAAAAAGGCAGAGCAGTTTTGGGTTGCATACAAAAAGACATCGCAGGACAGGGGTGATTACAATTTAGCTGAGATTTCATCTTGCCCTATCTTCCAATTCTTTAACCCAAAAAAGTGGAATTTAAATTTGCAGCAGTATACATACATTAGATTAGACCTTTCCTAGGCTGGGGATTTGCCCCAATTACAACAATTAGCAAAGCTAGACCAGTAGAGCCCCTCATGTAAACAGGTGAACCTTCTATTTCCACCATTTGAACTTATCCCAGGGATTCAAGCAGCAATCAGCTCCCCCACTGTAAATAGTAGCTTCCCCTGTCTATGCTAAGGGTTGTCCCAGTACTGCTCTACTGACAGCTGGTTGCTGTAATCTGGTGTCCTTAGCTCACTTAGAGAGGAAGTTCTATACAGCCTGTGTAATACTGTAACCTACATCAGTACTAAAAGGGAAAACTGTAAGCTTCTGCACATCACCAAATACTCTGACTCCTAATGCTACCTCTTAATGATTGCTTCCTTCTTCCCTTGTGAATTAATTGGCTACCACTTCAAACACAAACTCATTGGTAACTGCGTGCACTGAGTCAGGTGCTGACTCAGCACACACTGTCACTCAAATCACCACCACTATTCATTAATTGGGGCCTTAATTGAAAGACAGGCAGTTGTCAGAGAGTGCCAATTAACTGAGTAGATAATACAGCTGAGGGACTAATTGGGTAGAAGTAATGCCCTCTTCACACTCGAAGCTGGGACTATATAAGTAGACAGGATGGTAATAGTAGGGAAAAGAGTAGAGGGCTAAAAAGAAAGTAGCACTAGAAGTAGCAGCTATACTGCCTTCCCTAGAAGCAAGTAGGGAACCTGGTTATGGACTGTAAATATTATGTAAATAACACTGTGGTGTGCTGAAGGGATATTGTATAATGTAAACACTATAGTTAAACTCATCTGGAGTTGTGGTAGTCAGTTACTGAGGCTGGAAAAGACACTCAGGGGACAAACTTATCATGCCACCTGATACATTAATAATCTGTCCCCCCACAGACCTTCTAAATTAATTAATCTTTCCTCCCAAAACCTCAGTACTGATTATTCTCTCCAAATGTGCCCCTTCAGGTTCTGATGCTGTTGCTCCCCACCTTGGAGTTCATGGCTCCTGCTTTTCCACAAGCTCCTTTGCTCTCTTACTCCCCTGAGTTCCATCAAATCCTGGCTGGGATTTGCAATCCAGGGTCATGTAGGTCATCTATACAATTGAAGTGGATTGACTATGTAAAGATCTAGGGTATGCAGTTCTAAGGTGGATGATCTGGGATTCAATTACAACTATTTAAATATATGTTCTATTGTTTCTTTAACCTAACAGATTGTGTGGGCTCCTTGGAGGAGGACTTTATTGTTCAGCTCCTGGACAATAACATCTGGCTAATGAGCAACAGTTCTTTCTAATGTTGACACTTTACTGGACAAATTAGAAAATGCCCCTGATGATCCTGTCTCACCTCATCTTAGAGATGAAACCAGCATAACGAACACAGCTATGTACATTTTCACTCAGTAGAGAGCTGAGGTTATGCCACTAAAATAAGATTATAATATTCTGAAATTATATTCATTGTTTAAAATAGCCACCAAGATAGATAGGCAGATATTCTTATTGCAAAATGCAGTCTATCAATTAGACTGTGTGTGTGTTTGGTAGGGGAAACAATACATTTGTTCACTTAATATAAGCATAATATATCTTAGACCATTTTCTGCCCTGGTGTAAGCAAACAATTCCATTCAAGCCAATAGAGTTTTTCCCACTTACTACTACTAATAGTAATTGTATTGCTATAGCACTAAAGCTTCAGCACAAGGCTCTGGACTCAATGTGGTAAGCACAGATAACAAAAAATTAGACCCTGTCCTAAACAGCTTACAACCTAAATAGCTGTATTGTAAAGGAATGTTTACCTGATTATTTGCAACAGTGATAGAAGAGAGAAAGGATCATAATTGTTGTTGTCAGTTTCCTCAGTTCTCGTACTCTTTTTCTCAAAGAGAAGCAATCTGTGTTTTAAAGAAGAAATTTTTATCAATCCAGTTTTGGAGTGATTGTAGAAAATACAATTTGATACTGTTACTGCATGTAAGAGAACTCTGCTGTTTCCTTTGTAGCTGGCCCACAATGAGTTTTTGTTTGCAACTGAAGTATATTTTTATAACTGTATTTTATAAATTGTATAGATTTGTCATCATTTTCTTAGTATTGTATTCTTTTATGTAACCACATGTGGTCCTACTTCTTCCAATTTTACCTCTGTAAATCAAGAGTTACTCAACTGAACTCAGTGGAATTCCACTAGAATAAAACTGATATAAGTAACGAGAGAATCATGCCATATTCTAGCTTCAATAGGAACTAAAACAGCCCTTCAAAAGGAACCTTGATTATTAAACATTTATTCTGAATTACAATGTAAACAACTAAAGGCTGGACAGTGAGGACCAAAAAACAAACAAGCAAGCAAGCATTATCAGGATTTAATAACAAAACAAGGATGTACAGCAGATTACACAATTAGCCATGTAAAAGTCCAGTGCTCCAAACTGGCAACCTACTGAGTGGAGGTTACTCTGTACTGTATTTAATGGCTGATTATGATTTTGTAAATGCTGAATGAGCTAAAAAGAAAAAAGAAAAAAAGTAAATTTCCTGAAAACAGTATTACTAGCCACAATATGCTACTGCCCCATCACCCTTCTGACTAAAACAATAAACCCACCTTCATAAAGGCACAACTCTGCCCATGCAATGCAAAGACTTAGTTATGCTTGGGATAATAGTACTGAACAATGTGGATCTGAATAAGAAACTTAACAATAAATGAGCATTACACTCAAATGCAGCCCGATGGCAAGCTAAAAAGTATTAGAGACAAAGAAGCAAGTAGGCTAGCCCCCTAGCTGACATGTCTGACTGTGTGGTCCCGATGTAGAAGAGGGGTCAAGCGAAAAAGGGAGCAGACCATGTAAATCGAGATAGCAGCTGTCCCAAACTCAGGCCTGAGCAGGTGGGTCTTCAGGAAGTCCAGGCACCAAAGACAAGCGAATAACCAACTACTCCAGACTAGTGGACCAAAGGGGCTTTTTGAATTAGAGAATAAAGAGAAAGTATCTTAACATGTCTCAACAATAAAGGAGCTTATCAGATGAGATACTGAATGGTAGCTGATGTCTCATGAACTGGAGCAGAAAGATAGGTGGCCCAGCAAGTGTGGAGAGTTTCCAGAAACGGTGGATGAGACTAGTACCATGCCTGAGAGTGAAACTCATATCAGCAGTCCCAGCTTCCAGAAAAAACTCAGATACTATGCTCATGGGCACAATATAGAAATCTGAAGAGTACATCGGGGTAGGCAACCTATGGCACGTGTGCCAAAGGTGGCATGTGAGGTAATTTTCAATGGCACTCACACTGTCCAGGTCCTGGCCACTGATCTGGGGGGCTCTGCATTTTAGTTTAATTTTAATTTTAATTTAATTTTAAATGAAGCTTCTTAAACATTTTATTTACTTTGCATACAACAATAGTTTAGTTATAGATTATAGAAAGAGACCTTCAAAAAACATTATAATGTATTACTGGCACGCAAAACCTTAAATTAGAGTGAATAAATGAAGACTCGGCACCCCACTTCTGAAAGATTGCTGACCCCTGGAGTACAGAATAGACCCGTGGAATAGGTCTGATTCCATGTAGAAACCAGAGCAAGTCAGCCTAACAAATTAGACAGAGAACTCTGTAGGACAGCACTAGTCTACAAGAAGCTTACACAGCATCTGTGTACTCATCAGAATTAATAAGGGTAGAATATAGCTCCCCTGTAACACCAAAGACTAACTGAAACTAGAAAGGACTTGGGGGATGTTTCTGAGTGAGTTAACCTCAGAAACCTATTGTGTCTGACATGTACTACTGTTGTTGCACTGGACACTTTTGTAGGTGTGTTCTAACACAATTTTACCACTGGAGATCATGTGATAGAGAGGAGCTATTAGTAATTATATTATATATATATATATATATATATATATATATATATAATGAACTCCTTCCCATCTTAACCACCAAATGGCTCATAATTGTGTCTTATCACATGTGTGTGTGTTGGGTTGCTACACGTCTAAAAACTGGAAATGAAGAAGAAAACAGAGCTGGTTGAACAAAGTTGGGAAGCATGCACTCCTAATACTTATCACCAGTATTAGCAAGTGAGGATGACTGAGGATGTCCTTACTATAGGCAATCTCACCCCATATGTAACCACAATGCCATTTTGTGGTCAGTTTCCTGACCTCAAAATTAAAATGAGAAATGTCATAGGGCTCAATCCTGCAAAGTGCTGAGCAGCAGTATGACCTGGTTCAGGAAATCAATTGCTTAACTTCAAGCATGTTTATAATCCTTCAGATGGCAATGGGATACTCAGAATACTTAAAATTATTCACATGATTAAGTGCTTAGCTGAACTGGGATCTAGAGCTGGAAACTGCACCTCATCACATTGGGTATGTTAAGAAGCTAAAAGCCATTCTGCTGCCTCCCCAGCTTCTTTAATACAAATTTTCAGATTTGTAATGTCTGTTACTGTAGTATCTAAGTCTCATAAATTGCAGAGCTGGTCATGAATTATCACTTCAGTTTTCAACTGTTCTCTAAAATAATACATTAGGACCAATGATCAAAGTTTCAGAACGTTTCTCTTTTGCTGTTCACAGGCAGAAGATGAAAGAAATCCCCAAGTGCACATTACTGCAGGAAATGGCCTAAGATGTCTGGAAAAAATTCTTGATGAGGTTTGGCCAACTTAAAAATTTGAATTCCATTGCTCCACAAAAGGAAATATTGTTTTGGTCAACTACACAAATAAAACAGGTGCAGGGGCCTGTCTTAGAGTCTTCTCAAAGGCAAAAAGACACATTCCCTCTAGACTGGCAAACTTTCTCCTTTCCCAAAGGCACAAATACTAAAAAAGAGAGGGGATTACACACAGAGCACACTCATAATGGCTATAGAATAGCTACGACAAAGTTTGATTTATGAAAAAAACTTCCCACAACCCTTCCAAGGCAAATTCTCATCTCCTTCACACCAATGTAATCCCACTGAAGTCAACAGGATTTCACTGATGTCACTGAGAGATGAATTTGGCCTAAAATATGCAAAAATATCCTTGTTCTGCAGAAATGCCTATGTACAAGATCTACTCAAGGTGATTTCACATGGAGTACATGCTGCTTTATTTGATAAAAGCCTGAAACCCAGTGTAACATTAAACAATGAGGCAGAACAGACTTTTGGTTGGTGCACAAGTTTGGAAATCTGGAGATCTAGATCTAGAGTTACCTCAGATACTGATTTGTTGTTTGACTTTTGATAAAATCACCTCATTCTTTTGTGCCTTATTTCCCCCTGCTCCAAAGAAAACAACCTCCACTACCAGACCCAGAAGGTTCTCAAACTCTTTGAGAAAAAGAGAAAAATGTAAATCTCAAAATGTTTTCCATATAAATCTCTTATGCTAGGGTTATGGTTGTCTCTTTCAAAGCAGTGCAGGGGATATAGACACACATCTTCCATTAACAATAATGCACTGAAGAATCTCAACCACTGTTCTTAATGTCATAAAGGCCTATGTGAAACACAAAACTAAAGTGCAACCAAATATTTCAAAAAGTGTGATAGTAAAGAATCAGCTCCATTGATACCAAAATCAGATTAATGATTTCCAGGATGATGTGCTCTATTTTAATTTGGGATGCCATAAAAGCCTTCCCACCATCAGAAAAATAGAATATATACTAGTTTGGCTCTTCAAGCAATTTTAACTTTGTGGGACGAAGGATGAAGGCAGGAAAGCCAAAAACAAACTACGCACTAACTCACTTGCATAAGTTTTGGGATATATGGAAATGTAATTTAAAACTATTCTGAGAAATCTTAAATATTCAAGATTTGTGTTCCAGTAACAAATAGCACACCATTTAGAAATGGACAGCAAGTCTGGGTTTTCTTTTTGAAGCAGAATCAATATTCTTCCTCTAATCATAGCTTTAACAAATATTGTGAGTGAGAATACTCACAAACTCTGGATTTATTTTCTTTGTTGTCTAGCTTTATCTTGAATGTTGTTTGGCAATAAATGAAGGTTTTCTCCATTATCTGAGAGCAGTGAGGCTTTCCCTCACTAATATGATGGTAGTAAGTTTTGGGGCCTGGTTAAATAAAAGTCCAAATAGGAGACTTTCCATTAACTTAAATAGGGCTTTGATGAGTTTTCCATTAACTTTCCATTAACTTAAACAGGGCTTTAAATTCCCTGAAGGTGAACAGGTTTTTCTTGAAGTGTTTTCTTTAAAATTAGTTCTTGCATTCTTCTGAATTGCTGAAACATGTCTGGAAACAGGAACCTGTGAAGGATGAACTTGGTTGGTGTTTAAAAGTGCACACAGGTTAGGAACAATAATTTATTTCCATTTCTGAATGTATTAATTTCTATATTGCCTTATGGAAAGAAAACCCAGACACAGGAACAGTTCTGACACTATTTTGCAGGCAGATTTTGAGCATCTTTCTTCACACTTTGTAACACCTCATGTACAAATGACTAGAGCTGTGTGAATAACTGCTATTTCAGGTCAGTGACAAAAACTGGAAACAAAAAGTGTTTCATTTTGCCAAGAAAAATTCTGAAAGTTTAAAAAAAATGGTTTTGAATCCAATTAAGTGTTTCATTTTGCCCTTCCATTAAATAAGATAATACTAATCACCAGACCCAGAAATCCTCAAAAACACTCATTCTAGCTGGTTTGCCATTTCATCCAGTAGAAGACAGCTCCAGCCAGGAGTGTTTGGTTTAGCAAGATCATTCTGGTAAAAGTTATGTGAAGGTTTTGTAACAACAGCTCTAAACCAGATGAGGCTAGTTACCTCAGTGAAACTTGCTCAGATTCTTGCCAAAAAAAAAAAAAGCTTATGTTAATTATTATTTTATTTCAAACTGAATCTCAGACATAGCAAAAATAAGGGATTCAATTAATGTCTTGCCTGAAGACATCTATCTTTGTCACTAGCGTTTTGTTATGAATCAGACAAAACTTTCTGGTTTCAGAGATACTGCTGAAATGTGCTGTTTTCACAACATAGGCAGTGAAACTTGCTGGATTTATTTGATTTTCATACTGTTTTTAAATTAGTATGAACACAAAAAAATTAAAACCCTGGAGTCATGAAACCGTAATCAAAATCTGACACAGGTTTGTCATGTAAAAAATAATGGGGTTTGCCCTAGCTCATTCTTTGTGTCCTGAGAAGTTTACATTCTGTTTGCAGTGTTACCAGCTCCAGTCCTGAGCTGTAACATGATCTCCCATTCCATTTCCCTGAATCAAAAGTTCAAAATAATAAATAAGGATTTAATATAAGAGTTTGCTGTGGAACTATGAAGAAAACTATTTGTTTGACAAGGTCTCTGTACATCTGTTCAGAGAAAAAAATAATGAAAAAAAAAAAACTTTTAAAACTTTTTTTTTTTTTCTTATCATAAGATCAGGAACAGCCTGGGAAATGTGCCAGTATCCACCATAGCTATAATACAATGAAAATATATTTAGAGATGTAGGTCCTGAGCAGATTCCAGTGAAGTCAGTGGGAGCTTTGCCATGAACTTATATGAGCATAAGAGCATGTCCTTGAAGTTCAACTGTGGCTACAGCTGGCAGTAAGGAGTGGTGGAAGTGTTCCCCAGGGGAAGGTCCTGGAGGATTCCACTGTCTCCAAGAAAAGAGGGGTAGTGGGAAGGCACTCTCCTATTGTGGGATACAATGTGAGCTCTCTTTCCCCTCACACAGAGCTACTCTGGAGCGTAGTTGGAGCCTCAGCCCTATACTACTAGCAGTGCTAGCCTGTAGGAATCCTTTCATTCAGGAAAAGACAAGGAGCAGAGTTGCCTCCAGAAAAGGCCACATTATATTTCTGCAACTTCCACTCCAGAGTGAGAATCCCACTTCAGTGGGGATGAGAGTTGCCCTTGAAGTAACCGCCGGACACAGAAGCTCTAGCAGCAGGATTCCTTTAGAATCGCACTGCCAAGTATATGAGTGCCTAAGACTCAGAGCTAGTGCAAAGACATTCAGCCTTTCTACCAATGGTCCTGTACCACTATTGATCCATGTGAATCCCAAAAAATCTGTGGGGCCTATGAGCATATCCCATTCAAACAGAACTCTGTGGATCTTTCATCCCCTTTTGGTCCTTCCTGTGTATTTTTCTAGAGCAGTGGATGATCAGGCTCAGACTTAGAGTTTCCTTATTGCTCAAGGTTTTTAGGAAAGAGGGAAGTAATACTATGCTCCCCTCTTCCATTCATTTGTTTCTCCTCATCTGAAAATATCTAGAAAACAAGCTAATAGGATGGGAAGAGTGGGTTTGGTATTTCTAAGGTGCTTTGATATACTTTATGCTTTAATCTCATTACTATAAAGGCAGTCTTTTTTGTTCCCAGGCTGTACAGGTGAAGCTGGCTTTCTGGTTGGCCAAGTCACAGTCCCATGTGTTGGTTATGCTGGAACTAAAGAAGCCTCAGTAAGGAAACTTCTAGGAAAGGAGATGTGAACTTTGATTCAGGGGATCTCATGGTAATGGACGAGGATTGCTTTATCTATTTCAGTGACAGAATGGGAGACATTTCCAGGTGTGTAGTACTGAGATTATAAGAAGACCAATGAATTACTACTGAATGCAATCTCACATACAGCATTTGTTTATTGGGTTTCATAACACACTTTAGAACTTGCAGAATACCAGTTTTGCTTTGTCAGAAGCATTTAGGGCCTGATCCAAAGTCTACTGAAGTCAACCAGTGTCTCTCCATGGGCTTGGAATCCCATAATGGCTGTCTGTGATTGTGAATTTTTTGTGATCTATACTTTAAAGCAGGGGTGGCCAACCTGAGCCTGGGAAGGAGCCAGAATTTACCAATGTACATTGCCAAATAGCCACAGTAATACATCAGCAGTCCCCCATCAGCCTCCCTCTACCCTGTTCCCAGCATCTCCCACCCACTGGAAGCCTCGACTATCAGCACCTCAGCTTCCCTCCTGGCACCACCCGATCAGCTGTTTTGTGATGTGCAGGAGGCTCTTGCGGGGAGGAGTGAAGGCAGGCTCAGAAAAGGGGCGAGAAGGGGTGGAGTGGGGGCAGGACCTGTTGCAGAGCCAGGGGTGGAGCAGTAAGCACCCCTGGCACATTGGAAAATTGGCGCTTGTAGCTCCAGCCCTGGAGTCAGTGCCCATACAAGGAACTGCATGTGGCTCTGGAGCCACAAGTTGGCCACCCCTGGTTTAAAGGGTGTAAATTAAAAATATTGTAGCACAAGCAAGAAGGTAACAAGCTGTGATTTCTGTTGAAGGGTTTGTTTTATTATTACTTCCTCCTTCCAAATGAGCCACAACCAGTTTGTGTGTTTTGTCTCCCTGTTTCCTCTGGTTTCTCATCTAGATTATTAGCTCTCAGGAGCAGGAACTGTCGTCTTTGTTATAAGTTACACCAAGCACAATCAGGCCCCGCTCCTTGATACTGTAACATAGGTATACCCACAATCTGTCATCAGTGGCATTGACCATGGGATTTTTATTGTGATTTTTGAGTGAGTGTAATCAGTATCCTCAATGTTTTACAAAAGAGAGATGGAAACTGTACCTGGACCCAGCAGATTAGAATTGAGGTCAGAGAGAATTTTTCAGGTACATAACACATAGTGGCCAGAACATGTTTATATTTCCATGCAAATTGGTTTGTTTATTAGGCTGGGATGTGACTATCTTATTACAGTTGATTGGGCTAGTGCTCAGTCATGAGGGCATGGGCATGGAAAGGAGTGTGTGTGACAGGGCACTATTAGTAGTACCCTGATCACTGATGTTGCTGCAACATGAAAAAGGCTCAGAGGGGTAGCCGTGTTAGTCTGGAATTGCAGAAGTGACAGAGTCCTGTGGCACCTTAAAGACTAACTAACATTTTTTTTAGAGCATAAGCTTTTGTGGGTTAATGTCCACTTTGTCGGATGCATGCAGTGAAAGTGTCCAGGGGCAGGTATAAATAGGTAGGCAAGAACCAGGTGGGAGAAAACAAGGTTAGTCCAATGAGGCTGAACCAGCTTGTTATCTCTAATCAGGGAGGATGAGGTGTTCCTCTAGCAGCTGAACTGGAGGTGTGAATAGCGAGAGAAGAGAAGCTGCTTTTGTAGTTAACTAGCCATTCAAAATAACACAGGAACAAATTAACATACCCTTAGAACCCCGACTGGGGTTATTCTACCTTTTACCCAAGATCCACAAACCTGGAAATCCTGGACGCCCCATCATCTCGGGCATTGGAACTCTCACTGAAGGACTGTCTGGATATGTGGACACTGTACTCAGACCCTACGCCACCAGCACTCCCAGCTATCTCTGTGACACCACCAACTTCCTGAGAAAACTACAATGCATTGGTGACCTTCCAGAAAACACCATCCTAGCCACCATGGATGTAGAGGCTCTCTACACAAAAATCCCACACAAAGATGGAATACAAGCTGCCAGAAATAGTATCCCTGATGATGCCACAGTACAAGTGGTTGCTGAGCTCTGTGACTTTATCCTCACACACAATTATTTCAAATTTGGTGACAATATATACTTCCAGACCAGTGGCACCGCTATGGGCACCCGCATGGCCCCACAGTATGCCAACATCTTTATGGCTGACCTGGAACAACGCTTCCTCAAATCTCGTTCACTCACACCCCTCCTCTATCTACGCTGCATTGATGACATCTTCATCATCTGGACCCATGGGAAAGAAACTCTGGAAGAATTCCGCCATGATTTCAACAGTTTCCACCCCACCATCTGCCTCAGCCTGGACCAGTCTACACGGGAGGTCCACTTCCTGGACACCACGGTGCAAATTAATGACGGCCACATCATCACCACCCTATACCGAAAACCTACCGACAGCTATGCCTACCTTCATGCCACCAGCTTCCACCCTGGGCACGCCACACGATCCATTGTCTACAGCCAAGCACTGAGGTACAATCGTATTTGCTCCAACCCCTCAGACAGAGACCAACACCTACAAGATCTCCTCCACCAAGCTCTCTCAAAACTACAATACCCGCACAAGGAAATAAGGACACAGATCAACAGAGCCAGACGTGTACCCAGAAGCCTGCTGCTGCAAGACAAGCCCAAGAAAGAAAACAGACCACCACTGGCCATCACCTACAGTCCTCAGTTAAAGCCTCTCCAACGCATCATCAGTGTTCTACAACCCATCCTGGACAACAATCCCTCACTTTCACAGGCCTTGGGAGGCAGGCCAGTCCTGGCCTACAGACAACCTGCCAACCTCAAGCATATTCTCACCAGCAACAGCACACTGCGCCATAATAACTCTAACTCAGGAACCAATCCATGCAACAAACCTCGATGTCAACTCTGCCCACACATCTACACCAGCAACACCATCACAGGACCAAACCAGACCAGCCACACCATCACTGGCTCATTCACCTGCACATCTACCAATGTAATATACGCCACTATGTGCCAGCAATGTCCCTCTGCTATGTACATCGGCCAAACTGGACAGTCCCTACGAAAAAGGATAAATGGACACAAATCAGATATCAGGAATGGCAATATTCAAAAACCTGTAGGAGAGCACTTCAACCTCACCGGACACACCATAAAAGATTTAAAGGTCAGCATTTTGCAGCAAAAAAACTTCATGTCCAGACTGCAAAGAGAGACTTCAGAGCTGCAATTCATTTGCAAATTTGACACAATCAATTTGGAACTGAATAGAGATTTTGAATGGCCAGCTAACTACAAAAGCAGCTTCTCTTCTCTCGCTATTCACACCTCCAGTTCAGCTGCTAGAGGAACACCTCATCCTCCCTGATTAGAGATAACAAGCTGGTTCAGCTTCATTGGACTAACCTTGTTATCTCCCACCTGGTTCTTGCCTACCTATTTATACCTGCCCCTGGATACTTCCACTGCATGCATCCGATAAAGTGGGTATTAACCCATGAAAGCTTACGCTCTAAAAGATTTTAGTCAGTCTTTAAGATGCCACAGGACTCTGTCACTCATGAAGAAGGCTGTAAGCTAGCTATGATGAGCAGATAAACACTTCTGTTGGGGGGATTGTAAGCAGTTGGGTAGTAATCACTGGGTTAATAATGTAAGGAGGGATATAAAATGGAAGGAACAAGAAGCAAGGGAAAGCTCAGAAGGAGAGATTAGGCTGAGGACTGAAGGCTGTAGGATAACTGCCTTTTGCTGTATGCCGTTATACCTTTTAAGGAAGGACTAAATACACATGTGGTGAAAAGGTAATAAACTGTGAGGCCACATACACTGGCCAGGCAGTGCAGCACACTGAGTAGTGATAGGCAGAGCCGTCCATAGGGTACAGTGAATTGGGGCATCCACCTTGGGCCCTGTGCTTTGGGGGGCCCTGCAGGATGAGGTGGCGACTGGGGGAGATAAGAAGCAGGCGGGCAGGAGAGGAGAAGCCCCCTACCAGAACCTACCCCAGTGGGCCCTGCCAATCAATGCCTCCCTCTCAGTGCCTACTGCAGATCAGATCCTTTGCCCACAACATCAGAAAGTGTTGGGGACAGGAGAGAAGCGTGGACGCAGCACATTTTGGGGAGGGGGTGGAACTGGACAAAGAAGAGGTGGGGCGGGAAGAGGTGGGGCCTTGGGGAAAGGGGTGGAGTGAGAAGAGGGTCTGGGCAGAGAGTCAGGGGTGCTTAGAAACTCTGTATCTATGTCCCAGGCCCCACCCCCTTCTCCCGCCGGGATGGCCCTGGTGACAGGGGTTCCATGCCAGGAAATACGCTACAGCCCATCAAGGGATGTAACAGTCAGCATTCTGTCCCATGTGGCATTGCCCTCTGGAAGGCTTTCTACAGGTCTGCACTGCCCCCAACAGTAATTGGGTTTTAAAGGCATAAATGATCCTGAAATAAAGAGAAGATCTGGATGAGACTACAACACAGGGAGGGCCTGGAGAAGGGAAGGATGAGGGAGACGACAAGCTGATCAGTTGCATGGGGAGGGTAACGTATTAAAAGGGAAGGAAAGACATTAGTGAAGGACTTAAGAATTGAGGAAAGCTTTTTCACTCACTGAAGGGAAGCATAGCAGGTAAATCATCTTTTAAAAGCTGTTAGAGTAGCCTTGTACTTAGAGTGATCAGATAGCAAGTATGAAAAATCAGGATAGGTGGGGGAGGGGGCAAGAGATGATAGTGAAAACAACCAGGAGTCCTTGCAGCACCTTTGAGATTAACAAATTTATTTGGGCATAAGCTTTCAAGGGCTAGAACCCACTTCACCAGATGCGTAGAGTGGAAAATACAGGAGCAGGTATAAATACATGAAAAAAATGGGAGTTATCTTATCATGTGTGAGGTCAGTCTATTGAGACAATTCAATTAACAGTAGGATACCAAGAGAGGCAAAGTAACTTTTCTAGTGGTAATAAGCCAAGGGATGAGAGCTGAGGAAGCATTGTTCTAAATCAGCAATACAAATGTTGGCACATTGCGGTTACCCATAGCAGTGCCATTGACTTGAAGGTATAAATTGTCCCCAAATCTGAAACAGTTGTGGATTAGGACAAAGTCATAAAGTTCAGCCACTAGGTTTGCCATGATAGTATTGGGGATCCTATTCCTAACAGTCTGTAGTCCATCTTGTGTGGAATCAGGACAGCTGGTCACTCTACTTATACTACTTTGTAGTATATGAGTAGATGTGCTGGTCCAGAGAATCCTTTAGAACAACAGTGCCCTCTACTGGGCAAAAGTCTTTTGAACTGACATTTCTTTGAGGAAAAAGATAATTTCAGTTTAACTACTCAGGAGGTGCTCACATATTGAAATATAAAAACCTAGATCAGACTAGATGAATAGTGTCAAGTCCTCTGCACATTCAAATGACCCTAACCACAGGGGAACTGCTGTGGTTCCACGGACAAGGCGACAAAGTAGGGGAGGCCACTCAGGCCCTTGTTCCATTGTGCACAACAGAGTGGTGTAGATCTCATTACATTTATTTGCACTGAGTGGTAGCCTGGGTTTATGGCCCTTCATTTTATTATGCAAAAAGCCTAATACAATACAGCTAGTGCTTTAATACAAAATAGACACAGAATGAAGTGTCTATCATTGTAAAGTGAACTGATCTAATTTTGAAAAGTTTTCTAAGTTAAAATTTTAAAGGCAATTTCGTGCATGAGGATGAATTGAGTTGAGTCTATATTTATTAAAGGGAATTCAGACTAGAAGGATAGTGAGAAGGTTCATAACCACTAAATATTTTAGAAATAAGGGTATTTCTTTAATTTTCTCTCTTAAGTACCTCAGGTTTTTGAACAATGTTGAGCCTAGACCAAAAGTTACTTTGGGTAATCAGTTAGAATCAACCCCAGCTTGATAGTGATTGAAAGTTGCTGTCTGGCAACTTGTCAGCTGTCTATGTGAAGTGATGTGGTTTACCTCTGCGGTTCCTACAATAAAAGCTGTCAGTGGAGTGAACTAATTGGCAAACTTATTAGCAGTCTTCGCAAAAGGGTCAAAACTTAATGGGCATGGAGAAATAGGGGAGGGGAAGGAAAGGAGAGGAAGTTAATTACAAATTAAAAAAGAGGAAAAACATGAACTGAAAGCCTGTCTGAGAATGAAGACTAACAGAAAGCCTTGACTACATTTTAAAAAGCCACAAATCAAAGATTTCAAACTTTTCCCTTAGCATGGATTACATCTTAGAGCAGGGCTGGGCAAACTTTTCGGCCCCAGGACCACACTGGGTTTGCAAAATTATATTGAGGGCCGCGTAGGGAAGGCCCCACCCCCAATCCAGCCCCCTCCCACTTCCCACCCCCTGAGAATCCCTGACCCATCCAACCCCCCAACCTTGTCCCCTGACTGCCCCTTTCATAGACCCCTAACCACTCCCCAGGACCCCACTCCCCACCCAATTCCCCTGCTCCCTGTCCCCTGACTGCCACAACCCGTATCCACCTTCCCACCCCAACCAACCAACCTTGCTCCCTGACTGCCCCCTCCAAAGCCCTCACCACCACCCTGGAACCCCCCCCCGATTTCCCCTTACCATAGCTGCTGTGAGGGGGGGGGGGGGGAGCATGAACCCCGGGCCCCCAAAGCCCTACCCGTGCAGGGGGGCTCCAGAGGAGAGGGAGAGTGCACAGCCCCGGCCCCCAGAGCGCTCCCCATGCAGCATGGCTCCGGGGGAGGGGCCAGCCCAGGCCCCCAGAGCACTGCCCCTGCGGCGCGGCTCCGGGGGAGGGGTGAGCAGGCAGCCCCAGCCCCCAGAGTGGTCCCCGCGTGGCTCTGGGGGAGGGACAAGCGCGCAGCCCCGGCCCCCAGAGCACTGCCCCTGCAGCGTGGCTCTGGGGGAGGGGCAAGCACGCAACCCCAGCTCCCAGAGCGCTCCCCGCGCAGCTCCGGGGGAGGGGCCAGTGGGCAGCCCCGGCCCCCAGAGTGCTGCCCCTGCGGCACGGCTCCAGGGAGGGGCAAGCGCGCAGCCCCGGCCCCCAGAGCGCTGCCCCTGCGGTGCGGTTCTGGGGGAGGGGCAAGCGCTGCCCCTGAGGCACAGCTCGAGAGGGGGGTACAGCCTCCCACCGCGGGCCGGATGGGACAGTCTTGCGGGCTGGATGTGGCCCGCGGACCGTAGTCTGCCCACCCCTGTCCTAGAGATTATTCCATCACTCCCCTTCATTTGCTACTGTATACAGTCCTTCTCCATGAATTTGTGATTACAATTGCCCTGCAGAATCTACTGCAATTGTTTACATAGAAAAGAAACATTAGGAAAGCGTTTACTTTATTTGTAATGTCTTTAATGAAACTTGCCAATAGAAATAGGACTGCCAGTGTCATAACTCAGTTAACGCTCTACAGACTACCAGCAAGTACTCTACAGACCACAGTTTGAACTTCCACATTTGAAACATATCAGCTTGTCTGGATTTTTAAACAGAGATGGAAGAAAGTTTACTTCTAAATATCTAATTCTTATGTTCATGGCACTAGTATTATAATCATGCACATCAAGCAGGTAATCAGCTCTCCCCTTCAGACTGAAGCCATTTTATAACAGATATCCATTTTATTAAGTAATTACTTTTATTTACTTATCTGTAATCTAAGGTGAATAATGTACCATATCTGAATTATGTTTTTTTAGGAAGGCACGAAAAGTACTAGAACTTTCAAACACTGGAAAGGACATCTAGTGAATGAAGAATTCAATCCAGAAATTAGCTTTTTTAAAAAAAAAAAAATCTTGGATGGGATTGCAAACCCTTATATTGCTTTGAGAAAAGATTTGCAAAAAGGTGGCTTCTGGTCAAATATGGCTGTAAAGGTTACATCCATGACATTCTGAATGTTGCAGGAAGGTATTGTATATTCTCACATTCTTTATATAAAAAGAATATAAATTGTTTTTGAAGAGACTCAAATCAAAGCCATATGGGCATAAACACTAACTTACCCTCTTGCTGGCAGCCTGAAGGCAGCTGGCAGTCCCTGAAGAATAAGAATGAAAAGCAATGTTTGTGTGGACTGTGGAAGCTGCACTACTGCTATACATTGTTATTTAACTGTACATACATAGTTTATATGGCATGAGAACTTTTCACCAATTTGAATACCTATTTTTGTATTACTAGTAATAGTGGATTTGGCCTTATTGATCTGAGTCTCTTACTCCTTCCTTGGCAGGGCAGCTATGTGTTGCTTCTAGAATTCAAGATGGATAATTTCATATTGCCAATGTTAAAACGCTGCACAGCTATCATCACAAAAGTATAAAAAGAATGATCTAAACATGTTGAACTGGTGTTAAGTAACCTAATACTGGTTGTAGCCAGATATGCAAATGTAATTGATATTTTATGTGATGAACAAGTTACTATGTTTTCATATTAGAAACAGTTTAAATGAAAAGAATCTTCATACTGAATATCTGAGAGCAACAAAAGTATGACTGGAAGACCTTGGTTATGGAACAGAAGATAGATAATTAGAAAAGATGGAGAATGTGTTTCTTTAGGAATTGTCCCTGTAAACATCAAATCAGTTATGTAAAGTCTGAAGTATTTTTCTGGCTGTTCTAGCTTTTGAGGTTAGCTCACCCAGTTTAGTTGTCTTAGATTTTTCTTTAAAGGGGCACTACTATCTTAAAAGAATCTTGTTTAAATTTTTTTAAACCTACTGTTACGACTAACATAATTATAACTGAAAGATTAAAAGTATTTTCCAATTGGTTTACTGTGTACAGTCAAAGTACCATAAAATGCACAAAGTCATGGCTTCTCCCAATTAGTCAGTTTCCCCTGTTGCTTGTCTCACACAGCAACAAGTTAGAGTGAAGCCATGTACAGAAAACAAAAGCCCCAAAATTTACAAAAAGTGCATTTTCTTTTTCATGACTAGATTTCAGGTTCACATGTGGCTGGCAAGATGCTTGGGAGTTAATGGAACTAGGAAAAAATGCCGACCTAGCCCTCTAGATGTTCCCCAGGCCCATGATGGGAGTCAGAGTCCTTCACTCCTTTTGGCCTGTGTAGGGGCTCCTTGTTCTGCTCAACTTGGCTCCTCCTCTGAACTCAGTCTTAGATGACTTGTTGCCTCTGACACAGTAGGTACCCATTACCTTAAGAGGCAACTGTTAAGCTTGCACAAGCCTTTAGCTTGTTGGAGGCACACAACTGGCTGTGGGTCTTAGGCTTTGCATTAGCGTACCCAAACCCTAGTTGGTCACAGCATGTTCCTTTGATATCTTCCAACAGACTTAGAAATCTGAGTCCTAAGTGAGCCAATACAATCTCAAAAGTCCAGTGTGCTGGAGTAGACCTCCTGGAGACTAAAAACTTAAGGACTGTAGGGATTCAAGGGTGGTTCCTAGGAATCTTTTATGGGAGGAGGACATGGCTCTCAGCACTCAAATGGGGAGGGAAGGGGTGTATGGAGGTAATTCCACAAATGTAAGGATGGCAATGAGCTTAAGGCTTGTAGGGGATTCTCCCTTTCCATGTACTTTATGGTGAGAAGTGGAGGAATGGTCCACTGATCTTCCTAACCTGCTTCCTTGTGTACTCCATTTGCCTGAGTCTTATAAAATTTGCAGCAGCAGGGCTATCTTTCTACAAGTCTCAGGAGTAGACAGTATTATTTTACAAAATGCATCAGTTTCCAGGTCATGACATGGGGTTAGCAGAAGACTGAACTGGTTACACTATGTAAAATATTTCACACTTTCCTGTAGTAAATTTCAACACACTAAATAATATACACAATGTTCACTAATTTTATATACCTGCCACACAAGTATAAAAGTCAGTATTGAATAGATAATTTGGGAGCTCCACAAAGGCAAATTATGGAAGCCTATGACAAAATCTGGTAAATTTACATAATCTTCATTCAGTATATTATGAGCGTTGGGGATGCACACAGGTTATCAGCAATGGTTGTCTGTCTTCCTTCCCTCATTGGTTTTCTTTTCACTTTCCCTGCCTCTGTTAAATGACGAGAAAAGTAATCAAGACAATTCAATCCTGCATCAACCCAGCCCTCAACAAAAGCCAGATGAAATGCCCGTGCAAGACTATATTCTACTTATAAAAGCTATTCATTTATTCACTGTTCTGTTTATCATCCAGAAACAAATAGATGTAAACCCACATGTTTATTTCAATGGTATTTTAATAAGTCACTGTGAATACTATTACAAGAGAGAATGAATGTTGCAAGACTAGAAAAGAATGATTGAAAAGAAGTAGAATGTTTCATTACAATCAATGTTTAGGAGGAACAGTAAGATTTGGTACATTTGTAGTGTTGCCGCAAGGATTTTCCAATTTCTTGCAAATATATTTCAAGGTCTATTGAGAAAGCTCCACATTTATAAGTTAGGCTATTGTAGTGTGATTTTAAAAAAATTTTGTAAGTGTGTCAAAAGTTTCTGATGAAGTGTCTGCAGGTACTATTTCAAATATTATTGTACTCGATGCTTTCTATGCAGAATATTGCATATTAAAATATGCAGAAAGAACTAGTAACAGAATTACAAGGCTATTCTCAAACTCAATAGGAGACATCTTTTCTTATTTTACATAACTTTTAAACTCCTAAGTATAGTGCTCAATGTCAGACATAGTCTCATTAAAGATTGAGAGATGGTGTGACAACAAGAAGAGTCAATGCCAAAGTCAGTGGGGTCAGAGACAGTAATAAACGCTATGCCTAGTAACAACTGTTATCAAGTCCCTATTTTGTATAATCAAAAGCTCTTTGCGTTCCCTCTTTGTTCTGTTCGCACAGTGCCTAATGCAGTTGAGTTCTGGCTCATGCTAGGGCACCTAGGCACTATAGTAATACAAAGAAATTATTATTACTACAGTAGAACCTCAGAATTACAAACACCAAGGTTACAAACTGACTGGTCAACCACACACCTCATTTTGAACCAGCAGTATGCCATCAGGCAGCAGAAATCCAAAAAAGCCAATGCTGTACAGTGTTGAATGTAAACTAGTAAAAAACTAGAGGGAAAGTTTTACACTTTTTTTTGACAAAGTAAGGAAATTGTTTCTGTGCTTATTGCATTTAAAATTAAAATGGTTAAAAGCAGCATTTCTCTTTGGCATAGTAAAGTTTCAAAACTGCATTAAGTCAATGTTCAGTTGTAAACTTTTAAAAGAACAATCATAATGTTATGTTCAGAGTTACAAACATTCCAGAGTTACAAACAACCTCCATTCCCAGGAAGTTCATAACTCTGAGGTTCTACAGTACTATTAATTATTAACTTGTTGGAAAGTATTACGATGGAATCTCCTCTCACTCACATTCATTGAATGGGAATTCAGAAAGAGTGACCAGGATTTATAAGAGCTACTTTGAAAAAATCTTTTTAAATGCGCACATAAATTAGGCTAAGAAATTGTCCTTTAACAATGCTATCAATAGTTTAGATCACTTCAGTGTATCAGAACATTACTGTTATTCCCTTAACTAGCCAGTAAGCTTTAACACATGGAGTTTCACAAATGACATTCATATTTTAACTATTTTTATGTATTTATTATTTCTATTTAAAATATATTTTAAAGGCTGATAAGCTCTAGGAGCATCACTCAGTATCCTAATAAAAGTTAACATATAAGACAATAAGTACCACCAGCAAAGCATCTCCCATCCTACTCCATCCAAAACCCCATTTTCTGAGGCATCCCTAAGGGCCCTAAAAAGAAAGAGCTCTTGAAGCATGCAAAAATCTAAGCTACTCCAGACCCAAGGGAAATGCAAATTCCAGAGCGCATGAGCCTCTTCACTTTCAGAGGGCAAGCAAATATATTAACAGTTTGAGGTGAAAACTTCATGAGTATTTTTTAAATGAAAGAAATTACTTCCTCTCAATTACCTACAGTCTCTAACATTCACTTACAAAAACCTAATTTGTTTCAAGTTTTTGGGCCTAGCCTAACATTTTCCAAAGGCAGGTGGTGAAATCTGGACACCTAAAACATGTGAAAGCACCTTTCCAGAAAGGCTGAACACTTCCACTTCCACTTAGCTTCCATGAACAGACCATGGCATGAACAGGGAATAAACAGAACATGGCAATTATGGAGTGATCCATTCCCTGTCATCCAGTCCCAGTTTCTAGCAGTTGGAGGTTTCAAAGAATCATAGGACTGGAAGGGACCTCAAGAGGACATCTGGTCCAGACCCCTGAACTCAAAGCAGGATAAGTATTATCTAGACCGTCCCTGACAGGCGTTTGTCTAATCTGCTCTTAAAAATCTGCAATGATGGAGATTCCTCAACCTTCCTAGGCAATTTATTCCAGTGCTTACAGGTAGGAAGTTTTCCCTAATGTTCAGCCTAAACCTCCCTTGCTGCAATTTAAGCACATTTTTTCTTGTCCTATCCTCAGAGGTTAAGGAGAACAATTATTTTCCCTCCTCCTTGTAAGGTACTTGAAAACTTATATGCCCCCACTCAGTCTTCTCTTTTCCAGACTAAACAAACCCAGTTTTTTCAATCTTCCCTTGTAGTCATGTTTTTTAGACGTTTAATCATTTTTGTTGCTCTTCTCTGGACATTCTCCAATTTAATCATTTTTGTTGCTCTTCTCTGGACATTCTCCAATTTGTCCACATCTTTCCTGAAATGTGGTGCCAAGAACTAGACACAATACTCCAGTTGAGGCCTAATCAGAGCAGAGCACAAGAATTACTTTTTGTTTCATGCTTACAACACTCCTGCTAATACATCCCAGAATGATGTTTGGGTTTTTTTGCAACAGTATTACACTGTTGAAGCATTTAGCTTGTGGTCCATTCTGATCCCTTTCTGCACTACTCCTGCACAGGCAGTCACTTCCCATTTTGTACGTGTGCAACTAATTGTTCCTTCCTAAGGGGAGTACTTTGCATTTGTCCTTATTAAATTTCATCCTATTTACTTCAGACCATTTATCTAGTTCATTGAGATCATTTTAATTTTAATCCTATCCTCCAAAGCACTTGTGACTCTTCCCAGCTTGGTTATCATGCTGTTATCTAAACCACGGATGAAGATATTGAACAGAACTGGACCCAGAACTGATCCATGGGGGACCCCACTTGTTATGTTCTTCCAGCATGATTGTGAACCACTGATAACTACTCTCTGGGAATGGTTTTCCAACCAGTTTTGACCCATCTTATAGTAGCTCCATCTAGGTTGTATTTCCCTAGTTTACGAACACTTAGAATATGGGGTTTCATCCCTGACCATCTTGGCTCACAGCCATTGATGGACCTATCCTCTGTGAACTTATCCAATACTTTTCTGAATTCAGTTATAATTTTGGCCTTTACTAAATCCCCTGGCAGTGAGTACACAATGCAGTCAACTTGTGGAAAAGTAATACTTCCTTGTGTTTGTTTTAAACTTGCTGCCTATTAACTTCACTAGGTGACTTTTGGTTCTTGGTATGTGAAGGGGTAAACAACAACACTTCCCTATTCACTTTCTTCACCATTCATGATTTCATAGAATACTACCATATCCTCCCTTAGTCATCTCTTTTCCAAGATGAAAAGTCCCAAACATTTTAATCTCTTCTTATATGCAAGCTGTTCCATACTCCTAATCATTTTTGTTGCCCTTCTTCAATTAGAATATTATTTTGAGATGAGGTGACCAGAACTGCATACAGTATTAAGGTCAGGTCATCCACAGATTTATGTAGTGGCATTATAATATTGTCTTTCCTATTATCTATATCTTTACTAATGATTCTTAACAGTTTGTTTGCTTTTATTTTTTTACTGCCACTGCTTACAGAGAAGATGTTTTCAGAGAACTATCCATGACAATTCCAAGATATTTTTGAGTGTGCATTACTTTGCATTTATCAACACTGCATTTCATCTGCCATTTTGTTGCTCAGTCATCCAGTTTTGTGTGAGCCCCTTGTAACTCTTTGCAGACTGCTTTGGACTTAAACTATCTACAAACTTTGCTACCTCACTGTTTAACCCCTTTTCCAGATATTATGAATATGTTGAACTGCACTGGTACAGATCCTTGAGGAACCTCACTATCTACCTCTCTCCATTGTGAAAACTGACCATTTATGTCTACCCTTTGTTTCCTGTCTTTTAACCAATTACTGATCCACGAGAGGACCTTCCCTCCTAACCCATGACTGCTTACTTTGCTTAACAGCCTTTGCTGAGGGATCTTGTCAAAGGCCTTCTGAAAGTCCCAGTAAACTATTTACTTATATAGACTAGAACCCCAGATTGTCTGGAAATGGAGCCTGCAGCAAAGCTAGTTTCGAAGCTGGGCTTACAACAGAGTCAGTCCCCAGGCAATCTAATGAGTGCACCTAGCCTGTCAAAGGCTGCCTGATTGGCTACACTGCCTGATTCTTCCAACCAACCAGCAGACTGGCTCTTAAGTCCAGAAGCAGCAGTTATTCACTGTTGCTCAAAGCATTTGCGTATGGCTGTGATAGCTCCTGCTTTGGCCCCAGTCCTGCTCTTGCCTTGTCTCACTCAGGGTAACCTGGCTCTGACAGTGGGCTCCTGATGCCTGGTTGGCTGACTCCTGCTTTGACCACCCACATCAGTCTCTGATATCTTACATCACAGAAATAAGAAGTTAACGAGACACTCCTGCATTTCTTTCCACCTTCACATTGGCTGTAATGCAGCCAATAATGCATTCTGACACACCAAGGCTTTTACCTTCCCCAACAGCAATACCTATCAAATCTGTACTCTAATGCAAAACCTTGATAGTGATTCAGCAGTGTTAAAGTAGAGTAACATATCCAGTGCATTTGGCAAGTAATAGTCAGATGTCCCAATCTATTGACATAAGTCAATTAAGAGAATGTCATTAAGAGACTGACATGGGTTTCATGATCAATATTAGTCAATAAGTGTAGTAAAGTGTGTATTCAAAATATTAAAGGCCCTCTTTAGAAAATGTCAGGATTATAGTGCATCACAGAATGATATGAAATAAATTGGGGTGACAGCAGCTACTGCTTCTGCAAACCTACAAAGTATAAAAGGCTATTACAATACAGTCATTAAAACAGAAAAAAAAAAAAGTAACAGATGCTCAAGGACACTAAGATGAAGCAGTATAGGCACACAATTAACACTGTGTGAAAGCTATCTTAGCTGACACACCAGTAATGAATGAGGAATTTCTTGAGATACAGCATGAATCTCTACATGACATTTTTTACTTTGTGACTCAAAATGTGATTTTCTTTGTAAAAAAAAAAAAAAAAAAAAAAAAAAAAAAAAAGTACATGCTTGTAAAAGATGTAGCCTACTTTAGAAAGGGATGCATTTCTACCTTGTGGCCTTACTTTTCTTGAACTCCACTTATGAAATCAAACTGGCTAAACAGTTTTGTCTTGTTTATCTGCTCTTGATTAATTAAAATAATGCTGAATGGATGCTGAATGGTCATCCATAACTTTACATAAGCTGTGTCCTCACACGACCATCCCCTCCACCCCCCAAACCTCTGTCATCATCTGAAATGTTGTTTGAATGCTTTTGGATGTTTCTGCAACAGCTTATAAAAGTAAAACTTCACCCCTCTAAGTAAAAGGGCAATAAATCTGGTGAGTTTCTCTGGGACTGAATACTTTAGTTTTTGTAAATTGGGTATGTTCTCTTTAACAGAATCCTCCTCCCCAAACCCCACGCTAGATTCACTGCTTGAGCATCTTAACTATCATCTTTTGGCCAAGACTGAGAAGACAGGTTTAAAACAAGAAAACTTGGCATATTGACTCTTCCCCAACAGTCCTTGAAACTTCCACTCCTAGTACCAGCTAACTCTCAGATCTCAGACCAATGGTAATGATTGGGCTACAAGTTTACCCTAATTATGAACTCCACTCTGAAAAGTGAGTGAAAGTTAATAAAATATCACAATAACCTATAACAAACGTTGATAGGAAAATGTACAAAAGGGAAAGACAGCCTTAATTGGTACAAAGAAGTCTACTTATATAACTTAAGGATTGTGCTAAAATCATGTCTGGTGAACAAGATAAATGAGGGATCAGAAATCAATGGACCAAAATTGGTGTGTCAAATATTAGGCTTATCTGGTGAACAAAATAATGAGGGGATAGGCCAGTCTGCCCATCGCTCCCCTTGGCTTAGCTGGCCAGGACTGTACATTTTGCTGTGAGCCTATGACCAGAGAGGCTGATAATAGTAGTGCCCATAACAGGCCAGTGCTGGTACAAGTTTGCCAGGTCTTTGAGTGGCTGATAACATGTGTCATGCCTATGTTTCTCTAACAGTGAGGTTGCAAGTCAAAGTCAACGAAGACTGAAACTGCTTTTCACTCCCTCTTTTGTGTATGTTTGTCTTATTTTGTCTTTTAGACAACAGGATCAGACTAACAGCAGAAGCAAGTACAACAGCTCCAGTCCAGTTCAACTAACAACTTCCTTTTCCCTAAAAGGACAGTTACTACCAACTTTTATGCTATCTGAAAAAACTGTAAATGCGGGTTCCTGCTAAAAAATCTTCAGCTAAAGGGGAAAGGAAACAAGAGATGTTGTTAAAATGAAAGCCTTATTTAATATTTCACATTTCAAATGCTTTACCTGTTTTTCTCTCTTTTCTCTATCTTCAGTAAAAAGTTAAAAGGATTTGTTATGATTAATTTGCTATGGTACTAAACAGGCTGATGTCTCCGTGCATCAAACCCTAACCTAAATCTTGTTTAACATTATTGAATGTTGGACAGCGACAAGGTCATGTTAACATCTTTGACTCTCTGGGCCCAATTTATTCCATCTAAGGGCTGGTCTACAGTAGGAGGAGGGATTGACCGAAGATGCACAACTTCAGCTACATGAATAACGTAGATGAAGTCGGCGCATCTTCGGCTGACTTACCTGCCACCCTCATGGCGGCAGCGAGCTCCGTCATCAACTCCAGCTTGTGCCTCTCAGCGAGCTGGAGTTCCGGAGTCGACAGGAGCACTGTTGGTGATCCATTTATTGCATCTTAATGAGACGCGATAAATCGATCGCCAAAAGATCTATCACTACTCACCGATCCGGTGGGTAGTGAAGACATACCCTAAATTAACAGAACAGCTTCCTTGCCCCAATAAATGTTTTCCCAAAGTAGGATTAAAGAAGCTTTTTTCAGAGATATGCAAACAGACATTTTGCCCAGCTGAGATGCACATTATCAGAAGCAAAATAAAGTCAATATGGAACTATTTAAAAGAGGATCAACTATTTGCCTGATGGCAAACGTGACTTATTTGCATACTCTAAACCACTTCAAATAATTTGGCATGCTTCCAATTTATGGATGCAAGGTTTTATTTCCTTTCAGTAGATCTTGTCTATGAGAAGACTGCTCTCATGTCTCTGCTTTAGGGTAAAAGGGAATGGCAAAGAACAACTTGACTGAAACAGACTAAGCATGTTGTGGAATTCCTGCCAAGATATGCCCTATCATGCTTATTGAGAATCGTGGTAAAAAAGTTAGATGAAAACAATCCTATTTACCTTTCAGTAATAAAAGGTGCTGTACTACTTATGCATGCAAAAGTATTATCTGGTCTGTGAAGCACAGGCAGATTCATACTAGATGCCACTCACATTAATAATTGTATCCTTATAGAGTAGTTTGTAGCATGCTCTGCAGATTGCTATAGTATAAAATTTCCAGAAGTGTCTTAACTTATTTAGGTGCTTTTGAAATATTTATCTATTGTCTCAGGCAAATTTTCCCTTTAGAAATCTTGAAGCCATACAGAAATGAAGTGATAAAAAAATAGGAAGGGAGTGCACGTCAAAGATTTAAAGACAGGGTTGCAGAAGAGAATGCAGAGCACAGAACCCCAGACAATGCCCACTACTCCTCAAAGGACTCCAAGGAGCCAGCAGATGCTGCCCAGAGCTGCTCTGTCTGGAGATGTGATGAAGGAATGGAAACAGACTTCACAGTTACAGAACATCTCCCTCACTGAGCTTCCCCCTCCTGGTCTGGTGGATAACCATGTTGGGCGGTGCCAAGAGGAGGTCTCGCATCATGGGGCCATGGATGGAGTGTGTGAGGCTAAGCAAGTGAGGTGGTAGTGCAACCAGAACCCGAATAAGAGGCTGTAGCCTGGTGTACTATGCATAAATATGCTCCAGGGTCTCCAAATTTGCCACAGAAGGGACAGGTGTTGGGGGACTCCAAAAATCACACTAGCCACACACCCAGGAAGGAGCCACCAGCTAATATCCCCAGTGATCGGTGGAGCCAAAGTGGAGTAGAGGTTGATCCACCAAGACTCCTCACCCTCCACAGGTGGCAGCAGGTCCTCCACTTAATATCGAGACAGGACATGAGGGCAAGGAAATGGATAGTACAGAGAAGGAACATGTAGAGATGTTCTCTGGGTGCAGTTCAGAGTTGGATGCATTTGATGACGTTCAGCCTGCTCAGGTTGTTTATGGGATGGGCCTGTGAGCTCTTGGGACAGGGGCCCAAATACAAGCACCAGAGGGCCTGGTGTGAGGGGTGGGCAGGGAGCACCCTTCTGCACGAAATGCTCAAGATAAGCAAGAAAATCAGGGGGCAAGATTACTCTCACTTCCAGGGGCACACAGGGTGGGCAAACCCATGCACTGGATAAGCACTGTGGAATCCACCCAGTCCCTTGGCTTGTAGTCCAGGGGGTCTCAGAGTCTGGTCATACCAGACAGGATAATCTTCCAGTGCACCAAAGGGGACTCCACCACCTACACATGAAGATGGCATTTGTGTAGCAGGGGTTCAAAGAAGAGATCTTCCTCTGTGACTTCTACAAATTTGGTCACTGAGACTAGCTTCTAGGTCCTTAGGAGATCCTAGTAAGAGACTTGCATCTGAGATAGGTCTCCGTGAAGAGGTAAAATAGCTGCTAGTTGTCTCAGAGCCATCAGAGAGACAGGGGAGGAAGGTTTTCAGCATCACACTCCCTGCTGGGCTACCTGTACTGTAAAGGAGTCCCTGCAGGGTCTGAAGTGGAAGGTGTGAATCTGGCTGTGGATGCAGATCAGACCCTGTTCACCTTCCCACAATGGGAGACTCAGGACATCTACAGAGACTGAGTGCAGCCCCAGTTAGAAAAACCTCAGTTCTTCAACTGGAAGTTGGCCAGGATGTTGAACTTGTGCCAAGCCATAGACATGACCAGATGATTAAGCACCAATGTCCTCCGCCAGAGGAGGAGGCACTAGAGCAGTCCATCTACCTCTGCAAGCAGGTTTAGGTCTACCCATAGCTAAAGGCCCACCCCACAGCTAATGGAAAGGGTCCACTAAGCCCAGGTAAAAATGGAGTCTTTGGGACAACAAATGAGGGGACAAAAAACAAAATACCCCAAGTGAGGCCAAAGATGAGGGATTGGAGTGGTAGGGAGGAAGAGAGTAGGGAAGGAAAGAGAGAGAGACATCTAGCAGTGAACCCCAGACAGCACCCACTGCTCCTCAAAAGGTGTCTAAGTAGTCAGGGGACACCACTCAGGGGGAACCCTGCCCAAATATGTAATAAAATGTGCGACCAGAAATAGGTCCCAGAGTTGCAGAGCACATCCCTGTCCTCGTTCATGTATGACAGATGGCCCCTTTGGTCAGTGTAAGGAAGAAACTGACAAGGAGGTCCTGTGACTGTGGGGCTATGGCTGGGGAGTGTCTAGATCAAGAGGTGCAGGGAGAAGTGCAGTCAGAGTTTCAGTAAGAGGTACTTGCCTATGCTTACTGACCAACACCAGCTGAAATCCCTGGTGGGCTATGTAACCAGAGTGGAGTATAAACTGGCCCACCAGGGTTCCTCACCCTCCTCAGGTGGCAGCAGGTCCTGCCATTTGGTGTTGGCGTGGGGACACAAAGATGAGTAAATAGATGGTATGAAGCACCAGAACGTTCAGATGTTTCCTGGGAGCAGTTCAGAGTTGGGCTGGCTGGTTGTTGTCCAGCTGACTTAGGTTGCGGGTAAGGGATGGCAGGGAGGCTTGTGGGGCAGGGGACTAGTGGTGAATGCTGGAGGGCAGGGATAATCAGTAGGTGGGGATCACCCTCCCACTAGACCTGCTTAAGGAAAGCAAGAGAAGCAGGAGGCAGAGCTGCCCTCACCTGGAGCACACAATGGGAGATGCATGGGCTGGACAAAGCCATGCATTGGCTGAATTTCACAGGGTCCACCCTGTCCCTCCTGTCATAGGCAAGGAGGTTTCCCAGTCTGATGGTACCAGCCAAGACCAACCTCTGGTGCATCAGAAGTGACTCCATCACTTGCACACTCAGGTGTGGATTGTGTAATGGGGGTTCTGCTAGGACAGGAGTAGGCAACCTATGGCACTTGTGCTGAAGGCGGCACACGAGCTGACTTTCAATGGCACTCACACTACAATCTCATACAATAGGGATAAAGTAACATGGAGTTATACCCATCCAAACTAAAGACTGAGTACAAGAATCAAATATATCAATTTTAAATAAGATCAGACCCAAAATTTCTGGGCAAGGTGAAGCCCAGATCCCATATAGAATATTCTAGAGAAGAGAGAGATTAATACCTGACAGACATAAGTATGTTTTGGAAAGTTCTCATTTTCAAATGTGGGTAAGCTTTTATTGACTATTAAGTTTTATCCCATTCTTAAATTGTTTTATACTGTATATGCTACAGTGGTCTCCCCTGAACAGTCAACATTTATTACACTTTTGGAGAATCCATAGTTAGAGCACAATCCTGGAAAAAAATAAATAAATAAATAAAAAATCAGGCTCTTTATTTAAGTAACTAAATATGAACTTAGAAACATAACTAGGCACCCTTTAAAAAAGTTCTTGGCCACTGTACTTAGGTATTTCCTTGAAAATTACACATCTTGGCATAAGTTACAGTATGCAACAAAATAACTTAGAGATATAATTATAAGTTGTTATAGTAAGCCCAACTGAAATTCTTTGGCAAAAAGCTCATCTGTGACATTGGCTGTCACTGCTTGCAATATAATTCTGATTCTTCATAAATGTCTATACTTGGCTGAGTATTAAAAACTATTACCTACATTTTTGGTCCCTTTATGATTAAGCTACAGCTTGAAGATATTTAAATAAGATTTGCATCTTCCAATTCCCAAGTCTGACAGCTGACCAGAGAGACATCACAGGCTGATGATCACATAGAAAAAGACAGCAAAACTAACCAAAAAATAGTTTGTGTGTAAATGTTCATGAAATGCAATTAGCAACACTTTGAATTTATGTTTTCTGTGTGTATGACATTGGAGACATCAATTTAACACATCACTTAATCCCACAATAAATTAGAAATATCACTTTGATGCTTCTATTTAACTGCATGAGGTTTATCAAGAAAGGTGGCTGCATATGATGTATCAATATATACTTGTGATTGGGTATTCACCCTAAACTGGCATGAAAAGTGTTAGTTGGAATTAGAGAGCATGATTAAGGTTCCTGGCCACACCTGGAAGGTAGGTCAACACCAATTACTGATGAATCTCAGCTCCAGGAGAAAGCAGAGTTAGTATAAAGAGAGGAAATTTGTAGCACATGGGGGTTGGCTGGGCAACAGAAGATTCTCTGACCCCAAATAAAGTCACTCTGGAAACTGAAGACTAGTAGAAAGGGAGAATGGATACAAAGGGGGAAGAGTAGAAGCAGAATCTGATTGTGCTAATTTAAGATCCCTAATCAAAGAAATAAAATTAGGTGATGCAATTAATGATAGAAGTGAAAAACTGTACATCACAAGGGGGGGAAATCAAAAAAAGGAAAATTATAGCAAAGGACAGTGGAAAAATACTTGTAGATTAGCAACTTGTCAATGGACCATATTCATGCAATTTTGAATGAAGCTGAATGATGAAATATGACTAGCATAAGAACCCCAGTCTTTTGTTGGAATAGCACATGTCCAAGGACTAAAATAAAATATCCTGGAAATGAAAGCTAAACCAAATAGCCTATCTATCCAGGAAACATGGTTTGTTGAAAAGCTTGCATTTCAAATTCCAGGGTATATTGCCATTAGGTAAGACTAAAAACTAGGAAGAGGAGGTGGTGGTTGTACTTCCATAAGGGAAACATTAAACTACCTAGCAGAGAATGAAGAGGTAATCCTAGAATACAATGTTATTGCAATCCACATGCCAAAAAGTTGTATTTTTTTAAAGATGTATAATCGCTCTAACCCATGTGGGAAACTAGAAAGTTCAGAGCAACAAGAGAGGAAAGAATGCTAAAAGGCCATATGGTGACTCAAATAGTAATAAATTGTGGGGAAGTAAGTCAATTGATAGAGCTGATGCATGCTTAGAAAAGTTAATTGATCAAAACAATCCAATTGTTTTAAATTGATACTCTGTCACAGGGTATTCACTCACTGTGGGTGGCATCACCTACTGGCTGCTCTGGGGATTAGCTCTTCCAAGTCCAACACTTTCCCTGCTGTCTCTCCACATATTGTCCTCTCTCTCACTTTACAGCCCCTCTCTTGCTTCAAGAGCTACAGCTCCTGCTTTATCCTCCAGCTAGGTCACTATGTGGTTACCCCTTCTGGCACATAGTCTCACTGGACACACTGAGTAGGCAATGCCTCTGTCAGTTGCTAGTAGGGGAATCTGGGCCCACCTGCTATTTGAGGTTCCAGCTCTGGTAACCTACAACACTCAGCCAAGATCTGTTCATTCCCCAGTCTTGCTATTTACTCCCTGGGTTACTACATACTCATCTCCCACAAGCTTTCCTTCTCCCACCATTCTCTTTCCAGGGTAAACCCATCCCTCAGGGCCAGGATCCTACTTTTTCCCTAGATTTTCTTCCCCCAATGCAGAGTAAGTAATTGTAGACTTCCTCAGTGAAACCCCCTCAGCCCCACCACCACTTTTTAGCCAGCTTCCTGGCTTTTTCCTAGCCCAACCCATACCTGCTCAGATTAGCTTCATTCTTAAATCAGGGGGTATTTAACCAGCCTAATCTTCTCCTGTGAGGCCTATCACACTAATTGGCCCTTTCTGCACTTCCTTAACCCATTCAGGATTTAATGCAGCAGATGATAGTTTCTCCTATTTAGACGTGGGAATTATAGTAGCAGATATTGCAAGTAAATGCAACTGGAAAATATATAAGGAAGTAGCAATGTTTAATTTATGTCCAGGCTGAGCCCCAGTATCTCTAGGAATTATAGTTTATAGCCCCAGGACATCTGGGCTTGCTGCATCAGTTATGAACATAAAAAAATTGCTTGAGCCCCAGTACCTCTTTATTACAAATTAAGCACTGGGAAGAAGGAATGGGGAGTGAACATTTCCCTATACTTATTACTTTTCAAGAGTGAAGGTAATTAAAAATTACGCACCTGGAATTTGAAGAAAGCTAATTGGGAACTATTTACAAGTAAGTGTACTGAATTTGTGAATAGTCATTGTGTGAGTGACAACAGAGAATTTCAATGATAATGTAACAAAGGGATTAATAGCAGAAGCTGCTATAGCAGAAGTGGGAAAATAACAGCCCCCAGGCCACATCCGGCCTACAGGACCTGCACAGTCCTTGAGCTCCTGGTCGGGGTGGCTAGCCCCTCGTCCCCCCTCTGCTGTCCCCCCTCCTCCACAGCCTCAGCTTGCTGCAGTGCTACAACTTCTGAGTGGCATGGCAAGGGGGTAGGGGACTGGGGGAGTTATTTGGATAAGGGGCAGTCTGGGGACAGGGAGCAGTTGTATGGGGTGGAGGTTTGGGTGGGGTCCTGGGGCAGGGGTGTGGATAGGGGTCGGGGCAGTCAGGAGACAGGGAGCAGCAGGGGTTGAATAGGGAGTGGGCTCCCAGGGAGATGGTTAGGGGCAGGGGTCCCTGGAGGGGGCATTCAGGGGACAAAGAGTGGGGAGGTTGGATGGGTTGGAGGTTCTGAGGGGGGCAGTCAAGGGGCAGGAAGTGGGATGGAGCAGATAGGGGGCAGGGGCCAGGCTGTTTGGGGAGGCACAGCCTTCCCTACCCAGCCCTCCATACAGTTTTCCAACCCCAATGTGGTTCCTGGAAATCTATAATTTAGTCCTGAAGACCTAAATTTACCCCTGGTGTAAGTCAATACAAGTCCACAGACTTTGTAATCATACTGAGATTATTTGAAATCTTCTCAGAACTATTTAACCATCTTTATAAAGAAATTTGCTGCACTGAATAGCAGTGTTCTGCTCTATTAATTCTGTCTTTGTAGTGCGACTTTTAAAAGTTTCTTGGTCTTAAAGCAATATAAAAACCCATGGACAAGCATTGTGAAACCAGACATGTGTCTCCCTAGCAAACTCATGTAATTCCCATTTAACATCTGTCTTCCATTAGATAATACATTTTTCTCTAATGACAGTTCTACAGTTTTGTTGTTAATCTTATAAACTAATAGTTCTCATAAGGCGATTTCTGCTATAAAAGTGAGTGTTAATAGAAGAGCTTTTTCACCATCTAATGTTCAGATTCTGCACAGCCAGGAAGAATTTCAGTCCATTTTGTATAAAAACTTGTAGTCAGATATAATGATTCAGACAGTAACTTATGATTCTACACTAATCCTAATAGTACTATCCTAATTCTCACAAGTTTGCAGAAGTCCAATAACTCCTTAGATTTTTAAATTGCTGCAATTCCATTTTAGACTAACCAGTAGACTATATTGTAGTGTTAATATATTTGAATATTGTCTGATCAACACATTTAATTCATGCTTCCATGCTTCTGAGAGACTGGAATGCATAAACAACAGCATAACATTTTGCTACCAGATGATGATGCAGACTGATATTATTGTAAGGATTATTAAAAAATTCAGGTATAGAGTAAAAATGTGAATAACCTGAAATCACATACAAACTTGGTAGCTCACAAAGGTAAACCCATCTTGCAAGGAGGCAGATATACCTAGAATGTTCTCCTGATACAAATCTATAGAAGAAACAACACTAACCATTTATCATTCCTCCAGCTAAAGGGCCTTACTTTTTGGCTTTTATTTTAAATTCTAGCACTGATCCAGATGGTAGTGTCATAGATAAATTGTTACATTGTTCCACAATTTGTCCCTGAGCCAAACATAACCACTAAACTTCAATAATGGGTTAGTCAGCTCTCTCATTTCTGTTTCTAGGAAGAATTGCAAACTTTACATTTAGAAGTGCTAAAAATGTTTTCAGGGTACGAGTGATTCAGTAGACCCAAGATAACAGGTCAAGTGTGCCAGACACTTGCATTACAATCATTTTGACTGGAAATGATCTGTTCCCTGTCATGGTATTATCAGAACATCTCACAAACAATGAATTCTGACTTGATACCTTAGAGCTTCCTTGTTTTATGAACTTCTAATCTTACTTGTCTTACTAGTAGACCTGTCAGAAACCTGGAATCTCTCTTCTGCAGGAAATTGACACTTCAGTTTTCTTTTGTCCTAAATCAGAACAAAGAATTGAATGTATGGACCAATAACGGGTGCAGGAGAGGAGGGGGGAAAACACACACACCCCTTACCAGTGGATTTCAGTGATATTTGCTACCATCAAATGAATTGGGAGATTCAGGAATCTTGGGTTCAATTCCAGGCTTTTGAGATGTGTGCTCTAGTGAGTACAAACTCCTCTGTTCTTTCTCCCTCTCCCGCCCCAAGCTTGATCCGCTTCTGCCAAGTATCCTCCAGCTGGTCCCTATCACCATCCCATTTCTCACCCTTAGTCCACCCTGCCTGAGACTCTCATTATGGAGATCTCCATACTATCTGTCTCTGTCTTCCCTCCCCACCACACAGGGTAACACTATAATAAAACAAAATACTATCTGCCTAATAAAATGCCTTTGTCGTACTACCTTATCCACAACTCAAGAAATTACCTTTTTTTTACCTGCCTCTTTAGGTAGCTTTAAAATCAATATAAACCATGATGATAAAGGGAGTTTCTGTCAAGTACTCTTGCCAAATTCAAAGGATTGAAACATTATTCCATTACACAAGGCTGCTCTATTTGGTCCCAAGTATAGAAATCTATCTGCTTAAAGGTTCGTGAGTCTTCTTTCTGAACGGTAAACAGTATGAGGCATATAGAAGAATATGTTTAACCTTTTAGCTGCCCAAGAATTATTACCATCAGAGATACACAATAAGATTTACTGACCACTAAGCCAACAATATCTAAATAATGTTAAGAAGTTTTATGCATACTTGAGTATAACCAGCTATTTTAATTGATCACTTTCGGAAAGATTTAAAAAAGTTAAAAATTAGTACACTGTGATAGAGGCAACATGGAAAGTTGCTTCTCTCTTGCCATCTCACCCACATGTAGGAAGTGACCAATCCTTTTCCATAACTGTGTTGCCAACTCGCTCAATTTAATGGGAGTAATGCAATTTTAGTCCCTATTGGAGCAGTTCTTTCTCCCTCCACTCTAGACCCAAGAGGTGTTGATAGGTGGGGAAGGGATGAGGAAGAGGCAGCAGCCAACACCATTTTCACAAGAGGATGGAGGATGCATCAAAACCCAGCACCTTGCAACACCAGGTCTGGGAAGGAGCAGAGGGGGTGAAGAACCCACAGTGCTCCCCGCAACCACACCCAGCTGTGGTCAAGAAGAGAAAAGAACCTGGCTGCAGCTGCCCTCTCAGGACTGAGAGAGGGGGATGAAGTATCTATGGAGCTGTAAGAGGAGCAGAAGTGCGCTGAGAGATAAGACGCAGAAGATAGGACAGAACCTAGGAAGATAGGTTGCTGATGTTCCCAGTATTCTGTATTCTCTGGGGCCTGACGAACATGGCAGAGTCCTGGTTTACAGCATTACATTTTGGTTTAGTATTGTGTCCATGGGTTGCCTCTGCATCTCCCTGTCTTTCCCCCTCCCCCCCCACCCAATACCCTCCTCATTCATGGAAATGCTTTCCTTTGAAATTGTAGCAATGGCCAAGGACAGCATGGAGAGCTCCCTGACATCTTCCCTCTCCACCTGCAAATACTGCCTGCCACCTCTTTGCCATTTTGTTTTTTCTTTAGGACACTGTCATAAGATCTGAACATTTCATCCTGAGTTTTGATTTTTGCCTTCTCATGTTATCCAGCCACTTGGCCATTGATACAGGCCCTGTCCTTGAGTGTCTGGCTGTTGTAGGCACCATGACTGTGGGAGAATGAAAAAACACAGTTGGTTGTTCATATTCCAGACTTGGAAGTGCTTTTAGACCACATCCACCTAAAATGGCAGCAGCCATGGGGTACCCATAACAGGAGCTAGCATGCCCAAATAGCATGATGCAAATAACTTATAAAGTTGATTCTCACATGCTGAAGCTCCCTCCATATGATTTGCCTCTTGGGTCCTGGTATGGATGTTTTGCTGGGACTCAGGCTCTGTTGCTGCAGGGCAGGAATCAGGTTGGCTTTCTATATGGCTGGCATCAGGATCCTGAGTCCCAAAAAGATCCTGGCTGTCAAAGGATAGCTCCTCACTGGCCTCCTCGTTCTCATCCTCTGAGTCTCGCTGATCATCCTCAGAGGCTGGAGGTATTAAGGGAAGAGAGCAGGCAGCAAGAACCATGGGTTCCAGGGTTGTGTAATTGTGCAAAATCCTGACCAGTTCTTCAAAAAAATGGACAGCTTACATGTCCCCTACTGGATTCTTTTTCTTGCAATCTCTGGTTTTAATGTAGATCCTCCTAAGATTCTTGCTCAATATTCGGCACTGGTTGGCATCCCAGTCATGACCCCTCATGAATGTCTGCTTTGCAATGTCCACAATCACATCTTTATTTCAGTGACTGGACACAACAACTTTCTGCACCAATGCTTCACACCAGATGGCGATAAGATCTAGGGCCTCAGCATGGCTCCAAGCCACTGCCTGAGGCATGAGGTGGGGCCTATATAGCAGCTTCCCAGAATTGCTGATGTATCAGAATCCAGGAGCAAATAAGCAAAATCTGGCCTTATGCCAATCTGAAATAGAGAAGAGACATCCTGGCAACAACAGAGCAGTGGAGTTTACACGGGTAAACAGTCAGGTCAGTAACGGTTGCCTGCAAAGCAGTATTAGATAGGTGTTGGAGGACTGCCAAAGTGGTCCACAGCAGCATTGCGAACACATGAACAGTAGACTGAACTAATTTGTTTCACCACAAACATAGTGCACTTAGCAAGAGAACTCCAGAATTCATGAGAAATGCAGCGTTAGTGCGCTCAGATGGACTTGTGTGTACGCAAGCATTGCCAAACCAGATTAACTCAACTTAATCTGATTAAAACCCCTAGGTAAACAAGTCCTTAGTTAAGTAACTTATTCTGAATGTAACTTTTTGCAGTTCACTTTCCACATCTTTATAGCAGCATTTTCAATATTTACTTTTTTTTTATTTTTAAAGAGTTAAAAACAATATTATATTTAGCATAGTGTTTTATGGGAAGGAAGCAGATAGTACAATATGTCTGTTTACATAAGTTAGCTATGCAAACTCTATTCCTTTGTGTGGTTTTCTAGATTCCGTGTATGGAAAACGCCCTAAAGTAAATACAAAAAGCTATAATATTAGAAGAAGTCACTGTAACATGGGCTTTTATTTATATTAAGACAGTAGTACGTCAATTTGTAATGCAGCTAAAAAAGGTAAGTTAAACATCCATGACCAGTAAGAACTATCTTTGAGAGATGAAGGAATAAACAAGAACTACAAAACTTTAACCAACATGAGTACCTCTGTATTAGTGCAAGTGCACTATTTAATAATGGCTTATGTGATCTATTATATTAATCAGAATTTGTTTCTAAGCTTAGGTAGAAATGGTCAGGTAGCCACAACTGCCAAAAGTTCCTTTCAGATCTGATAGGATCTTTATTTATGATTTTGAAATCTCCCTCTCATTCTTTTAGCTAATAATAAACAATGCCTATTCTTATGTATTTTCAGTGCATGTCCTACCATGAGGTATAATATATACAGTTTTGAATAATTCCAGTTTTTGCAACAATATTTGAATTTTCCTGCCAGTATTCAGACAACTTGGAACACAACCATGACATGGGAAGAACACGTTATATTTACATTATAACTTTGACATTTAAGTCAGCAATTTGATTGGTAAGTACAGTAGCTATTTTTTGGAAGGCTACTTGTGTTAGAGGAGTTTCATCTGTGTTTAATTAAAAAGAATGTAGTCCAGAACTGCATTCTGATTTTTAACAATTTATTTCCAAACCTGATACATCATTTTTTAGAGAAAAATGAAACAAACAAACAAAAAAACCACAACTTTAAAATTCTACTTGTAATGGGCTTTGTAAAATGGCTTCAAATATTGGGGAGTTTTTAACTACTACTAATCTTATTAATCAATAAATAATCCTATCCTATTTTTTCATATGGGTCCCTATTACCAGCTCCTCAAATATTGTCTATGGCAAAGTTCTGTGCAACTGTAAATAATTAAAGTAACAAGTAACTGGCAGTTTCCATTGTACTGTGCACTGTTCAAAAGATTTAAACAAACAAACAAACAAACATTCACTATTGTTCTTCTCTTGCTTTATTCACACCTCCCACTCCCCCCCACCCCCGAAATTTGGACAAAGCTATGAGGCAACCACTGGATGTAACTAGGTATCCAGTTTAAGATTTCTATTTTTTTCTTTTTAATAGTCTTAAGTTTTGTATCCTGACACTAACTGAATGTTGAAACAGGTAAAGCATCTAAGTGTATTTAACCATTTGGAGGGGTTGCATGGGATATCTATGTGATGTATCCATCCAATAGCATATTTTTAAACAAATAAAAATAAAAAGCAAGGGTTAATATCCTGAGAATGAACCAGGAAGAAGATGGGCCAACTGTGCCAAAAAACAATTATATAAATCTGCCTGCATAGCATCACCATTGCCTTTAAAAAGCATTCATATTTTATAATCTATTCATGGTGCGTATGTGCCCAGATAAATTTGGTAATCATTAATTTTATAGCTCAGAAGGGGAAATTTTGGGGGAGGTAGTGGTGGGACAGCTGCTGGGTCATAGGTATGCTCAAAAATAAACAAGCTTGAACAACACTGTAATTCTACAATGTTGAATTACATGTGAAAGTTAATCAATTTTTTTTTTACATATTGTTGTATTTGGTTACTACAGGTTTGTAGCTGATATGACAGATCTGATTTTTTACCTTCATTATATTAATACAGTAACTCCTCACTTAGCATTGTAGTTATGTTCCTGAAAAATGCGACTAAGTGAAACGATGTTAAGCAAATCCAATGTCCCCATAAAAATTAATGTAAATGGGGGGGGGGGGGGAAGGTTAGGTTCCAAGGACATTACATATTATGTCTTCTCTCACCCCCACCTCCTCCCCCTTTACTTCACATGCCACATGCTCGCTCCTCCCAGCTTCCTCCTCTGCCTTCTGAATGCCACAAGCCAGCTGATTGCCATGGGCAGGAGGCAGGGGAGGGAGCGGGGTCTGTTGGCGGGCGGGAGGTGCTGTGGGGAGTGGGGGGCGTAGGGAGGCTGCCAGCTGTGGAGAAAGCAGGGAGCCAAAGAAAGCAGTTGGAGCATTGCACAACTTTGAACAAGCATGTTCCCTAACTGATCAGCAGCGTAACAACAAAACAATGCTAATTAGGATGACTTTAAGTGAGGAGTTCCTGTACCTAAAACAGATTGTAGCTTACCTGAATTCTTGAGTCCCCTTGCCGTCAATTTCTGACAGCATGGAAAGGAACTCAGCAAGGCTGAGGCTGTGAAAGTGATTCATGCCCTTTTTATAACAGTTAAGTTGTCTCCCAATGAATAGTGAACAGTCTTCTCAGCAGAGCTAAGCAAATAACTGATTGTTTAGTTCACTGGCAATTCTGAAAATATAAAAAAGTTTTATTTCAATTTTTTTCAAAAATGAATTTGAAATTTCTTTGAATTGAAAAGTCAAAAAAAAAAAACACCTTTATTTTTAAAACCAAAAACCAAATGTTTCATTCAAATTGAAACAAAGTACTTCAATTTTGGGCATTCTGTAACAAATTCTGTAATTAAAATATTTCATTTTTAAAATGTCATAAAGCTTTGTTTTTTAAATATTTATTAGGACTTTAACCAAAGTTGAGGTGAATTTGTGAAATATTTCTGTTGCTGAATTTGCATTTTGCCCCCTCCCTCCACAAAAGTTGGTGAACATCTTATTGCCTAGTTCCAATTTTCAGATTGTGTAATGTGGAACAGCCAGCAAAAATGATTCAGTAATAATTGGGTATTAATTATTTTGGTGGTTATACTTTCACTATTCTTGGGCAGCTACTCTTTTTGAACAGAAAATTTACATCAGTATTTGGAAGGGCTATTAGTCTATGTTATGAGTAATTTACTGAGGTCTTTATTTAAATGTCTTTGAGTTTACAGAATACAGATTTGTGATATGGTTAAGAATTGGGGGAGATATTCCTGTTTTAATAACTCTTAAGCACCTCATTAAGGTGCTAGGTGTTTTTAAAAGTTAATGGAATGATGAAGCCAGTTAATGCCAGTGAATTTTTACACAAATACTCTTCTTGACATTTCATGAGGAACAAAAGACACGATATGAACAACTAACAAAACATGCAATGAAAATTTCTGTCAGGATTCCTTCCCCACTCTGAACTCTAGGGTGCAGATGTGGGGACCTGCATGAAAAAAACCCAACCCTCAAGCTTATTTTACCAGCTTAGGTTAAAACTTCCCTCAAGTCAAAAGTTTCTCCTGTGTCTGGAACACTATGCTGCCACCACCAAGTGTACTCCAAGAACTAGAGGCAGGGCCATTTGGAGCCCGCCCCCTCTTTTCCCAAAATCCCCCCCCCCCAAGCCTATACCTCCCTTCCTGGGAAAGGCTTGAGAAAAACCCCTCACCAATCCTGCTGGGTGTGCCTGATCCAAAAGCCCTGAATCTTACACAATGGAAAACAAAGCAGTCAGATTCTTAAAAGGAAGATTTTAATTAAAAGGAAAAGGAGACAAACAAAATATCTCTATCGGAATCAGTGGAAAAACACTTTACAATCACAAAAAGAATCAAAGAAAAACCCACACCACAGAGGAATTCCTCCCCCCTCTGCAGAGTTCAAAGTACAGAGAAAACACCGGCTATCTCCCAAAAATCTGAGAAATTCACAAGTGAAAAAACAAATATAAGCTACAGCCTTGCTTGGCTACTTGACTTGCTATTTGCTGTTTAGAAAGGTTATAGATTGATGGAGAGAAGAAATGGGTCTGGCTCCTTTTGAAATCCCCAAAAGGGAACGCCAGACTCAGACAAAGCACACAGACAAAAGCTTCCCTCCTCCCCGCACATCCCCGATTTGAAAGTAACTTCGGTCCCCATTGGTCAGTTGCTCCCAGGTCCTCTTACAGGTAAGTCTTAACCCTTTACAGGGAAGGAGGAATTCTAGGCTACTTCTGGTTATGACAATTGCCATGGTATATACCTCGACAGCATTCATCACCATGTACTTTGGACAGGTTTCCATGCCCCATTTAGCGCTTATGTCCCACCCTCCATCCCCGTTTCTGGTCTCAAAGTATGGTACTGTTGGCCATTTGAAAAAAATATTTTGGACTATTTTTTGTGTTTGAATAGGGAGTATGTTGCATGTTTGTGCTTTGATACATTTGTTTGCTTGTTTAGAGAAAAAGGTAGAAAGGATAAAGTGAGAAAGATTAAAGATTAAAAAAGAATGCTTTAGTAAGGGTTAGAGGAAAAAAGGAAAGAAAGATTGTTTGGTTAGGTTTAGTAAGGAGAGGTGATTTTAAAGGACTAGTTTGGCCTGTTACTAAAGAATAGGAAGAAAACAAAGAAAAATAGAGATTTTTGTAATTAAAGGGTTAGTTTGAAAGAATAGAGGCAAATTATTAAAGAAAAGAAATATTATTGGTTAGGTTTAGTAAGGAGAGATGGTTTTAAAGGACTAGTTTGTCATGTTAGAGAATAAAAAAAATTGAGAAATTTAAAAAGTGTATTAAAGGGTGTATTAAAAAGAGTAGGTTAAGAACATTTAAAAAGAGTTAAATAAAAGAAAAATATAAAGAGAAGTTAAAAAAAGAACATACATAGCAAAAAAGGGAATTTACTAAAGCAGAGACCAATCCTATAGTCCCATGATTTTTTAAAAAAGAGCCTTCTCCCTCTCTCCTTATCCCCCACATTTAACTGCCTTATTCTTATCTTAAAAAAAACAGACCTCAGATGTCTCTCCCACCATTTAGCCCTTTCATATAGATGCTTTAATAAAGGTTAAAACCATAAGCTCTTAGTAACAAACAGTTTTAAATTTTTTCCTCTGTGATTTAACTAACATTGCAAATTGTCCGCACTAAAAAATGACCAAAGCCTCTGTTAGCAAAAACAGCATCTGTGAGTCAGTTGATCAGAGAACAGAAGTCTGCTTCTCCCCCTCTTTTTAACAAAAAAAAAAAAAAAAAAAAAAAAAAAAAAAAAAATGTAAAAGTAGTTATTCAATTTTGTAAAGGAATAAAGTTTTGCTTTATAATCACTTGAAAAGACAAGTCTATATGAAGAAACATCCCTTCATTTATAGGTGTTTTAATAATACATGAGCATACAGAAGCACCTCAGGGTTAAACCCACACACCCTGACCAACAAAAAGTTTTTAAAAGCTTTTCGCTATGCTTTTACTGAGGACAATTTGAAGCTGCAGCAAAAACAGTGTCTGTGAGCCAGCAGATCAGAGAGAAGGCAGCTGCTTCTTCCCCTACTTTTTAACAAATAGAGGTGAAGGTTATATTAAGTCTTGTAAAAGAATAAATACTTTTGAAGACAAGCCTATCTGAAGAAACATTTCTTTTTTTAACACTTTTATATATGTGTTTCAATAAAAAATTAGCATGCAGAAAACATCCCAGGGTTAAAATTACAGACAACCTGTTTATAAAAGTAATTTATAGTGATAAAAAAAAGTGTTTCCCCTATGTTTTAGACTAACCATGGTCACTTTTAGTAAGGATAATTTGAAGCAGCATGCTTTTTCGGCAAAGCCACTGTTAGCAAAAACTGCCTTTGTAAGCCAATGGATCAGATATAAGAAGGCTGCTTCTTTGCCTGCTTTTCCACAAATGTAAGTGAAAGTTATACTAAATTGTGTAAAGGAACAAACACTTTAAAAGATAACTCTATATGAAGACAGAGCCCTTTATTTAACATTTTCACATGTGTTTCAGTTTAAAAAAATGAGCATGCAGGAACAGACCAGAGTGAAAACCACTGAACCATAGTAACAGCTAGTTTATATTCCCTTTATTCTGTAATCCAGTGGATTAGAGAGAAGTTTATTTTCCTCCCCACTTTTTAACAAATAGAGGTGAAAGTTATATTAAGCTTTCATTTTCTTAGGACTTTTAGATTTAAGAATGATTTTTTCTGTTACATTTTCAGAATGTCTTTGTTTTTAAATGTTTGTTTTTGGTTAGCAAATTACAAAATCTTGTGAGAGAAAACACTATAAATTAGAGTATGTTTGGGGAACAAAACAGGGCATGTTGTAAAATGAAACGTCAGTTGAAAATAATAACATGCGTCACATAATTATGGAGTTCAGAGGATGTGGGGGGTGGTCAAAAGGGAAGTAGGTTGCCCCAATAGTATACGCACAGTTAGGTTCCAGTTTGTCAACAACAACAACAGATATTTGAGTAGCCTGTTCCTCTGAAAAAAGACCTCAACCCCAGCCCTAGGGGTTGTGCATGAGGTATATAGGCTCTTGGGACAGCTGGACCAATGCAAAGCAGCCCCATAGCCCCTCTTAAATCATACCATCTTTTCTTCTTCCCCCACCACCTCTCGGCCCTCTGCATTAGGACTTAATCATAACCCCTCTGATTTCAATAATGTCTCAGTTCTCTCATCTACTGGTTCATATTATTTAATACTGTACAAGATCTAGGGTTGCAGTTTTATAAAAAACAAAAAATACTCTGTAGGGGCTTAGACAAGATAATGATCAACACAATTGTAATTGTTGCTTTGCAGGCACTGCTACAAGGTACCGTATCTTTAAGTTTGTTTTTGTTAATATTTTTGATAGGCCATAGGATGGGGGAGACAATACCTCATAAAGCGGGACAGGGCTTCCGAAGGACAAATGCTTGCCTGTGCTAAAGCATAACAACTAACTCAGAATGGCTGCCTACAAAACTGTTTCACTAAAAGAATTATCAACATTCTTTCTAAAACTCAGGACAGCTTTCTTACTCCATGCACTGATCTCTGGTGGTTGTGGCTTTTTTAAAAATGTGTTTGTGCTCAGTATAGATTTTGAAAAACATTTAGAAAAGAAGAAAGAGTGTGTGTATAGGGGAAGGGGTGAGTAGGAAGGTGTGTGGTGGAGTGGGATGCAGACTTCTTATCTCTGGTAAAAAATAGCTAACTTTTTTACATAAGCTAATTTTTTTCTTGTGTTTTTTGTGTAAATCCAACCTTTAAAAAACAATTTTGTGTATTTTTGTTATTTGTTTTTTTATTAAAGCACATATGTAAATTCCACTCAATTGTCCGTTTTCATATTCTTACCCAGCTGCTGTTTTAGTACTTTAAAAACACTATTTTTAAAAGGATAGGCTAGTATCTTAAGCTTTTTTAGTTCACTAAACTTCTTCAAAATATCTCTAAGAGTGGCCTTGTTTTGTTACAGCTCTGTCAATACCATTTTTTCATGTTAAACTTTTAAAAACACAAACAAACATAATGCTTCAAATAGGTCTCACTGCATACAGCGGAGGTGGGCATACGATGGCCAGCGGGCCACATCCGGCTCACGGGACCACCCTGTCTGTCTCCTGAGCTCCCGGCCAGGGAGACTAACTCTGGCCTCTTCCGCACTGTCCCCACTCCCCTGCAGTGTCAGTGCGCTGTGCTGGCAGCACTATGGGTGGCGGGGCTGCACACTCCTGGGGGCAGTGCAGCAGCGTGTCTGGCTCCAGCCAGGCCATGCATCTGCCAAACATGCTGCTCTGAGCAGCATGGTAAGGGGGCCAGGGGATTGGGTAAAGGGCAGGCGGTACCATGGAACATTCAGGAGACGGGGATTGGGAAGGTTAGATAAGCGTGGGAGTCCTGGGGAGCCTGTCAGGGGGCAGGATAGCGGTCAGGACAGTCAGGGGACAGGGATAGGGGTGGGGGCAGAGTCCTGGGGGGGCGGTTAGGGGTGGGGTGCTGGGAGGGGGTGGTTGAGGGACAAGAAGCGAGGGGGTTGGATAGGAGTTCTGAGGGGGACAGGCTGTTTGGGGAGGCACAGCCTTCCCTATCCGGCCCTCCATACAGTTTTGCAACTCCAATGTGGCCCTCGGACCAAAAAGTTTGCCCACCCCGGCATACAGAATATCCTTTAAAAAGCTCGTTATGTTACATTCATTCAGTCAATGCTGTGTTTTCATGTAAAATGTTAAAAAAAAACCTTTTACACAGTGAAACACTGCATGTTTAGCAAGTGTTAAAAGTATCGGGGAAAGTCGAGGGGTGGGGTATTTTTCAGATAGGCTCTCTCTGAGCTTCATGCAGTCACAAAGCAATTTTTTTTCGTCTTTTACAATCAGTAAATGAAATAAAATACTTGTTGTCACTTTCACAATGTGTCTTTCAATGCACTCTCGCCATTTGTTAAAACTTTAACAGTGTTTAAGAAGTTAGGAAAGAAAAGTCTGTGTAAAAAACCCACCAAACTGAAGGGATGACCTCTAGTGCATTGCTAAAGCAGACTATAGTGTATGGATTACTGGCTAGTCTAATTAGTCTTATCTCTTTTTAAAATGTAGAGAAAGCCACAGCGCCAGCCTGTGATGTATTATTGTAATAAAATCTATGGACTCAAAATAAACACAGGAGCTTTTACCTGTCTCTTGGCACACTGGCTGCAAACATTTAAAAACAGACATTCTGAAAATAAAACAGAAAAATTCATACTTACATCTAAAAGTCCTAAGAAAATGAAAGCTTAATTAACTTTCACCTCTGTTTGTTAAAAAGCAGAGGAAGAAACAAACTTGTTTTCTCTGATCCACTGGTTTGCAGAATAAGGGGAATATAAACTGGCTGTTACTAAGAACCTGTGGTTTTAAACTTGGGGTGTTTCTGCATGCTTTATTTTATCGAAACACACTGTAGAACAGCATCTGACTGGTCTGATCCAAAGAAGGAGGTAACTAGCCTGAGGGGTTGTGAATGTTGGAAGCTCCTCCTTTCCCCAGGAACAGCTGGTAGGGAAAGATCTCCTTCTCTCTCTCTGGACTGGTCCTCAATATGGCGGGGGATCGACTGTAGATATGCAATTTCAGCTACGTTAATAAAGTAGCTGAAAGCGGCATATCTACAGCCGACTTACCTGCCATCCTCACGGAGGCGGTGGTCGGCGGCACGCTCCCCCGTCGACTCCAGCTTGCGCCTTTTGGCGAGCTGGAGTTACGGAGTCGACGGGGGCGCCACTGGTGATCGATTTATCGCCTCTTGACGAGATGTGATAAATCGATCGCCATAAGATCGATCTCTCCCCACGCTAGTGAAGACAAGCCCTCTGACTTAACTATGTGCTGTCTTTTTTTGCAAAGGGCTCTCTTTTCCCCTTTCTTGCCCTGTTCTCACTTTCAACCTAGCTTTATATGTTTTTCTTTTATCTAACTCTTTTCAAATGCTCTTTTCTTAACCTTCCCTTATATTTAACATTTTAAATATTTCTTTCTTAACCAACCTCTATATTTTTACCATATGCTTACTAAACGGTCTCTGCTTTAGTAAATCCCCTTTTTTGCCACCTGTTCTTGTTTAACCTCTCTTTATATTTTTCTTGTTTATTTAACTCTTTTAAATGCTCTTAACCTACCCTTATATTTAATATACTTTTTAAATTATCTCAATTTTTATTCTTCAATAACATGTCTTTATTCTTTCAAACTAACCCTTTAAAATCAAAAATCTTTATTTTCCTTTATGTTGTCTCTTTCTATTCTTTAATAACATGCCAAACAAGTCCTCTAAAATCTCTACTTACTAAACCTAACCAATCTTTTTTTCCTTTTTTCCTCTAAAGCTTACCAAAGGATTCGTTGTTAATCTTTAAGCTCTCTCTTTCTATTCTTTTAACCTTTTTGTCTAAAGAAGCAATCAAATGTATCAAAGCACAAGCATGCAACATACTCCCTATTCAAGCATAAAAAATAATCCAAATCAGGCATGAAAAGCTGTTAAAAATACATGGTGATGAACGCTATCAAGGTATATACTACTCATTTGTATGTACTAAAAAAAGACCTCCACTCCAGAGTTAAAGTTTGTAAACCAAAGCACTATTTTAAAAACTCACACAGTGGGTAAATAAATATCATAATATTAACTACAGTGTCTTTCATAAAATATATTTTCTCCAACCACCATACAACTGTGGAGTTCACTTTTCAAACATGGGCAATGGAGAGTGCAAATTAATAGTCACAACTTATGATACACATGGGAATTCACACTGGCCCTTAATCAGAGCCTGATTTTTCCACTGTCCTGGCATAGCCACTGACACATGTGCAAAATGTATGTAAAATGCCTTATTCAGAGAGAATTCTTAGGACTAGAAAAATGTACATAGTAATCTAAAAATCAGGTCCCTTCACTGGGGTGAATAATATCTGGAAAGCCACAACTCTTCAGGCTACATAGTCTCCCTACAATCAAATATTTAGGCTGTTACCTACAGATGATGAGCTCCACAAAAAGAATGAAATCATTGTAAATGGTACTGGCCTGGAGAGCTTCATTCTTAGAGAGAGAGAGAGAGAGAGAGAAATTGGTGAGTGGGAGATGGGGTGCAGGTGGGAGAATAAAGTTACAGAAGTGACTGTCTGTGTAAAGTTTGGTTTAAGTGGCTTCCCCAGCATCACAGAGGAATGTTTATATTTATATAGGAATGTGTATATACATATATAGGAATGTTTATATAAAAATGTATATGTATATGTATGCATATTGTGACAAATCTCCAAGTCTGTACTTGTGGGTCCTGCGCTTCCTGGCAGATTTAGGGGCCTCAGAAACTCATCTAGGCCCCAGAGTGACCTCCCTTTCTCAGTATAATTGAGAAAAGAGTCACCACCTAGTGAGTTACCTTCATCACAGGCCAGTATGGAAGATGGAAAAAGGGGGGAGCCCGGGCCCACCCTCTACTCCAGATTCCAGCCCAGGGACCCTAATAGTATCAGCTAAGATGGCTGAACTTTTAGGCACAAAATACAATACAATTCCCTGGGCTACTTCCCCACAGCAGTCCCCACTTCTTCAAACTCCACTTCACCCTTACCTCAGGGCCTCCTTCCTTCTGTATGATATGTTGTCTACCACTCAGTCTCACCAACAGCATAACTTCCTTCCACAGCTCCTGACACCCACCTGACTAACTGGGAGGTTTTTATCTGGTTTCAGCCAGTCCCTGATTGGCTTCAGGTGTCCCAATTAGGCTAGCTGTTTCTGCTCCTTTCTAGAAGGTTCTTAATTGGCCCCAGGTGTCTTGATTGGCCTGGAGTAGCCTTTGTTTGGCTATCCAGGGAACAGGGACCTGCACATCCTGAGACTAATATACCTGCCTTCCAGCACTCTCCTATATCCTTCTGGTCTGACTCCGTCACAATATATATATACACATTCATATACATATGAATATACATACATTCATATACATATTCATATATGTATATAAATGTATGTATATATATGTATATAAATGTATGTGTATATATATATATATACATACACACATTCATATACATATATGTATATGAATGTATATATATATATAGGAATGTTTATGTTTATATAAAAAGGGTCCCCCACCACAAAAAGAGATGAGACACAGACCCTGTAAAACAGAAAATTCTGATGCAAGCTTAGCTGTGGCCTTCCTATTGTGAGACCATAATAGAGATTTCTATTTGTTTTGCCCCTGCTTTATTCAGATCTATGTGGGCACATTTACATAGTGATATGACCTCAGCTGGCCCAGGTCAGCTGAATTGGGCTTGCAAGGCTAAAAACCACTGTGCAGATATTGACTTTGGAGCCTAAGCCCTGCAAGCCTGAGTCAGAGGATCTGGCCCAGCCATGGGTTTTTTATGCCTCTGTAGATATGCTGTGTGAATCAACAAGTTACAAGACAAGACAGGCCAATACATATTATTTATTTTACATACTCAAGTCTTAATGTAGCATTTGAGTGTGCTAGTTAGCCGCAACATATGAAAATGGGAGTCAATTTCTTTCTATATTAATACAGTTTTCTTATCTAAATCTATACTAGGATGCAGTTTGCAGGAAAAGTTTTATACATAACTAATTCTAGGTAATTGCCAGAACAGTCTATTAACTTTCTTTCCTGATCAGAAAGGAAAGGGGGTGGGGAGGAGAATAACTGAATAGGCTGCAGGTAGAGGGATAGATAGAAGGGAAGGAAGAGCATGTGGATTTCTGAGAGTGAGTGAGTGCATCAGAGATTAAAGGGAAAGTGGCTGAATGAGTTATGGCAGGCAGGATGGGAGAATGAGTGCCTGTATGCATGGGTGGCTGGTAGGGAGATAGGAATAGAGAGTGGCTATAATATTTTGATGTTTTCGGCTTTACAACAATTTCTGTAGATGCCTTGAAAAATGGACTGTGTGTAGTACTACTACTGCAAAGAAAAGACTGTGATTGCTGACCTACATATGCACTCAAAGACTGCCCAACTGTATACTCAAGGGAAACTGGTAGAGCAGCTCTGATTTTGGAAAAATGGCTGCAGCTTCCACCTGAAAAGGTGAGGCTCTGGACTACAGGCTGCTGACAACCCAGGATCTGGTTGTGTTGTGCAAAAGTTATGTAATGTTGAAATAAAAACAAGTATTCATTACAAGTTCCCCTCCATGCCTTATTGAGAAGAGCAGCACACCACAGGGTGGACTGCAGGCTATGAGAGTAACTGGGATGCAGAGGGGGAGAAAAGAGCAAGAAGGCTGGGAGGAAGGGAGACTGGCTGGGAGGGGTGTTGCAGAGAGCAAGACTGGGTGGCTGAATGGACTTCTAGGCTATGTGGATCGGTTCTTGTTCAGAAAGAGACAGATCATGCCTGTAGTTACATAGCAGTTGTAGGGGTTACAGAGTAGGAGAGAAACTGTCTGGGTAAGACATTCCAAGGAAGGCAGGATGAAGGGAGGAGAACAGAAAGCTGGGCTCTTGAAGAACCCCTTCTGCCAGTGAGCAGAAATAGCATATGCGCTGGGTTTCTATGGCCACACCTGCAGGGTGTTCTCCAGCACAGGGAACTCTGTCTTTTTCAGATATGTGGCTTCTGACCCTGTTTATAAAAGGCAGAACTAGAGCCTAACATGATCCATCTGTTGATCATAAAGATCTTCATTGCCCAGAGAAGGGGGCAAAACCAACAGCCAGCACATTTTCCCCACCAATAGCAGTTACCACCATGTAAGTATGGTCTTCTTTGCTTACCCAGCAGAATTTGCTATCCTAGTGCTCCAATATAGCTGTTCTTACATAAAAAGAATTATAATAATAAAAAATTTTAATACAGAAACTCCCCAAGATAATGACCTATTGAGATACAGATGATGTGAGATAATGACATTGACAAATAATGCATTTTAAAAATATTGGTCTACTAGGAAACATATATTTATATACGTTTCCCAGTCTCAAATCTAGTTTCTGGAGAAATGTCACTAAAACATAGTCCAGTGCTCTGGCTGCTGTTGTTTGTCATACCACCCTTCACTCTATTGCTTGCCCCAATGGCCCTGCACTGTCACCTTCTGCTGCCACCTGCCACTGTGACCCCTGAGTTGATCTCTCACAGTTGCACCCGACCCTCAGTGATTTCAGCTCTTGGGGATGGGGGGGGGGAGATGAACCTCAGTGCTAGTGCAGACTGGGTCATCTCTTCCACAGAAACAGTGTCCAGCAGCAGGTCTAAGCACTTAGACCGGATTATCAGAGATTTCAGCTCTGGTGGTCACTTAACAAACCAAAAGACTATCTATGAAGCCTAATCAGCTCGGTCTTTAAACAGGGGTGAGGGGCAGGTCAAACAGTACTTGTAACTCAGGCAGATCATCAAGCAATACTCCTCTCTCTACTCTCTCTCTTGATGCCCTCAATCAGCACAGACTAAGTACAGTTCTACTTTCCTTTACTAATCTAACAAGAATAACAACATTTAATTACAGCCCCCACACATACACACCTTGCATTAAAGTGATTTGTAACCAAACCCCAGTCAAAATCTATCACTTGGGCAACACAGCTCTGTTTGCTGGATAGGTAGGTAGATTAGGTATGAACGTAAATACAGTCTGTTCCTGAAGCCTTCCCCCCACAGCTCATCATCACAAGCTGTCAGGGAGAGCTCATTTAGACTTTGTTTACAAATCGTAATTTGAAATTATTAGGTTGGCCAACATCACCAAAATGAATGCCCTGACATTGTCACAAAAACCAAGCGTTGTATAAGGAAGCTAGTCTATGTTCATACTTTTCACATCTATTATACTTTTTCAGATACAGGTCTTTTATCATACACTTTATATGCTCTTAAAGCGTGTATTGATGTTTCCATTTAAATTTCCAAACAATCACTAAATTGGCAACACTGCATGTAACTAGCTCACACAACGGGGCGGGGGGGGAGTTGGCAAAATTCAGGGGTGAGAGAGGGAAATCCCCGATTATCATATGGTAACGCTAGTCACCTTTGTCTTACTTGAGCGAGCCCCCGCTGCTCACCCGGCTGCTCTGCCAGGGGTCCCGACTCCCAGCTCTACTCACTAGCTCCAGCAACGGCTTTGGCCAGGGCCAAGTAACATGCCCGGCTAGCTCCGGAGCCGGGGCGGAAGGGGGCGGCTCCTTTCCCTCTGTTATATACAAGAGCCGCCCCCCGGCGCCGCTCCCCGCGGAGCGAAGCAGCGGAGACTTTCGCGCCTTATGCAAGGGGCGAAGAGCGCCGCAGGAATCGTAGCACCGAGGCTCCCCACCGCCTTCTCCGCAAGTGCCTGTGGGACTTCAGCGCCTGACCGGAGGTCGCGCTCGTCTATGAGTCCCGGGGGAGCGTAGGGAAAAGCCTGATCCACGCCGTGGGTCTTGGGGTGGGACCCGCACTCACCTTGCTCCGCTCCTAGGGTGGCCGCGGGCCGTGGACTCACGGTGCTCGCTGGCGCTGTGGGCGCGGGGCGGCGCGTTCCCCCCGCCCTATGCTGTGAGGACAGGGGGCTCTTGTCACCTCTGCTCGCCGAGCCTCGGAAGTGCGACGCGGGGACTTGCCTCGCTCCGCCTGGAGACGGGGGGACTGCGGGGAGGGGAGGGGGTTGGCTCACTCCGCGTGGGGGGACCCCGGGGACAGGCGCTCTTGGCTCGCGCTGGTCAGTGGGCCCTGTTGGGGGGCTGCCCATCTTCCACCTGCTGCCTTGTTCTGAGCGTCTTTGAGGCGTTCGCGCGCGTCTCTTCCCGCCCCGGGCTGGCCCAGTTTGCTCTTCGGTGGGCGGGGCGCAGCTGCCGGAGTTCCCGGGTTTCCTTTCAGAGTCTCTCCAGACTCGGGCCCCATTAAAGCCCCCCCCCCCCCGAAGTACTGGGTGAGGCGCTTACAACAATTGCTGTTGCTTGTTGTCCGTAGCTTGTTTGCCCGGCTGTTCCGATGTTATCCTACTGGGTGACGGGTGCCGCAGCTGGGATTGTCTCCCTCCATCTCATCCAGAAACTTTTCTTGCCCTACTTCTGGCACGACCTTCAATACTTGCTGAAGGTGGTAAAATATGGGCTGACCATGGAGATCTACAGGCTGCGAGGGAAGATTTTCACGGTGCTGGACAAGTTTGTGAAACACGCTGAAAGGCAGCCCCACAAGCCATTCATCCTCTACGAAGGGGATGTTCACACCTATCAGGACGTGGACAGGAGGAGTAACAAGGTAGCTCAGGTCTTTCTGCAACAGGGAGCTCTGAAAAAGGGGGATACCGTGGCCCTGCTGATGAGCAATGAACCTGACTTCATCCATGTGTGGTTTGGAGTGGCCAAGCTGGGCTGTGTGGTAGCTTTCCTCAACTTCAGCATCCGCTCCAGGTCCCTTCTGCATTGTATCAGCAGCTGCAAGCCCAAGATACTCGTTGTGGGAGCAGGTACAGTATATACTTATACTTACGCTTTTAACCTCATACACTGCATTTCTCCCCACCTCCTTTCTTTGGATACCTGGTTTGGACAGATGATGAAATGTTTGTATTAAAGTAGCACCAAGAGGCCCACAAATCATGAGCAGGTCCCTTTTATGCGGTAGGCTTATGAGGATATTGTTCCTATCCCAAGCAACTTACAGCCTAAAAAAGGTTTTGTGTTATTTGTGTGGCATAGAGGAGATGAGATCCCTGCAAACTTACAATAGACAACTAACATATAAGAGATGGGATGTAATAACCAGGGGTAGCTCACTTGTTAGTTTCCACATTATAGGTGGATTTTTGTTGAGTGTTGAGAGGAGATAGAACTCCCTTTTTGACCTGTGTGTATTGTACAATGTAATGAGTGTTTGAGAGAGGGCCCCAAACCAAAACCACATATCCAAACCCAGAGCTTGATTGGTAAAGAGCTTCAGCATTCAAATCCTGGTTCTAATTTTGCAAATGGCTCTTTGCTTCTTTTTTTAAAATAAAGATGAAAATCTCAGCATGAAACACTTGTGATCTTTGGGGTTGGACTGTGTGTGTTTCAGAATTTACACTCTAAATATGCAGCTTTGTCCCATCTCTAGAATTTACCTCTACCTACACTCTGTGCCTTATTTCTGGTTTTCTACATATTGACATGCCTTTACTAGCCTGAGAGAGGGATTTTGCACCCTTTTCACCTGATATGTGGAAGGAAATTCCACCAACTGTCTACTTTTAAGATTACAGTGGTGATCTTCTATTTTTAAAACTTCCCCTGATCTTTAGTTTCATTGGATGTTTTGTACTGTAGTTATTGCTATTCGTATGGGTGTCTGAAAAATGAGGAGAGAAGAGTGTTGTTTATGCAAGCTACTGAGATGAGCATCTTTGAGGCGTTCGTGCGCATCTCTTCCCACCCCCGGCTGGCCCAGTTGCTCTTTGGTAGAGGGGAGGGAGCAGTGCAAATTCAATAGGATCACAAAACACATAATGACTACAGTGGGTGGGAGATGGTTTTCCTATCCCATTCAAAAAAATTTCCTGTTCCTCACCATGATGAAACTAAATCTTTTCAGGTTTAAGAGGTGAGCTCCCAGAATAGCCAAAAGCGTAGTGATTAATACGCTCACCTGTGATGAGGGGCAGTGACAAGAGTCCTGTGGCACCTTAAACACTAACTAAAGTTTTAGAGCATAAGCTTTCATGGGCTAATACCCACTTCGTCGGATGCATGCAGTGGAAGTATCCAGGGGCACGTATAAATAGGTAGGCAAGAACCAGGTGGGAGATAACAGGGTTAGTCCAATGAGGCTGAACCAGCTTGTTATGTCTAAGCAGGGAGGGTGAGGTATTCCTCTAGCAGCTTGCATCATTTGCAAATTTGATACTATCAATCAAGGATTGAACTAAGATTACGAGTGGCTATCTAACTACAAAAGCAGCTTTTCTTCTCTCGCTATTCATACCTCCACTTCAGCTGCTAGAGGAATACCTCACCCTCCCTGATTAGAGATAACAAGCTGGTTCAGCCTCATTGGACTAACCCTGTTATCTCCTACCTGGTTCTTGCCTACCTATTTATACCTGCCCCTGGATACTTCCACTGCATGCATCCGACGAAGTGGGTATTAGCCCACGAAAGCTTATGCTCTAAAACTTTAGTTAGTCTTTAAGGTGCCACAGGACACTCTTGTCACTTCTGCAATTCCAGACTAACACGGCTACCCCCTCTGATTTGTGATGAGGAGGACCTTGCAAATGAGGTCAAGTAGGAGCTTGATCTTCCGCATCCCAACTGAGGGCCATAATCTCCAGACTTTGACTACTCTAATATGAAGGCTTTTTCCAAGAGCCTGAGAGAGAGACTGACTACATAGCCTGATGAAAGACTCTCACCTGGGAGGTGGGAGAAAATGGGTCTGAATGTTTCAGTTTCAATCAGTTTGCAGTTTTTGACCCAAAAAAAGTTTGTTTGAAAAATTCCCAACCATCTCTAATAATGCCTTATTGAGTTTACATTTTTCTCTTTCCTTAATTATCTTATTCAAAATGTATATAATATCTCTATGTAATTGTTTAAAACAATTAATCCTGCCGGATTGAGGCTCTTTAGTGTTAGTGGAAGGAGGAGATTCACATGTGTGAAACTTCTGCTCACTTACAACAAGATCCTGCCACCTTACCCATATTGAAACTATATGAACTCTAAGGAATAACTGAGTAGTAAGGTACTACTTAAGGGCTGTGGAATCTGATCTTTAAGAGCCAAATCATGCAGTCCTACATAGGCTAAATGAGAGTTTTTGACAAAAACTGCAAATTGTATTCCTTACTGTGGGAAGTTGTATGGAAGCAGTAAGTGTCAACATCATAGGTGTAATACCAGAGAGACACCCCAACAAGCACAAGAAAGTGAACATTGGTCTTCCTGGCACCTGTAATGGCAGCTGAACCCTTCCAAGGGTTTAACTCTTGGCAGAACATGCAGCATTTCCAGCTCTGGCATTGCTTGGGGCTTTCCACTGAGAGAGGGTTGCTTTGTTAGCAGCTCCTGACAACATAAGAATTGCCGTACTGGAGGTCAGACCAAAGGTCCATCAACTCCCGTATCCTGTCTATCAACAATGGCCAATGCCAGATGCCCCGGAGTGAGTGAACCAACAGGTAATGATCAAGTGATCTCTCTCCTGCCATCCATCACCACCCTCTGACACAGAGGCTAGGGACACCATTCCTTACCTATCCTGGCTAATAGCCTTTAATGGACTTAACCTTCATGAATTTATCCAGTTCTCTTTTAAACCCTGATATAGTCCTAGGCTTCACAATCTCTTCAGGCAAGGGGTTCCACAGGTTGACTGTGTGCTGTGTGAAGAACTTCCTTCTATTTGTTTTAAACCTACACCCATTAATTTCATTTGGTGGCCCCTAGTTCTTCTATTATGGGAACAAGTAAATAACTTTTTCTTATTCACTTCTTCCACGCCACTCATGATTTTTTATACCTCTGTCATATCCCCCCTTAGCCTCCTCTTTTTTTCAAGCTGAAAAGTCCTAGCCTCTTTAATCTGTCCTCATATGGGACCTGTTCGAAATCCCTAAGCATTTTAGTTGCCCTTCTTTGAATGTTTTCTAATGCCAATATATATTTTTTGAGGTGAGGAGACCACATCTGTACACAGTATTCAAGATGTGGCCCCCCAATGGATTTATATAAGGGCAATAAAATCATCTCCATCTTGTTCGCTATCCCTTTTTAAATGATTCCTAACATCCTGTTTGCTTTTTTGACTGCCGCCGCATACTGCGTGGACGTCTTCAGAGAACTATCCACTATGACTCCAAGATCTTTCTTCTGATTAGTTGTAGCTAAATTAGCCCCCATCATATTGTATGTATGGTTGGGGTTATTTTTTCCAATGTGCATTACTTTACATTTATCTACATTTAATTTCATTTGCCATTTTGCTGCCCAATCACTTAGTTTTGTGAGGTCTTTCTGAAGCAACACAGGCTGGTCAGGAGTATGTGTGGAATTGTATCCTAGGCGTTCTGATTATGGCCCCTCTTTGACCAGTGTTTCCCACTTTTTTTTCCCCCGCCTTCACTGACTGTCTAGGAGCCTCCTGAGAGAGGGGAAATTGCCCTTGCTTTCTGCTACTGCAGCGTGCCCTTGTGGAAGTTTTTGTCTCTATGGCCCTGAACCCCGGTTTATGCTGGCAAAAGTCAAGATAAACTAGGAATGAATTTAGATCATGGTCTGTGAATGCCCTGGAGAAGGGGAGTGAGTGAGATTTTCAGGAACTTGTGAATTCGGAACAGCTACTGTGACATACAAACAGCAGAATCCTTAATCAGGTTTTAAAGGAGAAATTGTTTTCTTGATCAAATATCTATTTGATAATTCACATTTAACTTGATGATTTCAACTAAATTATAAAAATAAGTATTATGAGTCATCCAGAGCAGCACAGAGTTAAAGACATACAGGGTGGACTCTTGTGGATTGTTCCAAGATGGGATTTGACTCTCCATTTCGCTTGCTTGCTTCTCCCTTTCCTGATAACTCACTGACTCCCCTAGCTACATCCCAGCATTTGATCAGTAATATACACTAAGGACTGGGCTACACTGGGGGCAGGGGTTGACCTAAGATATGCAACTTCAGCTACGCGAATAGCTTGCTTCATCGCATCTAGATGAGGTGCGATAAATCGATCCCAGATACATCAAGCGTTATCTGCTGATTTGGTGGGTAGTGTAGCCGTACCCTAAGTATTTGTAGTTCCTAAACACACTCTATAATCTTTTGCAAGGTCTTCAGTGGCACTTCAAGGGAGCCATGGCATCCAACATAGATTCTTAACTACATCTGATGACCTCTGCAAGCTTTTGCCATAGGTTCTGGAACAATTTTTATAGGGGAGGTGCTGAAAGCCATTGGAACCAAACTGTAAACCCTGTGTATAATGGAAATCACTTCAAACCTGGAGGTGCTGCCTTACCTCCAGCACCCCTAGTTCCAGCACCTATGGCTTTTGCTGAACACAATTTAACAGGAACAGGGAGAGCCTTTTTGACAGGGAACTAAGTATACGGAAGGAATGTATATAAAAATGGGGAGTTTGGGACTGGTCTCTTATTGTTAAAAGGATCATTGGTGGCTACCTGGATTGTCACAGCTTATTTAGCATATGCATCAGAGTGCCCTTCAAATATTTTGTCAGCAGTCTTTTATAATACTTTTTGAATGAACTAAGTAAGATTTTGGTCTGTACGAACTGATCTCATCATCTGCTTTGTCAGTTATTACTGTGGGTTCATATCTGCCTGCCAATAAATAACTGCATTATTTCCTTGTTCGGAAAAAATAGAGAAAACCTTTTGTATGTCTAGCAATGCAGGATGGTAGATTAGAGCCAAAAGGTATCTTGTCTATTATTCTAAGGTCACAATTAACAATTGTATATGTATTCAGGTTGTTCATATCCTGCTCAATTGTTCATAGAGAAGCAGGAGAAGGAAAAATAGAGAAAAGGGTGTGGGAGATCTCCATCTCCATTAACTCATGAATTTTCCTAGGGAAGCCATGCAGTTAATGTTTGTCTATTCAGAATGTATTATGTAAACAACATATAGGACTGCTATTTACTCTACTATTGTATCAAATCTTTAACTATAATTTATTGCAAAACAAATCCTACAAGTTTTATAGTATGTTACTAAGGAAAAAATAAACAAAATAGAGAGAGCGTAAGTTCACAACTTATGGCTTGCTTTACCATCTGCCTATGTACATTTACCAGGCACCACCAGAAATGCTGTATTGTTTTTTCCAAGAGAGCTGTTTATTCCAGACACATGGATAATAAAAGTGTAAAATGAGCAGCAGGCTCTTTAAAGACATCTGGAGAAGAAATTCACTGTGCATTAAACAATACATCAACATTGGATTTTATACATTTGTATAAGTGCTCTTTGGAAATGTTAGTACCATGGAGAATTTATCTTCAGCTCACATTGTTCATGCATTATCCAGAATTAATCTAAGGCTTCTGGTTCTTTTAATATTAGGAAAATATTTAGCTTTTTTCCTTCAGGAAATTGCTATTTTTTTTTTCCTGTGCTGTCCTATCTAACCTGGAATCTCTTTCAAGATGGTTACAAACAGTTCAGTTACTGTTCCAAGTTTTTAATACCAGAGTGCAACAAAAAAGTCTTTTGTAGAACAAACTCACAGTATTAATATTCAATACTAGGTAAAAAAATAAACCCATACATAGAAACCTTAGGTTAACTGAGTAATTTTAAAAGTGGAAGCAGTAAATCAATGATATTCTCAGTCTGGGCCTTGATCTTAATTAATTTGAATAACATAAATAAGATGTGCTTCAGTTTAGGAAATGGGAACTGCTACCTTTCTGTCATTCCTGAATCCTAAATGACAGTTTAAATTGGACTGTAACTGATATTTTTTCCCTTTTTAGAAAGAATTGTCTGATATTAGACCACAAAGTAATCTTATGACCACAGCTCCCTCCTTGCTTGACTTTTCTGCAGTTTAAATATAATTGATATTTCTCAAATACATTAAGAACGCAATGTAAATTTATTTGACAACTGCACTAAAAAATAAAAAATCAGAATTATACATGAATTCTGAACAACCATAAAATCGGTGACCAATTTCTTAGAGTTCTTTATGCTCAGTAGTCATAAACACAAGAACAATAGTTTTCTGTAAACAAGCCAATGCTTTTTGGCATGGATTCCATAAAATTGCAAAACATGTCTAGGGATGTGAAACACAAGAGACAATAAATCATGGTAGCTGCTTATTTTTTTTACTTAGTTTGTGTATGTTTAGAGAACATCTGTTGCTGTTTTCATGCCATTTGCAAGGGGATAATTCTGGGTTAAGCAGACCACTAGAAATGCTGCAATTGTGTCATTAGTGTAGACCAGTGGTCTTCAAACTGGGGTGCATGAGCCCACCCCAGGGGGTGTGCGAGACCCCAGCGCTGCTGCCGAGACCACCTGGGAGACCGCTGAACTCCCGGGCAGGCCATTTTAGTCCTGCTGAAATGCCGCCGCGGAAAGCGGAAGCTTCCCCTTTCCGCGGTGGCATTTCAGTGGACATACCCACTGGGGGCTGCCAGACTTTTCCCTCTGCGGAAAGAGGCTGCGGGGGGAAAAGTTTGAAGACCCCTGGTGTAGACACTTACTTCAGGGATGGAAGGGGTGGTTCTGTTGTAGTAAATCCACCTCTCCAAGAGGCAGTTGCTAGGTCAATGGAAGATACTTTCGTAGACCTCGCTTATGTCTGCACCAGAGCTTAGGTTTACATAAGTATATTGCAGAGGGCATGAAATTTTTCAGTCTTGAGCAATATAGTTATCTTAGCTTTGCAATGTAGACCAGCCCAAGTATCCATAACTAATGCAATGCATGAAGGCAGATTATCTTATCAGATGAAATCTGGAGAGAAACATTAACTGCACTTCTCATCTGAAACTTAGTCCTCTTCGCTCCTAGTGGAGCATAAGGCGCCAACCATTCTCCTCCGTTCGACTCGATCTTGGGCTAGCCAGTAGATTTCATCCCAGGTCTTTCCCATAATTTTCATTTTGCCTTCGATAGTTCTTCGGCATGTTCCCAGCGGTCTGCCTCTCCTTCTTTTTCCCTGTGGTGTCCATCTTAGAGCAGTGTGAGGATGTCTGGTAGTATCCATTCTCAACACGTGCCCCAACCATCTCCATCTTCGTTGTTTCACCTCATCCACTATGTTGTTAATGCCTGTTAATCGGCTCACTTCTCTATTGGTGACACGTTGCTGCCAGTGTATGTTAAGGATGCGCCTAAGACACCTTCCTTCGAAACCCCGAAGTCGACCTTCTATCTTCTTGTTGGTCCTCCACGTTTCCGCCGCATAGAGCAATACAGAGCAGACATTCGACCTGTAGATCTTTACTTTAGTTTTAGTTTGCAAGATTGATGACTTCCAGATGTTTTGAAGTCTGTTGAAAGCATTTGCTGCAAGACTAATTCTGGTGGACATCTCTTTCTCAATATTACTATCAGCTGATATGTAACTACCAAGATATTTGAAATCATTCACCTCTTCTAATTCCACGTCATGTAAGACTGTCCTCACCGACCTTGCTGTTTTTGCTTTCGTTATCTGAAAAGTGACTGTAAACTACCCAAGACAGTAATCATTGCTAGTGGATTTTCATGAAGTCCTGGCTGAAATTTAAAGTTTGGGAGTGACAGCAACTGTACATACCATTGCTTGTCCTCTTCTACATGAAGTCCACCGACCCGCAGGGCATCAGAACCTGATGGTATTCATTTTCTCTTACAGAGGAATCTGGCTCCTTGTATTTTGCTAACATAATTCTAAAACATTGAAAAACTTGCTTTAATATTTAGTTTTCTGTAAATACATTATAAAATAGGTAACACAATGTTGTTGTGTTGTGTTTTTTTGTTTTTTGTCTTTTTTTTTTTAAAGATATGCTTAGGACATTAGAGGAAATTCTTCCTAGTCTCCAGAAAGATATTGGTGTTTGGGTCATGACAAAAGACTGCACTCTGCCAAGTGTTAATATCCTTTTAGATAAACTGGAAGCTGCATCTGAAAACTGTGTACCAGCTAATCTCCGCTCTGCAAACAGCCTCAAGTCCTCGGTACTCTACATTTTTACCTCAGGAACAACAGGTACAGCCCTCTTGTTTCTATCATTTCCTGAAACTGTTCATGGAAACCATCAGTTAATGCCTATCAAGAGAAGGTATCAGGAGCTCAAGAAAGGCATTGGTCGTTTCCAGGTCTGTTGGCATAGGGAATCCCTCTGACTCTGCTTCCAGCAAAAGTAGCACATTTTTCCCCGCCCTGTTGAATTGCTTAAATCCTGAGGCAAGGCATTATGCCCTTTTATTAAATAACTACTATTATTGGTGCCTGCTAATCAACACTGCAAACATAATACTAATATTTTGTGATTCTATAACACAGCCGTAGAGCTAATGTGTACATCTAGAACTTCACAACATCCTTTCAAAACAAGTTACTAAGCACTTATTATGAAGTGGGTCTTCATTAAGCTGCTTTGAATGCAGGTCACCAAAGGGACAGAAAATAAGATTAAGTTACTAGCCTTTTAGTTTAGAAACAGATGGCTGGGTTAATTACCATTGTTCCAGTGGCTAAGAAATTAAGACTTTTTTTAAAGAACTCTGGTCGCTGACCCAAAGAGCAACATGATATTGTTAAGGTAAACAGATTGGTAGTTTTTAGTTGAAGAAGAAATAAGTTGTAGTTTCAGTCATGAGATGTTACCATTTACAGCTTGTTACCCCTGCCCAATCATTATTATTTTATTGATTTTTATTTGCTCCCATGGAACCATACATTAGTTTATTTTAGCATTAAATTCTATTCCTTTTTAAAGTAGTTAAAAAGGAACAGAATAGTTGCAAACATTAGTCAGAGATCAACTGTTTGAAATACTGGTTAAAAAAATGATTGCTACTATGGATAGAAATTTTGTTCTGAATAATCTTAGCTAAATCATGTTACAGAGTTCCCTAAGTGGTCTATAACATAGTTCTTACAATGTCATTTAAGGCTTCCATATGAAGCTGAGGTGGAAAGATGCAATGCACAGACTTAATCTGGTATAGTTTAGTTACTTACAGAGGTAAGAAAATTTGAGTGATTGTATATAGCCCATGCACACTGAAACTTTCTCTCTTAAGTATAGTGTGATTGCAAAAAGAGCAGTTATTTAGCATGGATATAAGTTTAGAGGAAACTGAATCATTGTTTAAAATCTTGTCTCGTGCAATCTGATCCATCTAGTGCAAACAAATCCATCCATCTTTTTCATGCTTTCCAATAATACAAGAACAAATGATTGCTGATATAATTAACAGTTCAGATTTATTGACCAAGTAAACCGAAATAAAATACGCAGCTTTTAGTCATCTTATGGATCTAGTGTTGGAGAAAGCAAAAGCAAAAATGTTGTGGGTGGATTTTTCAAAGTGCTAGATTATTTTGATCAATAAAATAATTTGTGATTCTGCATGAAGGCTGATTCCTAAAGGAAGGAATCTTTCCATTACATAAAGCATTTCAACTACCTATTGGTAGGTACAATATGGTGGGACCCAAGTGTTAAAGTTTGCCTTCCTTTAGAATGTCGAGTAGAGGCCACCGTCGGAGCCAGACTGGAGGAAATACTCAATGAATCATTGATCTGATCAGTATGGAAAGTCTTTTTTGTCCTGCAGTTTTTAATTTATCATCTTTGGAAATATGTACTTGTGTGTGGCTCTCTCACCCCAAATACAGCTTTATAAACATGATTAGCGTACTTAATATAAACTCCTAATATGTTTAATTTTGCATATTTAAGATTATCAATTTTGTAGTCTTGTCTTTCTGAGTTTAAACAGCAACTGCTGGTGGTGCTCCAATGTGAGAACAGCATTCATCGAGCTAAGAAAGAGAAACAAGTTCTTTTAGAAGACTGATATCAAGTCAACTCAAAGCAGTATCATTCCCCACTACATACCAGATGCGAAACCTGTAGATATGTCTTCACTGTTATGATGATCAATACCACCCACAACACACCTTTCAAGATCCATGTGTCCTACACATGCCTATCACACCAATGTGGTGTACCTCATCCAGTGCACTAACTGTCCTAATAACTATGTGGGAGAAAGCAATCACTACTCCCTCAAAGGAACTCGCACAGAAAAATGACAGAAGACAAAAACATGGGTGAACACTTTTCACAAAATGATTACTGCATGTCTGACCTCCGAATCCTTGTCCCGTAAGGAAAGGAAACTTTAATTCATAACTCTGCTAGACATGCAGCTATGCCACTATCGTGCTTTAATGAAGATGCTATTAGTAAATGGGAGAGCTCTCCTCTTCAGCTTCGTTAATACACTTCCCCAAGAGGCAGTAGCTATGTTGACAAGAGAAGTTCTCCCACCCACCTAGTGCTGCCTACACAAGAGGCTAGGTTAGTGTAACTACATTGCTCAGGGTGTGGATTTTTTTACACTGATATAAGACAGAATTCTGGTTAACTTTCCCAGACCTGAAGCAGAGCTCTGCATAAGCTTGAAAACTTCTTTCACCAACAGAAGTTAGTCCAATAAAAGATATTACCTAACCTACCTTGTCTATTTTGACTATACATCAGGCTTGGAGCTCCTTCGTGTTTCTTCATGTGCTGGTCCATCTGTTGTGGAATCAGATGACCCAGTGTGCAGTGAGTTTATGCAGCTGTGACCTGCTTGAATACCTCTTGCTTGTGTTGGACCCACAGATATCATGTCACATTAAACTTGCAAAAATGTTCTTAGATGTCTGTTTAGCTAAAGTGGCTAGCTGAAAAATTGGCTCTAGAATATAGGAAGGTAGATGGCAATAGTGGTGTTGAAGTTCTTAACAGACTGGATACTCATGTACTCAACAGAAGTGAATTTTAACCTCTCTAATGTACAGTTTTATGTCTTTACAGGTCTACCAAAAGCTGCAATTATCAGTCATCAGCAGACTCTAAAAGGAGCTGCTGGATTACGGGCATTTGGTGCTAATACAGATGACACTGTTTATACAACTCTCCCTCTTTACCACAGTTCAGCTTCTGTCCTTGGCATTGGTGGATGTATTGAATTGGGTAGGCTCAGTTTTTATTTTATAGCACTGTTGATTGAAGAGGGGATTAATTTAGAACTGCATTAAAACATAGTGCACAATCATTGCTATCAGTGGAGCTAATTAAATTTGTTTTATATCGGCCTTTCCAAGCGAAAAAACAAATGAATCTGGAAATAATTGTAACTAGTTTTGTTATTCTATTGACTTTTTTTTTTTTAAAGAAGCTGCAGTAAGGTCCATATTACCCACTTTTCTTTTAGAAAATTAGGTAAAATTCTGTTCATCCACTTGCTTGTTTATTTTTGGCATTCAGGTAAGAGGCCCTTAAATTGAAATTGGGCTCAGTGCCCCTGCTGCAGTCCAGGTGTGCCTGAATTGGTGTAACGAGGTTGGTGGGGGGACTTCCCTGGGATTTATAAATGAGAGCTCAGAGGCTGGAGAAAGGAATTTAAAACTGAGCCATGAGAGGAGTCTTCAAAGGAGAGTTCAGGGCCTAGAATTTAAAAGGGGAGAGTGTCTAGAGTCCTGAGAGTAAAGAGCTCAGAGAGGAAGAACAGAGCTGGGCTGAGAGCTTCAGGGAGGAGTTGCTCCTGAAGGATGAAACAGTGTGAGTTCCCAGTTTAATCAGTGAACCCAGAATATCAGGCTGGTGAAAGTGGAAGGCAGTTGGGGTCACCTGCAAACTTCTCCAGGCTAGAGAGCCATAACCAGAGAGGGCTGAAGACTTCATGCAGTATAGGGAGATGCTGAGCTGGACAGCTGAAGCCAGAGTGCTAAAGAGGGCTGAAGGCTGGGGAATGAGGGAGCAGCAGTCCTGCTGATATCTCCAAGCAAGAGTTGGAACCCTATCTGGGAAGAAAATAAGGTAGATAAACATTCGGGCTGAGGTGAGGTTCAGTGAGAGATACTAGAGTTGTACTTGGGATCTGGGCTGAAGCATGATGAGGGATGTTGGAGCTACACTTAGTGTTGGACTGTTGGATCTAATCTACTGTTTGGACTATACTGAGGGATTCTGGTTTATGGTAGTGGGGTTTTTGGTAATAAATTAACGTCCCCACACCCACAAGGGCTATTTCTACATTTCAAAGGCTGTATTGAGTTTATTTGAGGAATCAAGAGGGGAAAGTGAGGCAAAGGGCCACTTGCAGGGTTTCCTTGGGTCCAAGAGGAGACGACCACACATTTACAGGGTAACAACCCCCAAAATGGACTGTTCGTTTTCAAGACTTAACTCTAAGCCTATAGCAAGTTTAAGCAGACCCATAACTTTGTAGAATTGGACTATTCTCATGTGTAAAGTTATGCACGTGTTTAACTGTCTGCAGGCTGTATAACCACACCAGCATGAGTATTGCTGGAGCACTGTGACTGGTATACATGTCTTTTTTTCAGATTTAAATTTTTAAAATAAATTTACAGCATTGAAAATTGTTGGACTTTATGCACTTAAATTGCATTGTCTCTTAATATTGACTATGGAATATACATTTTATTGTGACTCTGTTTGACTCGTGTGATTTCTTTAACATAAATTAATATGGAAGGTCAGGGCAAAGGTTTCCCATATGGTGAAGTGTAAAGTGTAGTTTAGAGGTACACAGCAGATTATATTCAGTGGACTACAGATCTGATTCAGTATGGGGTATCCTTTGTTCTTGTGGTGTATAATTATTCTATGTATATCTTTCTTTTCCTGCTGTCTACTGATCTTCATGTTAGAAATTTCTGAATTTTGTTTTGCCTTGCGCAAAGTATGCAAAGGTAGTGCATCTGTTTTGGAAAATCTACATTGGAATGAATAATATTTAGCATATTCAATAGTAAATATTGTTATGCCTTCCTCAACCTTATTTCCGAGTTTCCCCATCTGTTAGTTAAAGTGCACAGAGAGCATCAGTGCTGAACCAGGATTAAAACTGATGAAGTTGGGTCACTGGTGGTGGTACTTGTGCTTTTGTGGTTATGTTGTTTGGGGAGAGAGTGATAATATCTTAGAGTTTGGGAACAATTTAGGACTTAAGTGCTCATCCAGCGGCATTACTGTGGTGTGTAACTAAAAGGGAAAATGTAGTTTTTCCATAAAGCATTACCTCCAAGAAAAATATTAAGCAATCTAGGTACACAGAATTGTATTCCTCTGCCTCAAAGGAAAAATAAACTTCTCTCTTGTTCTGAGTTTTTGTGCTTCTTAATTTTGTATTGCACTTAAATATCAAGTGTTAGGTACTAGTTTAAAAAAACAAAACACAAAAACCAAAACACTGACACATTTCACTGTAATGGACAAGATCTATGAATTTAGACCAATCAGTAAAACAAACATGACACTGATTCAAATACAAATGAGTCAAAGTTCTTACCTTTACTTGACTCTATGGTACCTGAAGCAGCATTCTTGTCAAGTTCACCCAACCACTGTTTCCTCTTTTTATTTCCTTAATAAGGTGCAACTTGCGTCTTAAAAAAGAAATTCTCAGCTAGTCAATTCTGGAGTGACTGCAAAAAGTACAATGTAACTGTTATCCAGTATATTGGAGAACTTTGTCGCTATCTTTGCAACCAACCTGTGGTAAGTGGAATTAAAATGATGGTTATCCTAGCAAATAACCAAATGCTAAACTTTGCTTGCATGCTAACTGTTGTAGCTGTACTGTTCGCATTTTCCTTTTAATGTAAATAATTTTGAAAAAAAAAGTCTGTCCCCTCCACCTCTCTTTCTGTGCAAGATTTCTGATGCATCTGTGCCTGCCCATAGATTGAAAGAGAGGCTGAGGAAGATTCCAGCTATCTGGCAATAATAAAGCAGATCTGGACTTAACTAATTACTACAAAAATGTAACAAACATTCATAAAGGAGAAACATATATTTCCAGAATTTCATTTACACTAACTACCAGTAAATATCATATGATTAAAGGAGCTTGGCCAAAGGCACTTGAGACATCCAGGTATTTGATATACATGAATGCTAAACTCCACAAAGTAGTATTACTACTTTAAAAAAATTATAGATTAAGGCCAGAATGGACCCTTATGATGATCTGTTCTGTCCTCCTGTATAACACAGGCCATAGACCTTCTCCCAAAATAATTCCTAGAGCATATCTTTTAGGGGGGAAAAAAAATCCCATTTTGATTTAAAAAATGTCAGTGATGGAGAATCCATCACAACCCTTGCTAAATTATTCCAATGGTTAATTATTCTTGCCATTAAAAATTTACACCTTATTTCCATTCGTCTCAGTCTGTTTTTAGGCTGCATTTAAAACAGAACTTGTAACTTTACTTTTAAATATAAATATAAAGTTTTAAAGCCATATTTCTCAAATCACTGTTCAGGGAAATAAATAGTAAATAAATGGACCATTTTGGATTTAAAATATTCTAATGTTTGGTCAGTTCACAAATACCATCTTTATAACGGTCAGGAACCATTAATCACAGTTGTAATTAACCAAAGCTAATTTCTGATTATATCAGAATCATGAATACTTTACTGTTTATAGAACCCTCTGAGGATCTTTAAGCCTTTTAAAATATGTTTCTATTGTTGTTTAATTTGTTCAGATCTTTAAAACAGCTCCATGTGTCTCTGAACTATATGGCTGTGCACATAATCAACCTATGGGACAATATGGTCCTACCAGTGTTGTATTTTTCATCCTTCTCTTCTATTTGTTTTTCTGTTTTTCATTCATTTGTTGCATTTTTGCCTTGAATTATAGGGTATGTCTTCACTACCGCAGGTAGCCATCGATCTTAGTGATTTCTCGCGTCTTTACAAGACGCGAGAAATCGATCACCAGCGCTGCCCCCGTCAACTCCGTAATTCCAGCTTGACCGGAGGCGTAAGCTGGAGTTGATGGGGAAGCGCGCCGCTGACTGCTGCCACCGTGAGGATGGCAGGTAAATCGACTGCAGAGACGCAGACTTCAGTTACGTGAATCTGCAGTCGATTCCCCCTCCCAGTGAAGACCAGCTCATATTGTAGGCTTTCTTCCACAGGCACCACATCTTTATTTAATCCAAACTGTGACCTCTAGGTGCTGCCCATAATACCAGTAATTTAATAACTTTAGGAATATTGATCTATTCAGCCTCTCACGGTATCCTATGAGATGGAGCAATATTACCACATTTTATAGGTGAAGAAATAGCGGTATGGTATAGTACAGACTTGCCCTATGGCCAGAAGTAAATGGCTGGATCAGGAACAGACCCCAGAACACTCAACTTCTAGTTCTGTACTTTTACCTAGTGTATACTCCCTCTCTATAAATTTAATTTGAACAGAACATCATAAGAACCAGGTTCTTGTGTACTAATGAAAAATATGGTCTAATTTTGGTTCTGTATATTTGATCTATAATCATTTTCTAAAGATTTTGTATCGTATTGAAGAGTAAGACTACAACTATTAAGAGTAATTTTATAATATACTGGGAGATAATTTTCCAAACCATAGGCCAGTTTCTACAAGCCTTACTTATCAGAAGAATCCTGTTGAAGCCAGGTTTGGGACTGAGTTTTATTTTATTATTGAAAAATATCATTAGATTTAAGAGCACAGTTGGAGAACAAAATCTTTTAAGGTAATAGCTCTATACATCAAGAATATACTCAGCAGACAGTAACATCTGGTGGTGTAGCAGAAAATTTAAGATATTAATGGATATAGTGTGAATATGCATGATTTCTGTAAAGTTACCTTGTAAATACAAGACTGCAAATCTCATGTGATCTAGCCTTCATATTTTAGAATATTTATTTTGATATATTTAGGACATTTTTTTTTTTTTAGCAAGTACAAGGGATGATGATTATTAACATCACTAATAGGGTCAGGAGTTAACATTAATCAATTGGTAATTTACAGTGTTTTTGACATAAATAATTTGGCATGAAAGCAAAGTGAATGTGCCTTAACACTTTAGTTCTACTAAGACTTCTTGATATTTTAATTGGAAACATTTGGATGAAATTGAAGAGGCCAGATCCATTGATTTATAGCATTTGAGGCTCCAGACTGGCTTCAGCCTAGATTTTTGGAACTATGCTGCTTTACGCCATTAGCAGTTTAGTCCCAAGGGGTCATGTATGTTTGTCTTATGTGTTGGAATTCTAGAAACTCCAATAACATTCTGGGAATCTGGGCACAAGTTCAGGGCCAGATTTAGGGACAGGCAACCCAGGTCACTGCCTGGGGTAACAGGTTTGGGGGGCCCAGGGTGTTGTAAGGTGTTCAGAAGTTTAACAAATGGAGGTAGCACCATTTGTTCTAGGGCTGGCCCTGCATTGGCTGGGGAAAGAGAGGGTGAAAAGAAAAACACCCATGTGCTGGAGCATGTTGTGTGATTGAATCATAAACCTTTTGTGGCTAGCTATTTCCTTCTGTGAATAAGGGAATAGCATCACTTGACCCTCCACAATCTCTGATCAGGAGCTCCCACCCTTAGGATCTGTTAGTGTGTTTCCAGTGGCTGATGTCTACTCCAGTCCAGCATTTCCTGCTACATTGGCCAATTCAGAGCTGACATGAAGTCAACTTCATTAGTAGGCGGGATTTCTCCAGTTGCTCCACCCTTCACACCATGTCCATAGAATGCCACAAAATCTTTCTGGAGACAGAGGTTCCTCCCTTAGTGGGTTAATGTCACCATCATGCACGTGACTAAATTACAAGCCCTGTTACTTCAACAATGAAATCTAACTGAATAATTGAAGTGTATGGACTGCAGGGATGGTTGAATGGATTGCTTTTGGGACACCCCACACTTTTAGGAAACGTCACTCTCCAGCATTGGGTTTTGGTACCTCCTCACCACATGTGACTCCTTTGTGCTTTTGGAGGAATTGTTAGATACTTAAGAAAAACATTTTCTGAAACCTAGCAGCCCTATCTTGTACTGGAGATGGCATTAAAGTTGCAGCCACAAAGGGCTGGTCTACACTACCGTGGTAAATTGATCTAACTTATGCAGCTTCAGTTATGTGAATAACATAACTGAAGTTGAGGTAGTTAGAGCCACTTACTGCGGTGGCTACTCTGCCCTGTGTCAATGAGAACGTGTCTCCCGTTGACTTCCCTTATGCTTCTTGGGAAGGTGGGGTACACAAATTGATGGGCAAGCGCTCTCCTAGCGATTTAGTGCGTCAGACTTACTAAATCGACACTTGCTGCATCAGTTGTAGCAGTGCCAATCTACTGGTAAGCGTAGACCTGCCCAAAGAGACATTACTGCTGGGGATCTGGCCCATTTGTGTTTCTTCTCCTCCTGACAACCTGCTTGGGCAGGAAAGATCCTCTGGTCCCTAGATGCATTGAGTTTAGGGCCATAATGGAGCAGTGCAAAGCAGCCATAATGAGGCTGAGGATCGAGACCACTGATTCCACTATTGATTTTGGATTTGCCCTGGTGGAAATAAGAAGAGCTTGGTCCCTTGTGTGGAATTGTTCTTTAGTATACCCTCAACAATTTTTTTGTCTTTCCTGAAAAGTGTAAATGGAAACAGTTCCCTGTATCTTAACTTGATCTATAAAGAGTTTCAATTTCCCTTGGCTCATAAATGAGCCATTCAATCTGTGTACTCTTTTACCCTCTCTCTTCTGTTCATTGTTGAACAAATGATCTTAGTGAAGAGAGTTCTTTGTTTTGTTTTCAGTGGGGTGTTACCAGAATTCTTTACATTTGAATGACTGTGAAATCAATGATCTCAGCAAGAGGTAACTATAGTTCAGCAACTGACACATTAATTTCAGGGTAGCAATGAAACTGAAAAAAAAAAAGAACCAATTCTAAAATAGTTGCTACTTTAAAGCAAATTGACTTGTTTATTTCAATTTTATAGCATTCAAAGGGTGAATAGTTTTTTAGAAGCAAAATGAATCACAAAGCTTTTCTACTGAAATTCAAGATGACATTTAAACACTTTTTTTCAAAGTATAGTGGTAGTCACAAGCTCTTACATGTATTTTATAAATTTAAAATACTGGAAACCTCATTGCATCTCTCAAATGTATGAAAATCTACATTATAATATGTGATATGACATCTACGTTTGACAAAGTCAGGCACTTATTGCATCACTTCTATATATAGGTGCCACTGTTGCTGGTAACACCCTCCATCACTTCCACCATGCTGAATAATATATCACATGTTGAAACAAGATTGCAGAGTTGCAGGGGTAGAAAAGAGCAAAGTTGTATGTGACTTTATAGTAGTGGCAGTCACAAAATTCTTATTGCAAAATGAGGTCACAGAATAGTAGGGAAGGGTAAAAACATGGACTCGGTAAAAGCCAACTAAAACAGCTGAAGGGAACAGGGCTTGTAATAGGATGATGGCTGCTTTAGATTCTTGCATAGTAAGAGATGCGAACATGTACAAAATGTGGATTTATTTCTAGTTCATTGAAGTGGGGTTCCCAAACTACTAAAGATGTTGCTCTTCCCTCATAGTGAGTTATCCATTCTGAAAGGAAAGGGGGAGAGAAGAAAAATGTGCACGTTATACTACACTGTGTGTGTCAAATTTCCACAGTTCAAAAAGGAAGTAGAGAGTTCACGTGAAATTTGTACTGAAATACTCATTTTCTCCACCATAGTGTTCTGAGGTCTAACAATAGAGTGCCAAACAACATCCATGACAAGAACTTGAAATTGTCTCTCCCATTTCTAAAGCAGCCAATGTTAGTAGTGTTGTCCGACCTGAGTTCATCACTTACAAAATCTAATATGCATGATGCAATAATGATATGCATTAGATCTTGATTTTATTTGTCTATAAATAGTATTGTAGGCAAGGCTGGTATGATTAAGGTAGTCTTACATTTCCCATAAGATCTTATTTTCAGTTGCTTATAACATTGCCAAACTTCAAGTGCCTGGGCGAAAATTTTACCTGCTCTATGTCCACCTCAGCCTGACTTCAATTTCCGCCAAAACACTTGAGCCATTTCCAAGATCAAAACTGGGGAGAGAATACGTTGTTTGCCCCATATTAAAAAAAAAAAAAAAATCTGGTGTCCTTTTCTTTGAACAGTCATAGGGCTCACTTGCTTCGAAGCAGAGAGTTGAAATTTTAGTTGAAGTGTGACTGTTGGCTGTGCCTATGAAAGTGTGCCCAAATTTGATGGGTTTGCAAGTCTCTGGAAAAAAATTAGTTTGCACACGCTTAGAGACTACTTAGATTTTAATAGGTAAAATCTAAGATGACTGTTCTCACTAAACAAGCTTCTCACAGCTCCTAGTGCTGACCGGACTCCACAAGCATCATCCCTACAGAGCAACTGAGCATGCTCCAGCTCAGGGCCATGAAGCAAAGCTGGACTTTCCCTGAACTGGATCGTCCAAGCGATGGTTGGGCTTGCACTGAAACTAAGGGCCAGGAACTTGATCTCTCCTGTGCTCACACTGACTCCTCTGCTGGCACCCAGTGTGAATGAGCGATTTGCTGCTTCCAAAAAACCAGTTCACCCCAGTTTACTGAATCCACCAGATCACTGCTCCATGTAACATACAACACTTAGATATATTTGTAGTGAAATCACTTAAAAGTTTATTTAATGATAAACAAATAAAGTGGGGGAGAGTCCCAGAGCCCAGGCTCCAGCTCAAATCTGAATGTTTGTGCAGTAGAGTTTAGCTCTGCAGCCTGAGTCCCACAAGCCTGAGTCAGCTGACTCAGGGCAGCCACAGCTACACCACAGGTCTTTTATTCCAGTGCATACATAGCCAAGTCTCTAATATGGTCTTTGTATGCCTGTAATTGTTGCAGTTTCACTCTAGATTATTAGCAGAGAGACAGTGCTATGTATTTAATAGTTGTCTCTCATAAAATCCTATATTTAATTAATGCTCTCACTCACTCGCAGGGATTCTGTATTGCCAAGCCCATGCATACAGAAAATGAGTTCAGCTTTAAAATCATGAGATTTTAAAAAATAAAAAAGTTAGGTTATTTTTATTTGCCTTCTAGTGTTTGAGCCTTTGGAATACACTTGGATCACATTTCCAAGCTTTTCCCTGCAATCATAATCACTCAAATTTTTTTCTAAATGAAATCTGATAGTCTCATGTAATCAGCTGAATCCAGGATCTGGTGCTTTAAGAGAAGTACCTAATATTGTGATTATCATGATAAAATCATGAGCTAGCAATACTAGAGATTGTAGCGAACAAGGAGGCTAAAATAGTCCAAGTAACATCAAACAAAATTTTGAGTTTTTTTTAAAAAGCCGCATATAGGGCTATCAAGTGATTTACGTGCCAGATGCACTAAAGATTCATATGTCTCTCCATCTTCAACCACCGTTCCAGAGGACATGTGTCCATGCTGATGATAGGTTCTGCTTGATAACAATCCAAAGCAGTGTGGACCAATGCATGTTCATTTTTGTTATCTGAGTAAGATGCCACCAGCAGAACGATGATTTTCTCTTTCGGTTGTTCAGGTTCTGTAGTTTCTGCAGTGGAGTGTTGTCTTTTAAGACTTCTGAAAGAATGCTACACACCTCATTCCACTGAGATTTTGGAAGGCACTTCAGATTTTTAAACCTTGTATCAAACGCCGTAGCTATCTTCAGAAAACTCACATTGGTACCTCTGCGTTTTGCAAAATCTGCAGTGCAAGTGTTCTTAAAATGCACAATGTGCCCTAGGTCATCATCCGAGACTGCTATAATATGAAATATATAGCAGAATGCAGGTAAAACAGAGCAGGGGACAATTCTCCCCCCAAGGAGTTCAGTCACAAATTTAATTAACTTTTTTTTTTTTTTTAATGAGCGTCATCAGCATGGAAGTATGTCCTTTGGAATGGTGGCTGAAGCATGCAGGGGAATATGGATGTTTAGCATATCTGGCACTTAAATACCTGACAATGCCAGCGACAAAAGTGCCATGCAAATGCCTGTTCTTACTTTCTGGTGACATTATAAATAAGAAAAGGGCAGCGTTATCTCCTGTACATGTAAACAAACTTGTTTGTCTTAGTGATTACCTGAACAAGAAGTAGGACAGAGTGGACTTGTAGAACATAAGAATGGCCATAGTGGGTCAGCCCAAAGGTCCATCTAGCCCAGTATCCTGTCTTCCAACAGTGGCCAAACCAGGTGCCCAGAGGGAATGAACAGAACAGGTAATCATCAGTTGATCTATTCCTTGTCGCCCATTTCCAGCTTCTGGAAAAAAGAGCCTACTAACACCATCCCTGCCGATCCTGGCTAATAGCCTAGGCTCTGAAGTTTTTAAATTGTTTTGGTTTTGAGTGCAGTTATGTAACAAAATAAAATACATGTTCTAAAATATGGAAGTTACATGTTCACAACAAAGATTGCGCTACAGACTTGTAGCTCCAGACTTGTAAGAGGTGAATTGGAAAATACCATTTCTTTTATTATTTTTAGTGTGAATATTTATAATCAAATAATATATACTGATTTAAATTACAACACAGAGTACAATATATACGAAAGTGTAGAAAAACATTCAAAATATTTAATAAATTTCAGTTGGTATTCTACTGTTTAGCAGTGCGATTAAACTGCAATTAATTAGGATTAATTTTTTTAAATTAATTGCATGAGGTTAACTGTGATTAATCGACAGCCCTAGTTGCAAGTCTTAATATTGAAGGTGCTATAGGAGATGCCCTAATCAGGACAGGAATACTCATAATTTGTAATTGCTTGAGAAGCAACCAAGATTTTATGAAAGTTATAATGAATTTGAAAGGACAAGGAGGTAACTGATAACTTCTCCTGATGTAAATCTGTTACAGAAGCAATTCCTGCTTTTCCCTATTCATTTTACTAACCCCTCCCCAGCATCAATTTTTAATTTAAAGTTGTTCTGGAGAGAAGAATAATAGGTTAATTTTTCTAAAACCTGCATATATTCATATTCTCTAACCCAAGCATCCTTTCTTTAATATTCATTTAAGCAACATTTTAACTGTTGCAATCAATTTACATATATATTTAGAACACTGGTGCTGTGTTTGCTGAACTATAGCTGTATCTTAGAGTTCACAACATTAGAAATGTGCTGTAATTTACTTTAACTTGTTGTTTTCTCTTTTGCTTTCTGTTGGGTGTCTGAGGGGTTGTACATTTTTTTTTTCCTGTAGCATTTGCTACAATCAAACACACCCATTACAATATTTTATTCTTTCTAAATTTTCTTTAATATCTCTTCTAATAGAAAGAAGGAGAAAAAGATCACAAAGTTCGCTTGGCAATTGGAAATGGAGTAAGGAGTGATGTATGGAGAGAATTTTTAGCCCGATTTGGTGACATCAAGATATGTGAGTTTTATGGGGCTACTGAAGGGAACATTTCTTTCATGAACCACACCGGGAAAATAGGATCTGTGGGACGTACTAATTTTTTTTATAAGGTAACTATTTAATATTTTATTTTAGAAGGAGGGTTGGGAATAAATGTGATTCTTAATTCAGTAACTAGATTGGAAGAAGTGAGGCCTAAAGTCAATGCGAGTTGCAGATGCAGGTTTAACTGACACTGTTCAATGCTGCCAAAATAATGTGTATCTAGTGCTCCCACCTGTGCTAATGGCAGCACCGGTGGGATTTTTTTTCCCTCAGAATTTCCTAGGATAGTCAAGGTCTAAATGGGTGAAATTCCATCATCCTGAAAGTTTCAAGAAAGTTCTGTTCAGTTCTGCGTTCCAAATCTTTGTTACTCGGCAAGAGACTAGATTAGAATTATTTAATTCATCACAGATTTATAACCAGTGAAATGTTATAACTGGTTATAATGTTATATATAAATGACTATATAATGTTATATATACACACACACACACATATATATTTATGTTATATATAAATGATAAATGTTATAATGTTATATATAAATGACTGGGAGGTATATCTGCATGCTCTCTCGGCTCATTAGGAGTCTGTAGACGCTTGTATGTCTCAAGTCCATCTACTTGCCAGTCTTCAAACATTTATTTTCTGGAGAAGAGCCTGGTGTGAAAATGAAATCAAGTACTCTCCGCTCTTTGTTACCCTCTCTAGACCTAGGGATAGCTTGCTTTCTAGATCAGGTCCCACAGGTGAATTAGGTGGAGAAACACCTATTACCTACTCCTGGTTTGTGAATTATGGGGACTTAGGCATTTGGATGCCTGCTGTGCAGTTGCAGTGCTTGTGTTCAGAGGTAGAAATGTCAGTGCTCAGGAAACTTTACTGCAAAAATGTATGTGCTAAGCGATTTTGAGTGCCTACAGGGTTCAGGAGCAGCTGAGTGGGGGTTTTGTGAATAGCTGTGGGACCTGATTCTGGGATTTAGGTTCCTACAGTGGCAGGCGCTAAGTCCTTTTGTGAATCTAATCACTAGTGCAGAGGCACAGGACCTTTGATTTAACTACACTGTCTGCACTTGAATCCTTAAGTATTTTCTAGGTGGGTCCCATATGGAAAACAAACCTATCTCACACCTCAAGAGAGTGACTGACTGGGGAGGAATTCTGCAGGGATATTCTTGTACATGCTTCCTCTTCCAGAACACACTCTCCTGGATTTTTCTACAGTGGGGCTATCCAGTCTATGATATGTACACTTGTCTCCACCCCTCACCTCCCAAGGCTCTCCAAAATGATGCTCCCTTTCTCTTTGAAGGGAATATTTCTTGAGAATCCACATTGTATGTAAGTATTTTATACATAACCATGGCTGCAAATGGAAAGATCAAAGACAAAGCAAGAATCTACAAACTATGGGCCTGACCCAATATCCCTTACCCACATGAGCATCTTAAAATGGTCATTCCTTCACTTTTCTCTTTCTGCCACATTCCTATTTATAACAGCAATAGCTCCCTGCTCTGTTATGGCATTGGTACTGTTCTTGAGTAAGAGTCTTTGGTTAGACTTGCCTCAGCAATGAATGAAAAAAAGCAGAGGATAGGAGAAGAAAGAATGTTACAAAAGTAAAAGGTCACTAGACGTGGTTTTTGTTACTTTCCACTCCTTCCTCTGAATTTAAAAAAAATTATGGGGGCAGTGTCTGAACTGCGGAGGAATGAACATTCACACTGCTCCAGTGTTTTGTGTTTCTGACTGCACTGAAGTTTAATACTGATTGATACAAATAGTTTCTGAATCATAATGCCTTGGGCCAGTTTCCTTGTATACTGAAGGGTTTCGTACAGACAAGCAAACAAAACCGTTACAGATCACTGACTGGAAAACACTATGTTTCAGAAGCGTAGACAATGCTGTTGTTTTATTCCACTTTGGGTGTCACCAGTTGGACATCTCGAAGCATGACAATGAGAGTGGCTATGACTTTGAAAAGTGTGTCAGATGTGACAAATTGGAAGCTAGCTGAAAATGGTGTGAGCAAAGATATATGTTTGTGGTGTATACAAGAGGCATCGAGTCCTAATGGTGGTTATACACATTTTTGCTAATATGGTTGTGCTGGTGGGAGCAGACAGACATAACTTTAAGTGATACATAAAATCCAAGTAGGATAACTGAATGCACACATGCTACTTCTCCCTCACGTGAATGGGGGAGAAGAGAGCTTCTCAGATACACTCTCTGAGATTTAATTGCCTAATTTGGAATTAGGACTAGGAGAAAGAAGTTGAGGTTGTGAAAAGAAAACCCATGTGTGAGCACATGTTTGCAGTGGGCCTCCTGTCTTACCCCCACCAAACCCAGGAATTTATCTTTCTGACTTCTACCTACTGTAAACTCTATTGTCTTTTCTCACTCCGTTGCCTTTCCATTCACACTCAATCTGGTGAAAAACAATGTTCATAGAGAATACCTATTCAATAGAGATTTTTAGGAAACCCCTCGGTATTCAAGGCTTTTCCCTTTTTAAGGCTCTTTTTCCCAGATTGGTATACCTTGCAAGTGTGGTGGGCTGAGACTGCCTGAGCTCAAAGTGGCTCTTTAACCCTTCTTGCCTTGAGGGGTTTGGACACCCCATCCCAACAGTATATAAAACCTCATGGTTGCAAGTATCAGTCCGCCACTTTGAGGGGATAGAGGGAGAAATAGGAAAACACATCTCCTATGGACATGTTATCTCATAGTTGTCCACTGTAAGTTCTCCTGCATCATCTTCAGATGCAGCTGGTACTGGCCATTGTCAGTGTGGCAGTTCCTATATCTGACTGTTGAGCAGGGCTGGCCTTACCATGAGGTGAACTGAGGTTGCCACCTTAGGTGCCAGACTATGGGGGAGGAAGGGATGCCACTAGGACCCAGAGAGTAGAAAATTGTGTGTGCTGCTGGAGCATATGTATTCTGTCTGCTCTACATGAACAGAGATGGTGGAGTGCTGTGCTGGAGGAAGGAGGGCACGAGACATAACAGGCAGGCAGGAGACAAGGTGAGAGGGAATAACAGAAAGCAGCAGGAGCTGCAGGGAGAGAGGAGGAGGAGCCTCTTATGTACCTCTCTAGAACTCCCTGGAGGCTGGACTGATTAACACCAGCTTCTCAGGGAGCTTCCTGTTTCCTGCTGCTTCCCTGAACCCACTTGAGGAGAACAGGCAGTCAACTGAAGTAGTAGGAACTAGTTAGGCCCTTAAGATGCTGATACCTTCCCTCACTCAGGCCCTGCTACCAGCCTTATTTGTACCGTTCAACTGAATGTTGAGAGCCATTATAGCTGGCACAGAACAGCAGCCATGAGTGAAAGAAGAAAACGCTCCTCTGGGACAGCATTCAGAAAAAGAAAGAAAAGCTTCTTTTGCTTTCTATTTAAGCAGGAAGGAGCGATCCTGAGATACATAGAGACTGATGTTCACAGTTAGTCTTCTGGCCCAGTGAGGATGTGAGTGGTCAAGAGTTGCCTGATCTTCCAGTTAGAGTGCAGTTGACCTGGCATTACTGCAGCATCCATATCTCCATCTCAAATAGATGTAACCGTGAACATTCCTGAAGAAAAGTGTAGATCAGAGAAGAGTGTGTGGAGGCACAAGAAAGAATGGCTGCTGCTGCTGAGTTTAGTTCCTTTAAGTCTAGATGGTGCCTGAGAGAGTTCTTTACACTTCCTGGGCCACAGCAAGTGAAAAACTTCATGTTCCCCAAAGACAATGAAAATAGAAGTTTCCATCCAACACATTACTGGCATGAACTCCCCAGTGGTGACAAAGTGGAGAAGCCATGGCTTATGTACTCAAGAACCCAGAATACTGCATACTGTTTTTGGTGCAAAGTCTTCCAGTCTAATGTTTCAGCCATATTGGGTTGGACAGGAACAAAGAACTGGAAAAAATCTGGCTAGAAATCTGGCATGCCATGAGAAGGCAGCAAATCACCAGAGAGCATTCCAAAGGTGGAAAGAGCTTGAAATGAGAGTAAGATTAAAGGCCACCACAGATTGCATCAGAGTCTCTTTACTGGCAAATGTTCTAAAAAGGCTCATTACCATTCTCATTGTGAGAATGCTTGCTACCCAAAACCTAGCACTGCATTGCACTTCAGATCAGCTGTATGGGCAAAACAATGGAAACTTCCTTAAAATTTGTGGAGTTGATAGCTGTTTGGAGAGGATCTAAGAAGTGTCACCACCCAAGAAATGTACATACACCACTACCTTGGGAAAACAATTCAAAATGAGATCCTATAGTTACTGACAACAAAAGTCAAACAATATTGTGCGAGATCTGAAGTCATCAAGATATTATTCTGTTGTTCTGGACTGCACACCTGACATCAGCCAGTGGAGAACACAGCTTTTTCAAGCTGAAGTTAACAGAAACACATCTATGCTCCACAATGACACAGGAGAAATTGCAACCTCAGTAGAGCATGAGTTGGCCCAGGCTGTGGACCTTCAGGAAGCAGAAGCAGTTCAAATCTTTGCAACCAAGAAGGCATGGAAAGCATACAAATGTCCGTGGTTACTATTCAGACAAGAAAAGTTACATTTGCTGTTCAGGCGTTTGAAAGTTAAGTGTTACTTAAAATGCTTTGTTCAAAAATGTTAAGTTGTTAGTTCTCCTTTATTGGGGTAGGTAGCAGAGCAGTACCAGGAGAGGAGTAGAACAGGAAGAAGGCAGAATTGAGGCCTTTCAAAGTTTTGGCCAAAATGAGGCAAATGGGGGCGTCATTTCTGCTTGCCGCCTCAGGTGCCAAAATGTTGTGGGCCGGCCCTGAAGTTGAGGTGATGAGTGTGGAACAGTATCTAAAGGTTAAATACAGACAGATGAGAACGCAGATACTAAAGCTGGCAAGACTGGTACAGGCTCCCAAGCTAATGAAAGCAAATTTTCTGTCACTAAATGTCTTCTCTTAAAGCAAGGAGGCAAAGGCTAATGTGTAATTGATGTTCCATTGTCAAATTATAGGTGATATGAAAGATACAATGCCCGTAACCAGAAAAGCTAGTCAGAAGACAGAAGTAAGTGAATTAATAATGATGATAGTGATGATCTTCTGACAGCTAAATTATACTTTATTATATTTTCAGTTGTCTGAAGAAAAAGGTGAATGCTGTACTAGTGTGCCATGTATCCAAAGAGCCACTGGATGTGAGATGCTAACTGGAAATTGGTGCACTTGTCTAGTTTATTTGTATTGTGTAATCTCTGGGTACAATAGGTCCTGTTGATATGTTTGAAGGCAGAATTTCTCAGTATATCCGTATGAACAGATTTTTCAAAAAACAAGGATGTTTATATGCCTCATGTGAATAGATTTAATGCAAAAGAAAATGAGAGCCTATATCTGCTAAGGAAATAAAATTTGCAGAGGCCTCTGAACAGGAATGTACAGAGCAGCTTCAGACCTTTTCTGCATATATTATTTGTATGATGGATAAGGAGGTAGGCATGAGACTCCCATTAATATTGATCAAAGAGGCATACCCTTATTATTATTAAGACACTCCATAACTCAGGAATAATTCATCATAACTCAGGAACCAATCCATGCAACAAACCTCAATGCCAACTTTGCCCACTTACCTACACCAGCAATACCATCACAGGACCTAACCAGATCAGCCACACCATCACCTGCACATCTACCAATGTAGTATATGCCACCATGTGCCAGCAATGCCCCTCTGCTATGTACATTGGCCAAACTGGACAATCTCTATGTAAAAGGATAAATGGACAGAAATGGGATATTAGGAATGACAATATACAAAAGCCTGTAGGAGAACACTTCAACCTGCCTGGACATACAATAGGAGACCTCAAAACAGCCATCCTTCAGCAAAAAAACCCTTCAAGACCAGACTTCAAAGAGAAACTGCTGAGCTCCAGTTCATCTGCAAATTCGACACCATCAGGTCTGGACTCAATATTGACTGTGAATGGCTTGCCAATTACAAAAGCAGTTTCTCCTCTCTGGGTGTTCACACCTCCAGATCAGCTGCTGGAAGTGGGCTCCACCTTCCCCACGATTGAATTTACCTTGCTTTCTTGCCTGCTATTTATACCTGCCTCTGGAGATTTCCACAACATTCATCTGATGAAGTGGGTCTTAGCCCACGAAAGCTCATGATCCCTAAAAATCTGTTAGTCTATAAGGTGCTATAACATTCTTTGTTGCTTTTGCAGATCCAGACTAACACGGCTACCCCTCTGATACAAGACACTCCATATTACCCTTAAATTGTATTCCAAGCTACAAGAGAGGATGCAACAGGAGTGAAGGGAAAGGGAACTCGTATGTCATGAAAAGTGGTAGCAGGGAGTGCAGATACTATCTACCTGAAATTCAGTTTCTAAAAATTTGTATTCAGAACTTTGCATGTAACATTTTTTTGCCAGTGTTTTAGTTACAATTTTTTTTTAAAGGGCCCGAATCTTTCTCCAGGACTCATGCTGTGTAATACCTTGTTCTATTGTTCTTCTAAAAATCAGTGGGACGACTTGCATGATAAAGCACTATTCTACTCTACATGAGAATGGATAACAGAATCTGGTGCTAAATTAATAATTTAACCTTTTTATCTGATGGAAAACTTGATGGTGGCAGAAGTGATAAAGAGTCCTGTGGCACCTTAAAGACTAACTAAAGTTTTAGAGCATAAGCTGTCGTGGGCTAATACCCACTTCATCAGAATTAGCCCACGAAAGCTTATGCTCTAAAACTTTAGTTAATCTTTAAGGTGCCACAGGACTCTTTGTCACTTCTGCAATTCCAGACTAACACGGCTACCCCTCTGATTCTTGATGGTGGCAGTCAATCAAAAAACACTAGCATTTTGTTGAGGCTTGTTGCCAACCCAATTCTAGTGGAGTTTGCTTTTTGTTTTTAATCCTAAAATTTAAAATAACAGAACGGTTACTTTTTTAACATGGAAAAAAAACTTCATGTCAATTTTAGCTAAAGCAGATATTTATAAGCCTCTGGAAATCAGTATTAACAGCACAAATTCTTAATGTGTTTACCAACAGTGTAACTAGAAGCTCCTATGATTTTTGGCTGTTCAGCAAAGATTAAAACCTGTCTGAAAATTAATAACACTGCTGCTCTTTTAACAGCAAGGTTATTCACATAGCTTTTGACAAGCATGGTTTAATACTGCCACTATATTCCAAGATATCTTACTATAACAGTATTTTCTGGATTAGTACATGATATGTTCTTTGCAAGGCTTTTTTTTTTTTTTTTTTTTTTTCTTTTCCTTAGTCGGTCCTTTCACTGGCTAGCCAAATCACAAAGGAAAACAATTTAGCCAAAACAGGGTTAAATAGTGTCCAAACTCTGTTTTCATCTGTGGTTCAGAGTTCGTCATAAATAAGGCCTTGTAGTTCTGAAATGTAGTTATGAAACATAGTTAATGTATGACACTATTGTGATAGGGAAGGAAATTATTTAAGTCTTTGAATTTGTTTGGATTGTGGATCCTGAATCTTAGAGCTTGTATATAAAGGAAAGCTATTGCAAAATAAAATTAGTGTGTGAACAAAAATACAATAGCTATTCTGCACTAGTTCCCTATGTGGATACACTTACTCCACACACAGAGGGCCTTTCTGCAGATTAGCTCAGTCCACTTTCAAAGTGGAATAACCTAAAACAAACGAAAGCACAATTTAGGCTATGTCTACACTGAGAGATAAAAGTGTGATTCTCATCTCATGCGTACACATTCATCAAGCTAGCATGAATATAAATAGTAGTGTAGCCATGGTAGTACAGGCAGTGATTGCACAGTTTAGCTACCAGTTTCAGGTGGGCTTGTACTTGGCATCGCTAAGGTGTGCCTCTGCTGATGCTCCCTCTGCTATCATGGCTACAAGTATTATTTATACTCTCACTAACTCTCATCGACCTAGCACTAGTATGTGTAAATAAGTCGCATTCCTAGCTCATAGTGGGGATGCAGCCTTAGTGAGAAACCAGTTTTCACACTGGGAACTCATATGGAATAGCTATTCTGGGCTTTTTCTCTGTGTAGACAAGTGTATAAATGTAGCAGTTTGTTTTATAAACATCTGCCAGGGTATTCAACAGCAGATTACCTGTAAAATTTCCAGCTGACAAACCACACCAAAGGCAAAAGCTGATACATATTTTTACTGGTCCACTGTGAGTTTAAAATATAATTTTTAGACAATTTTTAAAATGTATTTGAACTGAAATATTGTATTTGAAAAAGCAACGGTGTGACATTATGATGATATTGTTAGTTAGAAAAAAAGATACCCTAACTACAGGACTATTAGCTTAGCACCTAGAAGATCCAGGTTCAATTTCTTGCTCTGCCCCAGGCTTTCTGTGTGACTGTGGACAAATCACTTGGCCTCTCTGTGTCTCAGAGCTAATGGATGGGGCTAATACAATTCTCTACCTCACAGGGGTATTGTGAAGATAAATGCATTAATGATTGTGAGGTGCTCAGATACTATGGTAATTTGGCCATATGTACTTTAAATAGATAAATAACATCAGAGCAACATAATCACAGGGCAGTGGTGATACAGAATATGGTCAGATTGCAGTTTATCTGGTTGAAAGGTTTGTGTGGTATAATGTTTATTTATGCAGTAAAACTGTTAAAATTAGATGAATGATCCACTGTATTACACCATGTAGAATAATATAGTAATGTTTGTCTACAGCCCTTCTTTCCCCATAATTTGGAATAGCCAAGATGAAACAGATTTAGGTCTGTAGCTGCAGCAATATGATGCAGCACCACCTGCTTTGATAAGGTGACTCCAATTCACAAATTTAAATGCAGAAGGAAAGCTGATTGCACGTAGACAGATTTACAGTATTACAGATGCTGATGAGTAGGTTCAGTAAATCTCAGTTCAGGTGTCCAGTCTTTAGATCCTTGGGCTGATACATAGTAGTACACCATTAGAGGTACTTTTCTTTAGACCAGTTGTTTAAACAAAGGTTCTTTTGCTTCATGCTCTGGTTCGCAGTGAGATCCAAAGATGCATTTTGGCTGCAAAGATGCATCTTTGATCAGGGAAATCTGGTAATCTCAGCATTTCCTCTGTCAATGAAACAGATTGGCTCAAACAAGTTTGTAGTTGAGTGCCTAATGACAGTTAAATTATCATGTGCTGTCAGTTGCTTTGTTAGCAAAATCTATCCCTTTACATTTATAAAGCATTTTCAATATATCTAATTCAAAAAGTACAGTTTATAACTAAGTTCCAGTCTCATTCAATTTCATATTACAAAAGGTGTGCACAGTATGCAGCTCCATTCACTAATTGTAACAGGGACCTGGCCAGGATGTCCTGAGCCAGGCCTGTGCTGGCCCAGCTCTAATTAAGTAGTATTAACTGGGGCTGGCTGAGTATGCCACGCCTAATTGCTGGAGGAGAAGCACCTGCGGGCCTTATTAGCCAGAGGGCTATATAAAGCTGGGAGGAAGGAAGTAGAGTGGGGGAAGGAAAGAGTTGAGCTAAAGACTGTGCAGCCCTGCTGTCTGGAGAAGCTAGCAGTCTCCCAGGTTGCTGGTTTGAAGCAGACTGTATATAGAAGATGGTGGGAACTGATACTGAAAATAAAAAGGTGCTGGTGAATGCACTAAGAAAAGATCTCTGGCTGATTTGTGGCAAGGACAAGCGAAGGCCTTGTTACGCTCATCCAACATCCAGTCACCACAGACTTGATTCTTTCTAAATTGTCCCCTGTGCTAATTAATGCTTGCTATCAGAAATCAGGCATCAGTGACAAAAAAAAAGAATAGTGGTGTGATTAGGTTAAGGGATGATAAAATCATTATACTATTCAGTCAAATTAACTGAAGGCAAATGAGCATTTTATATTTTAGCATCTTAATCATTACATGAGACATCTTCCTAATGCCATTCCCTAATTACATTGTATTTCTTGCTGGTGAAAAGAAGTGCTGTGTGATTTAAAATATATATTTACAACTGTTTTCTCCCACACTGGCTCTGTCAATATTTCTCCTGCAAAATTTTCCAGAAATGCTTTATTAGTCCTACTTTTACAAGAACTACTGATGCACTTCTTTAGCAGAAAGAAGATGACTGTCAGGAGGTAGGCTAATTCAATGCACAGAAAGATGAGTGAATATCTGATAAGAAATGCACCTTGTCCATATGATGACAGATTCTGGGTCTAGTTATTTTTTATATGAAAACCACTTTACACCACTTAGGCCAGGTGTACACAACAGCTCTATATTGGTATATATGATGATCAGGGATGTGAAAAATCCATAGCCATACCATCCTAATTTCCCATGTAGACAGTGCTGCTGACATAGCTGCAGCTTTTGCGGAGGTGGATTAATCATCGGCAAAGGAGCATCTTTACTGAAGTGCTAGAGTGGTGCAGTTGCACTGGTGCAGCTCTATCATTATATGTGAAAACAAGCCCTTAGTGAAAACGAGAATTGGGTCCTGAGTGTTTAGTGGAAAGAAAAGTATCTGGGATTTTAATGCTGGGAAGAATATGGGACCCAGTCCCGCAACGAGGGCCAGATTCTGTCTAGTCCTATGCAAGAGGTCCCAAGAAGCCTTTCACGCCAGCTTCATTTCTGGTGTGCAGCACATATAGGGGTCAGTCAGAACAGCAGTGTCTGTGATCGGGGAGCATAGAAATTTCTGTTCCTATGCTCTCAGGAGTGCACAGTACCCAAAAGAAGGATATGAGGCCCACTGAGCAGGACGGCTGCCCAGCAGGGAGAAGACTGCAGTCCATAAAGTAGTGTAGTAGTTGGAATGTTCCTGGCCCTTTTGACATTTAGGGAAGTAGAATGCTCCCACTTGTCTTGTACAGCTGCACTACCTGAACAGCTTTACCAAAATGAGGCTTTTCATAAGAGCCATACTGTAGTGCTAAGTGAGTGTGAAAGTTGTTGGGTTCCCAATAAGTGCTGCTTTTGGTTCATCTACAATCCTTTTCTTACATTTTAGTCCTGCTCTTGACAATAATTCCACAATCTACAACTTCTAACATTCTCACTAGTAAGCAATGCTAAAAACTGTGGGCCAGATCCTCATCTGGAATAAATTGGCATAACTCCAGTGAAATAAATGGAACTATGATGATTTATACCAGCTAAGGATCTGGTTCCAGAGTAGTTTTTGTAGCAGGCATCACTATCAAATTCTATAGCTAAAGTTACAGATCTGATTCTATGAAGACATCCTGGTGCTGATTCTGGTACACTGCTCCAATGGTATATAGAGGCTACAGTTTTGCCATGAGATGCTGTATGAAAATAAGTGAGATTAACATTAAAAATCTCTCTAGAACACATATGTAGAGTTATTAAAATCAGATGTTGCTTTTCTTCAGTGAATAGTGTATGTTTATCTTGTGCATTTTGTATTTGCATAAAACTGGATTCTACATTTAGGTAAAAAAGATTTGAATGCTGTACATAAAATTGTTTCGTTGCTTACTTTTGCTGCCACCAGATGTCGCTGTGTTTATAAATAACTGATGGTCCATCTGTTCTCTTCTGTTTTCAGCTTTTTTCCCCTTTTGACTTAATCAAGTATGATTTTAAAAAAGATGAGCCGATTAGAAATAGGCATGGTTGGTGTGAGAAGGTTAAGAAAGGTAAGCATTCATTATAACAGGATATGTCCGTCTATAAGTAACTTGCAGGGTTTGGGAGTTTTTTTTAAATGAACTATGTTGTTGTGTTACACGTGATAAAGCACCAATATCAGCTATTAATAGCCTATAATATGCCTATGAAATCAGTAGGTTTAATGACCTAAGGGGATACATTTTTAAGCATGTGAGGCTTTAGAAACACAATATGTTTAATGGTAGTCTGCCTAAAGACAAAAGCACAACAGGGAAAAGATGGACTTTCCTTTCTGCTTGAAATTTCAAAATTTATCAGAATGAAAACCTTTTTAAGTATCAGAATTTTCCATATAATTAAATTCTGAGTTTGACAAGTTCTAACTGTATCCTGGAAAGTAGTGGCTCTAAAAAGATTTTAGGATTCACAGTGGACAAGCAACTCCATGTGCGCTTTCAGTGCGATACTGTGGCAAAAACGGCTAATGCAATCCGTGGCTATATAAGTAGGAGAGCAGTGAGTAGGGTTAAGGAGATGATTTTACCTCTGTATAAGTGATTGATGAGACAGACAGTGTTCAGGTTTCCATATTTTAAAAAGCATGTGGTAAAATTGGAGACGGTATGAAAATAATTAGAAGGCTGGAAAAAATGCCTTACTGTGGAAAAACAGAATGATCTCTTTTAGTCTAGTTTATCAGAAGATTGAGACTTCTTGATACATGTATAAGGAGAATGCCTTTCTGGAAGTTCTGCATTAACCAGGCAAAAGTTATAGGACTCAATACAGGGGTAACTGGGTAAAATTAACGGTCTGTGATTCAAAAGAGGTTAGAGTAGGTGCTCTAGTAGTCCCTTCTGGCCTTCATGTATCTAACTTCATGTATCTAAGAAAATCAGGGCAAAACCCTGTTATACAGTCTTTTTATGCTTTCTCCAGGATTTGGCTCTAAACTCCTTGTAATGCTTTCCATCCCTTTTGGGGTATATTTTTTTTATTGGCATACTTTTCTCTGCTAGAAAAATGAAACCTTCTGGTTTTATTGTTCAGACAATGCTTTAATAAACATGAAATCTTACGATTAAAACTTGTGTGTGTGGGTAACCCTAGAATGTTTAGGGACACAAGCAACCATTCCAGGAATGCGCTGTATACTTTGTGTTTCGAACTAGGAGTCCATAGAAGTATTCCACCCATGCATTCTATATGCAACGAGCAGACTTATTTCCTCCTCTCCTGACTTGTCTGATATTTTTCTGAGAATAGATTTGTTTAACTTTCATAAGTTAATCAGCAAAGAAAGAAACAGTTTTCTGTATAAAATATAATCCACTTTACTTTTCTGACTTCAGTGGAAACTGCTGGGGAGCTCAGTACTCTTGAAAATCAGGTTATTTAAATATGGATTTAATACCAACTTTAGACACACTTTTTTGCAAATCTTGGGTACTTTATTTTGAGTATTAAAAGGAAACTAATGCTGACAATTACAATTCACTAAGAAATGTGAGGTCTAATCTTTCTTGGCAGGTGCACTTTAATAAATGATATCTCTAAAACAGAGTAGGACCTGATTCTCTACTGCCTTCCATCTTGTGTAGTGGTATTCATCCTGTAAACAGTTAGTGGGGATAAGAGAGAAGGTCCTCTCCTGGATCAGTGATTGGTTAAAATATACAAAACAAAGGTCAGTTTTGATCAGTTTTGAAAACGGACAGAGGTAAATAGTGATCTAGCTGGTGCCAGTGCTGTTCAACATATTCATAAATGATCTGGAAAAGGATGTAAACAGAAAATTTGCAGATGATAAAAAAACTACTCAAGATAGTTAAATCCAAAGCTGACTGTGAAAAGTTTAAAATGGATTTCACAAAAACTGGGTGACTGGGCAACAAAATGGCAGATTAAATTCAATGTTGATAAATGCAGAGTAATGCACCCTGGAAAACACAATCCCAACTATAGATATAAAATGATGGGATCTAAATTAACGGTTATTACTCAAAAAAGAGATCTTGGAGTCATTCTGCATATTCTCTGAAAACATCCACTCAATGTCCAGCAGCAGTCAAAAAAGCAAACAGAATGTTGGGAATCATTAGGAAAGGGGTTAATGATAACACAGAAAACATCATATTGCCTTTCTATAAATTGCCCACATCTTGAATTCTGCATGCAGATCTGGTAGCCCTGTCTCAAAAAAAGATATATTGGAACTGGGAAAGGTACAGAGAAACAAATGATTTAAGGATATGGAAAAGCTTTTATATCAGGAGAGATTAAGAAGACTGAGACTTTTCAGCTTGGAAAAGAGACAACTAAGGGGGAATATGATTGAGGTCTATAAATTCATGACTGATGTGGAGAAAATAAATAAGGAAGTGTTATTTACTTCTCCTCATAAAACAAGAACTAGGGGGTCACCAAATGAAATTAATAGACAGGAAGTTTAAAACAAAAAAGTATTTCTTCTACAGGTTTACTGTGCATTGTGCGAACTCTTCACCAGAGGATGTTGTGAAGTCCAAAGCTATAACAGGGTTCAAAAAAGAACAAGATAATCCATAAATAATAGCCACCTATTAATGGCTGTTAGCCTGTATGGACAGGGGTGCAAAATCATGCTCAGAAGTGGCCTTCGCCTCTGTTTGCAAGAAGCTGGTAATGGGCAATAGGGGATGGATCACCTGATTAACTGTTCTGTTCATTCCCTCTGAAGCATCTGACACTGGCCACTGTTGGAAGACAGGATATTGGACTAGATGAACCATTATTCTGATCCAGCATCGCCATTCTTATGATCTTATGGGATGTAAAACATTACCTTTCCTATTTGTCAGCAGTTTATACACATTTTGGAGAACTGCAAAGGACTACAGAAGGTGCAAGGTGGTAGATCAGAAGAGACACTGTTGTTTGTTGGTCTCATAGACTAATTCCACAATGTTGAGTTGGGTATCTAGTATCTTAATATTGTAAGTGTAGGATATGTAGTTAATGTTCATGTTAGTATTTACTATCCTGTGATATCTTACATCACTGTTCACCTTAACTTTTCTCTGTAGGTGAGGCTGGTCTTCTCATTTCCAAAGTGAGTGCAAAGAATCCCTTCTTTGGCTATGCTGGGAGTAAGAAACATACGGAAAATAAATTACTCTATGAGGTGTTTAAGAAGGGAGACCTTTATTTCAATACAGGGGATCTGATGGTTCAAGACCAAGAGAATTTTCTATACTTTTTGGACAGGATCGGGGATACCTATAGGTACAATCACCATGTCCTTATTAAAAATTATGTCCTATCCCGCATGGGATAGGATAATATTGCTTGCCCTGTTTTCCTCCTTTCCTCTCTCCCAAAAGTCTCTGCTTCATATCCATTCTTGAAGTATATAACAGTGCTAGTGTTTAATTTCGTGAGCAGCACATGACATACCTAACTTCATTTTGTGGCAGGTTTTCATTCAACGTCCCTCATGATCCTTTTCATGAGCATTCTAGCAAATGGTGTCTTTGTTGCAGGGCAAGGAGACTTGGCACACTGAAGTAGAGAAGTGGGGAAATGTATCAAACAGAGCAGATGTCTACATTTGGTAGATTTATCTGAGTATAAATTTTGAAAATAATTTTTCAGATTAGGATAGGATTTACTTGCTTCCATTTATTAATTTTTAAATGGAGCTGTTTTAAAAAACTTTACTCTTATGGTGATCAAAGTGTCACATTAACTGGACATGGTAGAACAAATGTATGGAATATTTAGTCCAGTTTACTCATAATGCCTATTAAAGGTAATATTATTATTATTAATTTGTATTATTATAGTGCCTAGGAGCCCCAGTCTTGGATTATGACCCCATTGTGCTAGGTCCTGTACAAACACAATGGAATCAACACCCATGACTGTGGCTACTGGGCACAATAATAAGACAAATTATTATAATTAATAATAATAATGTTACCTTCCCCCAAAGAGCTTACGCCATCCATCAGGAGTATAATATGGCCATATGTTTTCATGAGGGTACAGAGTTTTGTTCTTCACTTCCCACTCCATTTAGATGGAAAGGAGAGAATGTTGCAACCACTGAAGTTTCTGATGTGATTGGTATGTTGGACTTCATACAAGAAGCCAATGTATATGGTGTTCCTGTGCCAGGTAAGAACCTTTTATTTCTATAGGTTTTTCCTTCTATTCTTGCTGCTGTTCCTCGTAACTCTATTTTGCTTTACAAAGTTATACAATCGCTTTTAATTAACTTGGCTATTTAATAGTCAGCTCTCTAAAAAGCTCTTAAGAATAGCTCAGAAACAAAAGATTGTGGATCAGCCATTTAATCCTGTACTTTGATGTATGTGGAATATGAGAGACAACATAATGTTGTACTGTTAAAGGTAATTTTGCCATGAATTTGGGACTACTACGTAACTTGAATTCATCCTCGAGCATCATTAATATAGCATCTGGGAAACCCAAACATTTGTATGGAAAAATAGAAACATTTCAACAGAGTGAGGAAGCAAAAAACTTTTAACCACTTAAATTTAAAAAATATATTCACATTAAACTAAGCATTTGAGCTAGTTTGCTTTAATCTTTTAATGCAGTCCAGTAAACTAGCTCTGAGGGAGAATTTCCCTGGGAATGTAAAAAGAAATGAATGAAATATGTAAAACAATATGATGATAAAAACAAAAAGTTTGCCGAAAATAGTCTGGGCCTGATTTCCATTCATGCTAAAGTCTCTGTACACCCCACTGGAAAGGTAAAGAGGTTTGGAAAGCAGGTGCAAGTTTAATTTACTCACGCTTTAAATACCCTTTACCCTGAAAGAGCAATGTGCAGGAGCCTTACTATAACTGAGAATCAAGACTACTCTGTCTACAGTGGTCTCCATTATATATCCAACATTGGCCAACAAATACTGCAATTATTCCTTTTTTAAATTTAGGTAAAAATTGTGCTATCTCACATGCCATTGTGGGACATGTTTTGGCAAATACTGAATTTTTAATGGCAGCCACCCTCTCTGTGTACTGAAAGTAAAAGACTATATACTTGTAAGGTGATATAAAAGGCTTTATTATGAGTTTAGGGTGGCTGCTTTACTCCAGAGTGGACTCATCTGAAATAGCTACATAACCTGTGAGTGAATAATTAAACCTATGATTTTTATCACAGATATTTTTAGTAAGTCATGGACAGGTCACAGGCAAAAAAGAAAAATTCACAGAAGCCATGAGACAAAATGGGGATCTACAGGTCCCAGCACTGCCTGAAACTAGGCAGCTGTGCAGGGGCTAAGAGCCGCTTGCAGCAGGTGTGGGATACCCCTGCAGCTTTGGGGGTACCCCTGCTACCCATGGTAGCTGGGAGCTCTGGGGTGCCCCTGCCTCCCATGCCAGCAGGGAGCTGTGGGTATACCCCCGCTGCTCATAGCTCCAGGATTCCCCCACCATTCATGGCAGCCAGGAGGTGGGGGGCTTGCCAGAGTCTGTGGGGGTGTCATGCAGTTCCCTGCCCCCTACAGGTGGCAGACTGAGGTCACAGAGGTCACTGGAAGTCACAGATTCCATGACCTCCATGACTAAATCAAAGCCTTACTAATAAATAATGCAGTCATCCTAAACAGAAAAATTATTCCAAAAAGTTCTAGAAACCTATGCTATCTAGTTATCTTTTCTTTTCCACCAATACTTAACAGTTATTCTCAGACATTCCTATAATTCCCTCATAAAATTTGTGACAAAATTATATGATATGGTGATGAAGTATAAGGATTTGCCTACATAACTCACTTATGGTTCTGGTATACAAGAATTATGTAGCCATTCCATATTTATTCCAGTAAAGTGTTTGTCATTTTGTGTGTATATTTTATCATTTGATTGGAACATAAATAATACTATGTTCTTATTCAGACAAATTTTCAGTATATTAACATGGTTTTTAAAGTCAGGTTACTCTAAAATAGAAAATTTCTATATTATGTAGCATGTACCTAATTTTAAACTTTTTTTCGCAGGTCATGAAGGAAAAGTGGGCATGGTCTCTGTTACTTTGAAGCCCAATAAATCATTAGATTTAGAACAAATGTATGAACAAGTTGTGACACATCTACCAGGGTACGCTTGCCCACTATTTTTAAGACTCCAGGTAATTAACATTTATTGTGCAGTACACATAAATATCCACATGTGAACAGAACATCGACAAAGATCATAAAAGACAATATGGTGGGTTGAAGGGAAGGTATCTGATGGTGTACGGCACAGATTGATGATATTACTAGTCCTATTTACCATCTTTATTTATGATCTAAAAGGGGGAATTACACAGCACAGTAATGGAATTTGCACATTATGCTAAACTTAGAGGAGTCATGTACTGCTGTTTGGACAGAGATAATACAAAGAGATTTAGAGAGATTAGAAATATGGACAGAGAATAACAAATTATATTCAGATTAGTAAATGGTACCTAGTGCATCTGGGGAAAATAACCCGAAATCTATATAGTTAATGGGAGTGAGAGAGCTGAGAAGAAGTAATGCTGAAAGAGAATAGGTGATAGTGAACAGCAAACTAGACATGCATTTGCAATGTGACATAGCCACAAAAATGACAAGGTATCATGTATTGGAGCAGAGTTAACAAACCTTCTCTCTCTGGCTCTGATACTCCTGCACCTGGAATAGTGTATTTAATTCTGAGCACATATTACCAGACAGATTTTGACAAATTGAAGGAAGTTGAGAGGAACGTAAACATTGTCAGGAGGTCGGAGGAAAGGTTAAGAGCAAACTGTGTATCATTTGTGTAAACAGTAAAGGTGCAAGAAGTAATGCTACAAATTTTTGAAGGGTGTTAATAGCAAGGGGAGAGAGGAATTATATATTGTTATAAATGGGAGTAGCGGAATGAAACTGAGAAAAGCAAACTAGGTTAAATAGAAAGGAAAAAAATTTCCTAACAGACAAATATATGAGGTTCTGACTAGCCTTACTTCCACCCACCTCCCCCCTGCCCCCAACCAGGAAAGAATGATTTTAAAAACTAAACTAGGCAGAACATTACAAAGTATTGTAGTAGAGAGCAATCCTGCATAGCAAGTGGATGGACTGAATCAGGGGTTCTCAAACTGGGGGTCAGGACCTCTCATGAGGTTATTACATGGGGGCGGGGGTCATGAGCTGTCAGCCTCTACCCCAAACCCTGCTTTGCCTCCAGCATTTATAATGGTGTTAAATATGTAAAAAGGTGTTTTTAATTTATAAGGGGGGAGTCGCACACAGAGGCTTGCTATGTGAAAGGGGTCACCAGTACAAAAGTTTGAGAACCACTGGACTGGATGATCCAATATGGCTCTTCCATCTTCAGTTTCTGTGTATTAGTTAAGGAACTTATTTGGGAATTCAGATATGCTCCTATACATTATAAATAGAGGCTCCTGATTGTGACAGTCTGTACTTTGTGAACATCTTCCTAAATTTTGTCTTTATAAATGTTCACAAACACAGAGCAGTTAAGAAGCTGGACTATTTCAGTCAAATGTGGGCTCTCCTATAAAACCTTTGACTTGATACTACAGTTGCAAGGTCCAAAATACAATTTGAAACATTCTTTCCTCTTGTTTCAAACTCTTGCCCCATGCCAGCATGGGGGTTCTCTCCCTCAATCTTTGAAGAGGGAGGGAGTAAGAGAATGTCTTTTTAATTTGTATATGTTTGTGTGTAGAAGAATATTTAATAGAGGGACAAGGAAACTTGAAATGTGGCCTAGCCTAGGCAACAAAAAAGGGCTAAGACCAGATTGAATAGGAGGGAGGGTTAATTGTCACAATGGAGCTGTCAATTAGCAAGAAACATGTCTGCTCTGCTCCATGTGGTTTTGGAACATAAGCAGGAAATTTCACACTATTCTTGATTGGGCCTCAGTTACTTAAGGGATGGGCTGCAAATTTGTCATCACTGGGTGAACCAACCATACACTTCAGTCAGGTATGTAGATGTCCATGCAGACAAGAGAAAAACATTAAATATTTCCACTTAGCCTTAAATAACTTTCTTTCTTCCCTAGGAAATAATGGAAATGACAGGAACTTTCAAACAACAAAAATTTCGGTTGTTGAGGGAAGGGTTTAATCCATCTGCAATCACTGATCCACTCTATTTTTTAGACTGTTCTAAAAAATCTTATGTTCCATTAACGAAAGAACTTCACGACAAGATCTTATCTGGGCAACTGAAACTTTAATTAGGGTTCTGTTATTAATAGATTTGTTAACTACTTTGTAAGAAGCAACAAAGGCATGAAGTAACGTTTCTGTGTAGTTTGTATTCTTCATATTTTGCAGCCATATCTTTTTGAATTCAGAAGTTTCACTACACCTTTTCATTTTTGACTCACTGAACACTAAGAATTTTCTATCTTTTTAAATACCAAATAGTCTTATATTACTTATAAAACATGTTTAAAATATGATTCTTTGTGATTTGGGGTATGAATGTCTTGAACCTATTTTCTATATCAGACATGAATGAGTGATAGTTACAGAAAAATAATATACACAGAAATAAATTATATTGGAAAAGTATACTAGTGTTAGTATTGATTGAGATTAGCATCTACTTTACTGTACTTATTACTTTTCCTGTAAATTTTATAAAGCCTGATGATGATTTTATAAAATGTTAAAATTAAAAAGGAAGTGAAGAAACTTAGGGGGTCAAACACAACAAACTATAATTTTCCTGCTCTATGAAAACATTGACTTGAGCTGCTTAATTTCAGTACATGAAAGGCATACAGCCTACATTGTTTTTATCTCCTTTCCTCATGGCATCTGGATCTTGGTTTTGTCCTCATCTGATTCCTAATCCACCTACTTTTTGCAGCATATTTAAATTCCTCGTCCACACATGAGATGCAAGTTTACTGCTCTAAGGGCATAGTTCAAAGGCATTGAAGTCAATGGTGATCTCTTGCTTGTTCCATTCACTTCCATACATGGGGGAACCATTCACCCTCCTGACCTTGTTTTCCATAATCCAATCTTAAACACACACATTCCTAGAGGCCTACAATCATCCTGCTCACCCAAAGCAACATCAGCAATATAAATAAGAGAGTGAACACCAAAAATTCCTTTTAACAAAACATGGAACTAATGAAATGTGTGGTAGCTTCACTGCTCAATGGCATGTATTTTTGTTGCAATCTATTTCCTTTCCTTTATTTGTACCTTGTACCTTGTATCTTTAGATTGTAAGCTCCTGAGGGCAGGGTCTACTGTCTTGTAAAGAAACCAACACATTTTTGGCATTGGATAAAAAATATTTATGCATTGATGTGCATAGTCCTGGTCTATTAGGTAGTGTCACATCATTCAGATGCACAAATGGATTGGAAGTCATTGCCAGCTAATGGAAAAAATTAAGACAGAAAAAAATTATAAAACAAGAATATTAGCTAATCAAAAAAATCATTTTAATCAGTGAATGCCTTGTTTTCTTAATGACTGGAATTATTATTTATAGGTATTTTAAAACTATAGATATACATGCTAAAACACTCAAGAGTTTTAATATAAAGTGTAAAAGTTAAAATAAGCTGTATTTGTGTCAGTCTGATTTCAGATTAATAACAAAGTTTTGTTTTGGGATTGGTTACATTGTGCTCCTCAGAGGACAGATGGCTGGTTTAAAAAATATGTATTAGGTTAGATTGCCTCCTTTCCTAAGCCATCCTCTTATACCAAATTTCTCCAATTAGTCAGTCAATCAGATGTAATATTTACAGATTTTTATAGAAATTGAGTATTCTACTTTCATATAGTTCAAAATCTAGTGATGCTGCTTCTGTTCAGCTCTGGACACATCTCTTTATCCAATATGATTGCAGCACAAAGACCACCTGAAAGTTGTAGTCTAAAATGTATACCTTACAATTTACATCTTTTTATTTTTAATAATTGACTTTAGAAGTCTATTGAAGTCATGTTAATGTTTATATTAGAATATTCAGTACAAATACTGTTTAAGATCAGAATGTTAAATACTATTGGCCTTTAACTAAATATTAGTCTAATGTTTGCCCCTTTGCAGTCCTTTTTCAGATTACAAATTTGATTTGGACCTTTTAAAAATAAAAAGTGATATCATTGTGCTATTTGAATGTACAGTACCTTGTGTGCTCCAGCAACTCTCAGGGCTGATTTATGCTTGACATAAAGATGGCTGGTTTAACTTAGGCTGGCTAGCAACAGCCTTCCAGGGGCTGTCCGTTAGCTGTAATCACAAGAGAACAACAGAATTCCAACAAAAGTCATGCCATTACATGAACCAATTTGCCATGTAGAAGATCTTATTGGCTCAGCAAAGGTCTAGATTCTGGTTCTGACTACTCAGCCAGGCAGAGGAGTGGCTGAATTAACATTGCCCAGAGACTGACTCCAAGAAGAGGTGGTAGTGCATGTTCTGGGTGCGCTATATTACCTTTTGCCCTCAACAAACAAATGGGCAGGGACTGGGCACAGCCATGATGGAACTGGCTAAGTACAGGAAAGGAGGGCTACAGCAAAGTACTCTTGACCCTACCCTACAGTAAGAAGCCTCTCTGGGATGCAAAACCACCCTCAGTTTCTCCTGTGATGGTGCAATTTACATGTCCCCCTTATTCTGGCTAGGTTTACACAGGAAACTTTTACTAGGATAATAATATTGGTTAGAAGCATGATTCTTTACAACATTTTTTTATAACAGCAAGAGTTTTAGTGTGTATGCATTTATCTTGTCAAAAATGTCCTTTTGCCAGTTTAGCTTATTTTGTTTGGGCAACTGAGTTATTTTGCCACAATGAACTACATCTCCACTAGAGAGTGGTGATGCTGGTATCCCAATATAGCTACACTGCCTCAGTGTAGCTATATTGGGAAAGTCATTCTAGTGTAGACCTGCTGTCTAGAATCTACCTAAGACTCAATCTAAGCCAAAAGGAAAAAAAATATTAAATTCAGTGTTGAGTACAGACAATATTTTAAGCATATTTTGCAAATAGGTTGACTGCTTGGATGCATATTATCTAAAAACTAATATTGAAAGAGTTCTGATTAATTATGCTCTTCAATTCAAAATGACCTGCTGTGTGCATATACCCACAATTTTCAAAAGGGTTAGTGATCCTTCAAACACAACTCCAAGTGTTTACTATAGGCAAGGAAACAAGTTTGTTAAAGAAAATGGCTTAGCTAAGTTTTCCATTTGATATATGGCCAGATAATACCTTTTGGTATACAGCTGTATTTCATAATGGAACTTATACATTTGTGACCAAAGCTAAAGAGATTACTGTGTGTTCACTAGAAACATAAGTGGCCAAACTATTTGTATTGATTTCCATATCAGACACCCTTTGATTAATTTCACTGATGCAGGAGATGTGTGTAATCAGTTGCAAACTCTCACAAGGGTGACAATTTTTATTTTATTTTTTTATGTTTACATCAGTCAACTCAACAGTTTACACACAATATACATTCAAAACACAGATATGAATTTTGAAATTGAAGCATTTATTGTCCTATTAAATGGACAGCTGTCTAAAAAAATATATTTTTCTCATTGCAGTTATTCAGTCTAAATAAAAGTTTGTTAGTGAGGATGAGGCTGTTTTTGTACAGTTTTGGGTTTGCCTTCCAACTGGTGGGTGATGGATAGCTGAGGCTAGAACTGGCCATTTTTTGAGTTGGGTACAAGACTCTACTTTTGCATAAAAGGGTCTTTTACCCTTTTATTCACAGGGGTGAATATTTATTGAGGTGAGTAGTCCCACTGTGACCAGTGGGGCTACTTGGGTGAGTGACTGCTCACTAGTGTGAGTGAATGAGTCATAATTTTACCTTTAAGCAAAAGACAGCACCCATTTGGACCTGTGCATAAGACAAATTCTAGCTGAACAAACAGGCCTTGAACTGATCCCTGAAGATTAAAAAATTCATAATAGCAGGGTCATAGTAGCTGCAAAATTCCAAATTGAGGACCTTCCACCAAAATTGCTGTTCCACAAGGTTTCTAACACTCAGAACCATTAATCTGAGCTCTGTGGCTGACCTCATCATCATGAAGATATAGGGGAGGAGAGGTTGTCTATACAGTACTCTGCGCTGAGGCCAGATAGAGATTTATACAACATAGTAAAAACAATATGTGCAACAATGAAGAAACTAGTGTAGTGTACTATGTTTGCAGTATCTAGTGCTACTGAGCACTGTACTGAAGTCATCGAGTCACAAGGTGGAACACATTACGATAATCCAACCTCGAAGATACAAAGCCATGCACCATCACTGTGAGGTACACATCTGAAATAAAAGGTTATAAACAGTATATAACAGAGTATAAAATGGTTTTCCAAATCTGCACAAATTTGAGATTTTGAAAAATGTTCCTATCTGAACTTGGGAAGAAAAAACAAAATTTCAAAAATTTTCATTAACTGAAAATGCATGGAATAAAAATTAGTTTTTAACTATAAATTCAATTAAATTTCTAAATAAAAAATCATTTTGGCCCAGAAGATAGAACTCTTTGGTTTTGTAAGTCTCATTATGGCCATTAAAAAAATTTTTTGAACAGGAAATTAACTAAAACCACCCTTTTCCCACGAATGGCTACCTTTCACCGCTCTTCCACACACACACCCCAATAAAACCAAAAACAAACCCCTCTTTGCTGTCCCAAAAGACCCACACACAATTTTAATAGAATCATAGAAATATAGAGCTGGAAGTGACCTTGAAACATTATGAAGACCAGCCTCCTATGTGGAGGATGGGACAAGTACATCTAGACCATCTCTGACAAGCAATTGTACAACCTGTGCTTGAAAAGCTTTCAATACTGGGGATTCCTCCACCTCTCTGGGTAATTATTGCAGTGCTTAACTACCCTTAGGGTAGATTTTTTTTTTCACTAATACCTAGCCTAAATCTCCCTTACAGCAGATTAAGCCCATTATTTCTTAGTCTACCTTCAAAGGGCCTGGAAAAAAAATGATCACCTCTTCTTTATAACAGTCCTTAACATACTTGAAGATTTATTATCAGGTTCCCACTCTGTTTTGTTTTTCTCAAGATTAAACATACCCTTTAATCTTTCCTCCTAGATTAGATTGTCTAAATTTATCATTTTTGTTGCTTTCCTCCAGACTCTTTCCAATTTGTCCACATCTTTTCTAAAGTGCCCAGCAATATTTCAGCTGAGGCCTCACCACTGCCAAAGAGAGATGGAAAATTACCTCCTGTGTCTGACAACACAACACTTCTCTGAATACATCCATAATGATATTAGTCACATTGATGACTCATTCAATTTGTGATCTACTATAGTCCTCGGATCCTTTTCAGCAGTGCTACCACTTAGTCCCCATTTTGTAGCTGTGCATGTAATTTTTCCTTCCTAAGTACTTTGCACTTGTCTTTACTGAATTTTATCTTAGTGGTTTCAGACCAATTCTCTACTTTGTTACTGTCATTTAATATTCTAATCCTGTCCTCCAAAGTGCTTACAACTCCTCCTAGCTTGTTGGCATCTCTAAATTTTACAAGCATACTTATTAAAATCAAGGTATATCGTGTCTACTGTTTCTGCTCTATCTACTATGATGATAACCAGGTCACAGAAGGAAATTAGGGTAATTTGGCATGATTTGTTCTTGATAAATCCATGCTGACTGTTCCTTATAATTGTATTATTTTCTAGGTGGCGTCCAGAACTGGGGACAGTACTCCAGCTGAGGCCTTACTTGTGCCAAATAGAGCAGGACATTTATGTCCCACATCTTACATACCATACTCCTGTTAAATGACCCCCAAAAGACATTAGCCTTTTTTGCACTGCATCACATTGTTGACTTATATTCAACCTGTGATTCACTGTAATCCTCAGATCCTTTTCAGCTCTACTACTGCCTAGCTCCATTTTTGTAGTTGTGCATTTAATTTTTCCTTCCTAGGTGTAGTATTTCATACTTGTTACTAAATTTCATCTTGTTGATGTCAGACCAATTCACCGATTGGTCAAGGTCATTTGGAATTCTAATCCTTTGTTCCGAAATGCTTGCCACCTCTCTCAGCTTGATGTCATCCACAGTTTTTATAAGCGTACTCTCCGCTCAGTTATCCATATCATTAATGAAAATATTGACTAGTACCAGCCACAGAATAGGCCCCCTGCAGAGCCTCACTAAATACATCATCTTCATTTAATAACAAATCATTGATAACATCTTTTTGAGAATGGTCTTTCAACCAGTTATGTACCCATTTCATAGTAATTTCATCTAGACCACATTTTTCTTGTTTGCTTATGATGGTAGATTGTGCATCACATCTTTAATTAGAAGATAAATAGAAGGATAGTATTGCTTTATAAAAATATTTGTAATCCTACATTTTGCCAGCAAGCAGATCAGTGGTATAAATTTAGCTGATTCTTTTTCCATTAGAGTAATAGTCAAGGCTAGGTGATAATCTAAGAGATGTCCTGTTAGTACATTAAAGCATCGTAATAGTATTTTGTTTCTGGGATCATGTACATCAAGAGTCATATTTCATCATAAAATGGGAAAAAAACCACCCTCTTTTTTAATGAAGTGCCTATGACCCTATTCCCATCGTGCAGGGCATATCCAATTTGTCTGAAGAGAAGGTTTCACATGTCATATGAAAATATTTGTAATCTGTCATTAATGGAATGTTTTTGTTGACATATTCATGTTCAAGATAATAGGGTTGACTCACCACTGCTTCACTGCCATTATACACCAGCATAACTTCATTAGAATGGAGAATCAGGACCTGTTACACTATTCAGGTACAAACTTGAAAGAGCCTGAGTCTGGTGATTGTAGCCATTCCAGTTCTTGTGTCTTTGTTATTTCAAAGACCTTTCTGCTTCTTCTTGATATTTAAAAATGAAACTTAATGAGCAGAATGTTAATCTTTTTGGTTTTTATCAATTCTATTTAAGTCAAAGTATTACAGAAATAAGCATGGAACAGTATTAGGATATACCATAACATTAAATGAAAGCTCTGTCTTCAGTCATTGATCACAAGATTTAATTTTCTGATTGTTTTAGAACAATCAGAAAAACATCAATCATGAGGAACATAATAAAACACCCAGTTTATGCATGTGATTATCACATTGTAGAGTGCTTTCTTTTCTAAATTCCAAATAATGTATTTTTCTATTCCGCTTGAACTAACTTCTGAGGATTATTGGACACGAGAAGGATTTTAGCCAGTTATCACCCAGAAAAGTCAAATACTATTATCTCATGAACACTATTGAAGTTTTTATTGACACCACTGTTCTCATTCAGTTGAATTCAATCAAATTACACCAGTAGTGACTTTGGCCCTACAGATCCAGTCATATTTCTCCATATTCATAAAAAAATTCAATTAAATTATTTACTTTTTAGACTTGGCATTGTTTTATAACCTATCCTTGAACAATTTGTCATGAAAGCTTGTCCTGTCCGCCAGCTCTATCCCCCCACCCCGTAGTGGCATCACTGCAGCCCAGGAAAGCTGCAGCACAAAACTTTTAGAAAGGTAAGAAACAGGTGTTTTTTTTATTTCTTGAGGTGTGTTGATTCTTCTTTTGCCCAGAATAAGAAACAGTGTTCATTGCATTAGAGCATACTCACAATAAATAACGTTTGTAGTTTATCAAATGTTTCAGTTGCCCTTGGGTGCTCAGTTGCAAAAGGACATGGCTGGCAGTCAGACCTTGCTACCATGAACGTAATCCATCACTTACACAGGTGTTCCAGACCTGGATGGAATATAAGGCCACACATTCTGTTCTCTCAGGGTGACCTACTCCTACAGTTTCAAATTTTCTCTATGCTAGGCATCTTCATTCCTTTGCATTCTGTTTCTCCGTTAAAAATAAAAGTAAATCCTAGGGAAGGATCAGTCATGGAATAAATCTTAATTTATTGCACACTGACTCATGGATCAAGGATTTCAGGAATTAAACAGATCAGTCTAAGGAGTAATGAAAACCTCATTCTTTGAATCCTGCTAATGCTGACATTTGTCAGGCAGGTGTAAGAGGAATCATGTTAAAAAAACTTTAAAGGAGTATTTGAGTTTGTAAATTACATCTGCAGGATAAAATATTAAGATCTGGCAAATTAAGAATATAAAGTAATTGTCTTTAATTTTAAAAATAGATATGAATAAGAATGGTTCTGACAATAGAGGAGCAGAAAGGAAAAATCTTTTCTTCTGAGCTCCATTTTTAATTTCCATAGTTTCTACAACATTAATATTTGTTGATATTCTTTATTCTCCATGACATATCAATTACAGCTGGAACCACTCTTTTTGATTTAGTTACTGTATGCCAAAAGGAAAAACAAAGGGACAAATTCTGATACTACTCCAATGGCTGTGGTATACAAACAACAGAAAAGAGCAAAATTCCTTTTGACAACAATGATAGTTTTGGTTAATTGAGGGCTATAAAATTTGGTTCAAAGTTACTTTTTATTATCAAAGTCTAAAAGCCAACTTGTTGGGCCTTATCAAATCTGCCATGCTAGGCTTCACATGTCATTTCCCCTTTTAGTTCCAGACATGTCTGTTTTTTTGAAGTCCATTATTCTTCTGTTCTTACTTCTACCTTTCCTTAGAATCATGAAGCCTATTTCTTCATGATCACTTTCATCCAAATTGCCATCCACCTTCAGATTAGCAACCAAATCCTCCCTGTTGGCTAGAATATTAATCTAAAATGGCTGTCCTCCTGGGTTATTCCCTCCACTTTCTGAAACAGAAAGTTGCCCCAATACATTCCAAGAATTTGTTGGAAATTTTGTGTTTTGCTGTATTATTTTTCAAACCGATGTCTGGGTAGCTAAAGTTCCCAATTGCTACCAGAAGCCCAGCACCAGTTGAGAATTCAGAGACATAAAATTATAAACCTTTTTATAATTAATTTATAAGCAATAAATACACCAATTTAATCAAAATGACTACTGTCTATATAACAAATATCCACTTCAGGATTCTATCTTTAGGGCTGGAATAGAATGAGCGCCTCAATTTAAGGCTGGCAGCAATATATTTCCTGCTCATTGTATTTTATTCATTTATTTCAATTTATCTCCCAATGGCTCTAGGCACTTTGTATAGTTAAAACATACTACATCTGACTAAATCTACAAAATACATGATGCACACTGCATAATATTATGTCAATACCCATGCTGGAAGAAATAATTATAACAAAAATAATTCCACACAAACACTCTATTACTTTAGTGATTCCCTCCCATGTCTTAAAGGTTAAGAAATTCTGGCTCTGAAGGTCCAAAGTGGGGAGGCACTTCCAAAATCCAGGAAAGGTCACATTCATCTCACCGAGCACAGATTATTTTTTTTCTCTTTGCCACAGTCACTACCTAATCATCTAGCACAGGGGTGGGCAAACTATGGCCCGCGGGCCCTTGTGGCCCGCACGCCATTTTTATCCAGCCTGCGAGCTCCTGCTGGGGGAGCGGGACCACTGGTCCCGCTCTCATGGGCAGAGAGCTCTGAGAGTGCCCTGGAGAGCGGGGCCGGCTGCTGGCCAAGCGCGCCACCCGGGACAGCGGACCTGCAGTCAGCCGTGCGCATCACCCTGAGACCAGGGCTTGCGCATCCCAGACAGCGGTCCCGCTGCCGGCCGAGTGTGTCGCCCTGAGAGCGGGGCCGGCGTGCCGCCCGGGTCCCCGCGGCCAGGCGTGCGCACCGCCCAGAGCCCGGAACAGCAGGCCCGCAGCCGGCTGGGCACGCCGCCCTGAGAGCGGGCCTGGCGCGCTACCCAGGACAGTGGACCCGCGGCCGGCCGGGCACGCTGCCCTGAGAGTGGGGCTGGCGCGCCGCCCGGGACAGCGGGCCGCAGCCGGGACAGTGGACCCGCGGCCACCACCGCGCCCCGCGCTCCCAGCCCGGGGTGCCAGGCCGACCGCGGCAAGCCGCGGGGCCCGCACTCCCGAGCCGGGAATGGGGCCGACCGGGGCCCCGCACTCCCAGCCCGGGGGCCGGGTGGAGCGCTGCGAGCCGCGGGACCCGGCGCCCCGCTCAGAAAGTAAGCAAGTGGAGGGGTGGTTAGGTAAGGGGGGTGGTTATGGTGGTGGTGGTTAGGATAGGTGGGGGGGTCTCCAGAGGGAGCAGTCAGGGAACAGAGAGCAGGGAGGCTAGATACGGGATGGGGTCCTGGGGGGCAGTTAGAGTGGGGGGGTCTCCAGAGGGAGTCATCAGGGGACAAGGAAGGGGGGTTGGATGGGTCAGGGGTTCTGAGGGGGCAGTCTGGCGGGGGAAGTGAGTGGGGTTCAGATGGGGGGGGGGCCCTCGGCCCTCCGCACAATTTTGAACCCTAGTGTGGCCCTCAGGCCAAAAAGTTTGCCCACCCCTGATCTAGCAACAACCCCAGATCTAATGACTCGAACTCACCCTCTTTACACAACATAGGTAACATGAAGGAACCATAAGGGAAGGGTGATATTGGCTTAATTATGTTTACTAAGCATATATATAACAAGCAAAGCCTAGCTACAGGCACTGTTGCTCTGATAGGGTTCAGGTGGCTTCTTTATCAATTTGACCTTTGGTTCATTCGACAGAGGTAATAGATCTAGGAGCAAAGGCAACAGCCTTTCAGATTGTTGACTTAAAGGCTTGACCTCTGAAATGTACTCTCTCTTTAGACAAAAGGTGGCTCCCAACCAAGATAATTGGTTTGTCAGAGGAGAGATCACCTATCAATGAAGTTACCTGGTTGGAGTCTGTGGTCTTCTGTTGAGGCTGACCGAGGAGTCACCTGACAAAGGAGATTGCAAGGCTATAAAGGGCAGAAGCTGCTCTATTTGGTTTTTCTCTTCAGCCATGTTACACCAGCTTAAAATGAGGGAAGCCAGTGCAGGAGCTGGATGAAGTCAAGGGAAGGAGGGGATGCTGCCTGCCTGAATTAGGGTGACCAGATAGCAAGTGTGAAAAATCAAAACAGAGGGTGGGGGGTAATAGGATCCTATATAAGAAAAAGCCTCAAATATTGAGACTGTCTCCTATAAAATTGGGACATCTGTCACCCTAGCCTGAATACAGATGATTCTCTAAGGACGACCAAAGGAAAAGGCTCACATCTTCAGTGGGATTCTAGGAGTGGGTGTATTTAAGCCACAGGAGTCTGAGGAATCACTAGTGGTTCCAGTGTCTTGGCAGGGGACAGTGAGGTTTCAGCTCCCAGGCAGGAGTGTTAGGTAGAGGTCTGCATTCCAAGAGTATCCCTGTGGGCCCTTGGACTTGGATGGTGCCTGGGCTTTGTTCTGACTCCAGAAGCTTAAAACACCAAGAGATCCAGCGACTGCATCTCCACAAAGTGTTCTGGTGGGCTGTCACTAAAGGTAGCCACACTGGATCTGTGACAGCCTCCATTGCCCTCGTTTAATTTTCAAACAACCACCTTCATGCTTTCTCACATGCTGTCCTTCATGCTAGGAAGGTGCTCCCCATAAACACGCACAAAACTATCTCATTATGTTCCTTCAGACCCTTCCTTAAAACTCTCCTTTGCCATGAAGCCTACAAAAAAAAATTGACAATGGCTAGGTTGCTGGTGTGCAGCAGAAACTGTTGCATATCATGCTGACCAATATTGTCATTATTTCCTTGTACTTCCCCATCACTCCATCTGTATCCATTTGTTGTCTCTTGTCTTATACATAGACTGTAAGCTCTATGGGCTCTTTTTGTTCTGTGTTTGTATAGTGCCTGTCATAATGGAGTCTTGCTCCATGACAGGTGCTCTTAAGTGTTACAATAAAACAAATAATAATAAATAATAATGCAGGTATCCTGTTAAATTCTCTTACATCTTTCTTGGGGCTTATTCAACAACATTCAGTTCCCTCCCTGGATACTGAGAATCCATTTAGCAAGTTGATGGTTCTCAGATACATAATATGAAAATTCAATTCCCACAGAAAATTAGAAGCTTCTAAGGTAAATATGGGCAGACACAGCTCTCATCTTTATATATGAATCTGGGAGTGACCAATAAGTAAAGATGTTGATTTTAGATACTGAATACTGGAACTGGAAACAATTAAAGTAAAGTGTGGAGGACCAGCAGCTATAATTTTTTAAAATGGCACAACACAGATTAAGATAGACTATAAACTGATTAATTCAAATAGGATAAATAGGATTCACACAGATTATTGAACTTGTCACCTTTTTCATTTGGAGAACTGGAATTGATTCAAGCTGACTGACCCATAAATTGTTCAGTTCAAATGCTTCTACTTAATAGTAGTATTAAGTGACTGGCTGTAGTCATTAACTGTATCAGCAGAACAGTAAACCTAGATTAGCAATTAAAAAATAAGTCCTGAACAACTGGCTAGTTGGCAGGCATTACATGTTCTTTACAGACTTTGAAACTCATCCCAAAATATGTATTTATAATATAACCAAAATAACAACTTGTAATTAACTTCAAAACATCCCCGTAAGGAACATGCTATGTTTACTGTATATAGTATGTTTACTGTAGAACTAGGTAATCTGAGAATGGAGAGGTTAAGTCACTTGGCAAATGTCAGATATCAGATCGGTGGCAGAACCAGAAATCAAAGTTAAGGTGACAGCTTCCAAGTCCCTTGCTCTAAGAAAATATTTACAGATGACATTAGTTCTAAAGAGTTGATCCTAAGTATGCTAAATGACTGATACATTTTAGATATGCTACATTGATTGGTTGGCTTTGTGTTCTCTTATCATAGCAGAACTGTGTTCATACTTTTGCACTGAACCTTAAATGTATGCTAGGAGAAAATCCTTATCTAAATTAAGCCATGTGGATCACAGAGAGGCAGCTGCAGCTTCCACTAAACTAGACCATTCTTTCTTTCCTTCTTAATCCATGTGATTCATTGCTTTAATCATTATGGGCCTGATTCTTCCACTCTTTACCTCAGGGGGTGGTATCTATTCATTTAAGCAATCCTATTGATTTCAGTAGGACTATTTATGTAAGTACTAACTCAACATGAGTAAGGATGGCAGAAATGGGTCCTGTTTCTAGTCATACTGTGCTCTAAGTTGTGATCTCATTAGTGTTTGTACAAATTTGCTGAATTTAGTGGGAGAAAATGAGGGTAGAGTCAATATATGTTTTAGATTTGTATCTTGATACACTTTTAAGACTCATTTGTGTATAACTTCTCCTTAAACACAATAAGAGCCTCAGTTTGAATGTCTGCTCCTGTAATGTAGAATATTCACTAAAGACAGCTACTGAATGGGATCTTCCTTAATCAGTTAAGGCTGTTTTAGTGTTTGCCAGATGTGACAATTTAGCATCAGCAGGGAAAAATACAAATTGAAGAACTACATTTGCTAGCAACTGAATTTTTTTAATCAAGCACTTATTCTCTGATAAGTTTGCAGGCAAGTTAGTTCTTGAGCATTATGACAATTGCTGTGTATCACCCGGTCACAGATTTCCAACACGTGTATTCTAGATAGGTAAACATTCAATACAGTCTGAACTGTTTTGAACTGGATGACCGTGGGAAACAGCGACCAGAAATTGAGATGTCAGTGCTGTTGGTATTTCATTCCTACATTTCAAACCCTTTCCCAAATAATCGGGAGTATAACTGAACTGCCCAGAAACTTGAGTCAAGAACTTGCTTATATTCTCGCCTTTGCTACTCATTCACTGGGTGATCTTAGGCAAGTTACTTCTGGCAAAAGTCTGTCAATTTCACATAGTCCACCAGAAGTTCAGAGAATGTGAGAAGAGAGCATGTAGGCACAATGTTCTCCCCTGTGGATCCAACTGCAGGCTCAAGGTCTGACTTTGTAACTCCAAGATGTTTATTAGAAGTTCAGAAACTCATCTGATTGTTTTTTGCATTTACATGTATTAACCTATCATATATGTCCATAATTACAGGATGAAAAACTGCCCAGAATCAAAGTCAATTGATCAAAGCTCAGGCTGCAAAGCTTTTAAAAGAAATGAATTAAAACACAGGCAGTCTTCAACAGCATATTTATTATAGATGCACATATACTATTAGTCTCCATACTCTTAAGGCCTTAAACATGCAGCAAATCCTTGCTGAGGCAAACATTGCAGATACATATAAAGGACAGTTTTTGTTATAAGTATCAGGATTGTTTCCTACTTTTCATTTCACTTTGTAATGATAAATCTTATCTTTACTGGCTGTTAATCGGACCTAATGCCAGCAGCACTCCATAGGATGTGTTCACTCCATGAAATACTTCTATCCATTTGAGTTAATTACCAAATAGGAACAGTCTCAAATAATTATATGGTGTTTCTAAGGCCTTAACTGAGTTTTAGGCACTACCAACAAGTGCTAGACACAGGTCACCACGAGGCAGTCAGTATTGGCAGCAATTCCAGATTAGTCTTGTAACAGCTCCTATGGCTATCTGCCTCCTCAGCCGCAACCAGAGAGCCACGAACATCCCGTCTGGTTACTGGCTGGGTCTTTAACAAGGCTGTCGTGGGCCTAGCTAAGGCGCCCCACGGGAAGGGTGACAGGTGCCGCTGTCTCACAGAGCCCAGCCCTCTCCGTGCTAATGGTGGGGCCTCGATCCTGCACTCGGATCAGCGGCCTGGATGCCGGGGCGGCGCAGCTGAGGTGAATGCGGCGCTGCCGCAGGCTCGGGGCCCGTGCAGCGGTCCGGGCTGCCTCAGCAGCGGGGCGCCGCGGCCAGGCAAGGGCCTCGGCTCTTCCTAGCAGGCGAGGAGCGAGCCGGGCTGAAGGTGAAGGGCCCTAGGGCCGGAGGAGACGCTGCTGGGCAGGGAGCGGGACACCTGGGCCGGGCCGCATGGTGAGGAGGCGGAGCAGGAGCCGGGATTGGGGGCCGCCCGTCTGCCCGGGGGGCGGGAGCGGCTGGCGGAGCAGCAGTAGCGGCGGCGGCTTGGGCCGCAGGGAGGCGCCTGAGCGGCTGCCCCTGAACATGGCGGCGGCGGCTCCTCCCGCGGGCGGCGGGGGCTGCTGCCCGGCCGGGCCCGGCGGTGGCGCTTCGGTGCCCGTGCTCTTCTGCTTTTCGGTCTTCGCCCGGCCCTCGACCGTGCCGCACGGCTCTGGCTACGAGCTGCTGATCCAGAAGTTCCTGAGCCTGTACGGGGACCAGCTCGACATGCACCGCAAGTTCGTGGTGCAGCTCTTCGCCGAGGAGTGGAGCCAGTACATCGACCTGCCCAAGGGCTTCCTGGTCAGCGAGCGCTGCAAGGTGCGCCTGGTGCCGCTGCAGATACAGGTGAGAGCCACCCGCGCCAGGGCCAGCTCCCGTCCCGAAGCTTCCCGCCCGCTCTCCCTGCGCCTGCCTCGCTCGGAGTTACGGGCTCCCTGGAGCACGCGGGGTGACTTTCACTCTCACTCCTCTGAGGCGCACGCTTCCCACCTCGAATCCATGAGCCCACTCCCGGCATCTCTCAGTCTGCAGGGGCCCCGCTTAGGGTTCCTCCTCGCCCCCATTCCTTGAAAGACTCTCCCAGCGTGCTTCAGGTCCCCTTAAGGCTCTCCTGGGGGTGCTGAAACTAGCGGTGCTGGGGTAGCACCCCCTGGCTTCAAGTGTTTTCCATGATATACAGGCTTCACAATTTTGTTCAATAGCTTTCAGCACCCTGACTATAAAACTTGATCCACTGCCCCCAGCCAGCCACCTCTCTCTCAGGCACACACCCCTTTCACACCCACTTCCTGCTTCCCTCTAAAGTCCACATATGCTGTTGAAACTCTCTCTTGTAGCCACCACCTCTTATTTAACCTGCTCTAAAATTTCATTTGGAAAATGAACATCGAAGGAATATAACCCCCGTTTCTCTTAACATGCATATGGAGAATTCTATGTCTACAGTTGTGTCCAGAATTTAGGAATAGGATTTATTAGCGCTTATCACTTCTATTGTTGCCCAAACAGTTAAATAACAAATATAGTTATCTTCAAGAAAACTCAGAGTTTCCACATATTGCAATCAATGTCTTTATTTTAAAAATGACACAATATAGAGGACCGATTATAAAAATGATTGCATAGCAGTGTCTGTGAGTGTCATGTTTCCTGACTAGCTTTTTAATTGTAATAATGATTTGCAATGTCTGAGGGAAACTTCATTGCAGAGTAAAAGAAGGGATTAGGCAAAATCTAAATCTGTGAGGAAGGAATACAGCAAACTATATTTCATATTATACTGCTACATTTATATTATTAATCCCGTAACCTAACACATTTCATAGACACACATGTATCTTACAGCCATCCTTGAATCTTGGTTTTATATTTAATGAATCAGACCATATTTTCCCCAAAGATGGTACAATACATAAAACAGTAAACATTTGTCATTTGAAAGACAACCTTCTCTCTCTCTCTCTCATTTTTGATGGTGGAGTTGAGGTTGGGGGTCGGGGTTCAACATTGAAAACAGAGATTAATCTTTAATTACAAACTTCATTGTGCCAGAGCTTTGTATCATGCATTATATGTGCCCAGTTTTATATTCAGTCCTGCTTCTGACAAATTTTAGGATAGTAACTCACTGGTTTCATGGCAGACTGCTAGACAGGTACGTGTTTTCATAGTAAGATATCTTCATGCATACCAGAAATTTATGCCAGTTGTGCTGTAATTACTGCATTCAGGAGAAAATTGCCTCACATTTTCAGTTTAGAGAGTTTTAAAATGGCAACTATTCTTCAATAATGAAAATATGAATTTTATATGGAAAGGAATGTTTAGGTTTTAGCTGTAGTTGATTAATTTTCCTCTGTCAGGCAGGATTTCTGGATGAGTTGGAAATACAATATAAAAACGGAATAATTTTTATTATTTGGAATATGGTTTTTCTTTGTATAACTAGAAAATACTTACTGGGATGTTATTCATAAATTAGCTTTAATAATAGAGTCCTGTGCCCTAGCAGGTTATCAGGTCAGACTCCTCTACCTCAGTGGGTCTCAAACTTTCCAGATTACTGCACCGCATCAGGAGTCTGATTTGTCTTGCGTACCCCCAAGTTTCACTTCACTTAAAGACTACTTGCTTATAAAGTCAGACATAAAAATACAAATAGTGTCACAGTACACTATTACTGAAAAATGGCTCTTATTTTTACCATATAATTCTAAAATAAATGAATTGGAATACAAATATCGTACTTACATTTCAGTGAATAATATATAGAGCAGTATAAACAAGTCATTGTCCATATGAAATTTTAGTTTGTACCGACTTTGCTAAAGCTTTTTTATGTAGCCTGCTGTAAAACTAGGCAAATATCTAGATGAGTTGATATACCCCCAAGATGATATACATCCCATGATGGCCACATCATCAAGATAGGTGACTGCAGATTCTCCCAATCCTGTTAGGAGATTATCTACAAGTTTCTGGAAGGTGGGGGGTGCATTTTGCAGCCCGAAAGGGAGCACATTAAATTCATACAATCCTATATGGGATTAATCTAATTTGCGAATTAATCTAGCGGTACTTGGCAGTACCGCTTGGTTAAGTCTAAAATAGAGATGAACTGGGCCTGTCCCAGTTTCTCCAATAGCTCATCTGTGGCATTGGATTGTTGTCTGGGCAAGTCACAGCATTTAGCTTACGATAGTCCATGCAAAAGCATATTTCCCCATCGAGTTTGGGAACTGGAACCACTGGAGATGCCCATGTACTTTCAGAGGGGCACATTACCCCCAGCTGTAACATGTCCTGGATCTCCTGTTCTGTAGCAGTTTTGGCTTGAGGAGCCACCCAGTAATGTTGGGCTCTAATTGGGCTAGCATTACCTGTGTCAATGGAGTGGTATGCCAGTTCAGTCCATCCTGGGGTGGCTGAGAACATTGGCGTGAAGCTAGTGGACAGCTCCTTGATCTGCTGTCGCTGTATATGTCTGAGGGTCATGGAGAAGTTCACCTCTTCCACGCCACTGTCACTTTTTCCTTCATAGTAAACACCTTCAGGCCACTCTGCGTCATCTCCTCCCTAGGCTGTAAACTGACCAACCTTTAATTCTTTGGAATAAAAGGGCTTTAGAGAATTAACATGGTACACGTTAGGCTTTAGATTTGAGGTGGGGGATGCTATGAGATAGTTAACAGCTCCCAGGCTCTCTTGGACTGCAAATGGCCCTTCCCATGACGCTTCCATCTTATAGACCTGGAGCGCCTTCAAGACCGTGATGTGGTTCCCTACTTGGAAGGAATGCTCTCTGGCATGTTTATCACACCAGGCCTTTTGCTCTTCTTGAACATCTTTTAGGTTTTCTCTAGCAAGGACTAAAGAGTTTTGGAAGGTATTTTGTAGGTTGTTTACAAAATCCAGAATGTTAGTTTCTGGAGAAGGTGTAAACCCCTCCCATTGCTGCTTTGCTAGCTGTAATGACTCCTTAACCTCACCACCATACACAGCTTCAAATGGTGAAACCCCCAAACTGGGATGTGGTACGGTGCTGTAGGCAAAGAGCAACTGCTGCAACACTAGGCCCCAGCCATTGGAGTGCTCATTTATGAATGTACATATCATGGCCCCCAAACTGCCATTACACTTCTCCACCAGGCCATTTGTTTGCCACCCCTTACCACCATCAGCCAAGAGTTTCATCCCATGGGCTTCGCACAGGCTTTTCATGGTCCCTGCCAGGAAATTAGTTCCCAAATCCATAAAGATTTTGGAAGGCCAACCTACCTTGGCAAAAATGTCTGTTAATGCCTGGCACACAATTTTAGCCCTGGTGTTTCCAGCCATCGGGTGGCAAAATCCATGAAAATCAGTATGCACTCCTTTCCTCTGGGTGTCTTTTTTGGGAAAGGACCCAGAATATCCACAGCTACTCGCTGAAATGGAATCTCAATTACAGGGAGTGGCTGGAGAGTGACTTGACCTGATCTAGGGGTTTTCCCACTCTTTGGCACGCCTCACAAGACCAGTCATAGGTAGGAACGTACTTTCCCATTCCCTCCCAGTGGAACTACCCCAAATGGTCTTTGGTTCTGTTCACCCTAGCATGGCCACTAGGATGATGATGGGCTAAGCTCAAAAGCTTTACCCAGTACTTATTTAGAACTACCAACTGTCTTTGAGGATGCCAGTCTTCCTGGTGTCCACCAGAAAGAGTTTCCTTGTATAAAAGTCTTCTTTCTACAACAAACTGGGATCAATTAGAAGAGCTGAGAGACAGTGTGTTGCTCCATGCCACTGTTCAAGCTCCCTGGAGGCTTTCATCTGCTTCCTGCCTTGTCTGGAACCGTTCCCTTGATGCTGGAGACATCCGTTCCTCACTGGATTGTGGACTTGGGGTTGGTCCCTCCGGAAGCAATGTAGGTGATGGGGCTGTTTCTGTTGATTCTTCACTAGTGCACTATGTTGTATTTCAGGCTCCAGCTGAGCCTCTTGTGCAAGTTTAGCTGCTGTTGCCAGTGCAGGCTTGGTAGTGCCCTCTGGCATTGGAGTTGTAGACAGGGTTTCAAGCACTGGATTCAGTGCTGGCAATGGTTCTGGTGCTGGTTGCTTCAACTGTTCCAGTTTTGGGACTGGTTCCGTTTGGGTCTCTGGGACTGAATTCACTACTGCTGTTGCACTCGTTGGCAGGGGTCCAGTTCCACCATCTCAGCTTGGGTCACTGGTAACACAGATTGGGCCCTGGTAGAAGGCTTAGGAACAGGGATAGGTGTTAAGGCTCACCTAGCCTGACTGACCATTGCCACCCTCTTGGCTAGCTTCACATGGTTGGCCAAGTATTCCCCCAGCAGCATGGGAATGGGATAATCATCATAGACTGCAAAAGTCCACATTCCTGACCAGCCTTGTACTGGACAGGCAACTTGGCTGTTGGCAAGTTTAAAGAGTTTGACATGAAGGGTTTAATCATTACTTGGGCTTCTGGGTTCATGAATTTGGGGGGCCTACAGCTAATGAGAAAGGGTCCTACAGATAGCCATCTTATTCATTACACAACTCTCATTCCTATCCACCTCTGCACTGCAATGAATGTGGCCATGTTCATGTAGAAAAATATTACCTGATCATGTAATTAAAGACTCTGTCTTGATATGTAAGCACAGGAGGGCAAAAGTAAGGTTAACCTTAAATCTGGCATATCCTAACTTTTGAATGTTTGACTTGCAAACTTTATATCCCTTTAATATATTTTATGTAACTTTTTAGATTTTTAAAAAAGAAAAGGCAAAACCAAATTGTGAGCAATTGTACATGAGATAATGTTGGGCTCTAAAAAAGCTTGTTTAAAAAGCTTTTGAATCTTTAACTCCTGTATCAAGCCATGCAATAATGCACCAATTCCTGCTGCAATATGTGCAGTCACAATTGAAATAAACCTTTAAAAATGATCTTACTAGAAAGGTACAAGTATAAAAGTAGACAAAATACATAATGAAAGAGGAAAAATAGATACAGAAAACTTCAATATCTAAGTATACTGCATTTTTTGATTAATTGAGTTTCTCACCAAAGCTGTGAAAATAAATTAATATCAACCTTTTGTATATGAGGAACTATCAAACAGTCTGACTGGTATAGTTTCCAGGTAGTATTTAAATAGTTTATGACTTGCGCATTGGAACACTTCACTGCAAGATTTTTTTAAAACTTTTATTAACAATAAATACAAAATCTATTTGAGCATTCATGGTCTAGTCTTTTTCACAGGTGAGAAAATCCTTAGTTAATTTATTTTCAGTCCACACAAGGGAAACTTGGGAAATTTATTTTTATTTGTATTCAGTTCCACTGATGGTAGCAATGCTGGGGAGCCTTGCTATAGACCTTTTGCTGTCATCTGATCCCAGATGAAAGGACCACACAAACAGGAGACATTTACTATACTGTGGAACCAAAGAATGAGTACATTCAAAGAATATAGAAAGAGAATTTTATTTTAAATGTTCAGTTATACTACTTTTAAGTTTTACGTTTTAGCATTAGGAGTAAGATAGTTTTGTGAGGAAATTTAATTAAGTAATGCCCATTTAATTGTGGCTGCAGAATTGGATGTATTTTTGTCAAAAAGTAAGATCCTGTGACTGGCAGTTATATTTTAAACTATACAAGTCTCATAGTGTTTATTTAAACTGTCCTGAGGAAATCTCTCACTTGATAAAACTGTGGATTCCTGTTGGTTACTGCAACACTGCTTTCTGTCGAGGTCAATATTTAATTGATTTCTACATGTTAGGTTTAAAAACAAACTAACAAAATAAAATAAAATCCTTAAAAATCCTTTCCCTCCTAATTTTCAGTATGCATTCAACCTACACTTTAACAGAGTTTTTAAAAACTATTTCCCGTTCTAGAAATCTTCTTTTTTACTAATCATTTGAATTAAAACTGGGATGTTAAATCTGTATTTTTGTTTTCAGATAACTACACTGGGAAACCTGACCCCTTCAAGCACTGTATTCTTCTGTTGCGATATGCAAGAAAGATTCAGGCCTGCTATCAAATATTTTGGTGATATTATCAGTGTAGGACAACGATTGGTAGGTTTACTGATTTCTCTCTCCTCTCTCCCTCACTACAGTAACTACAAAAATATTTGCAAATTATCTTTGCACAGATACTACCAGTGACTGATGTCTTAAACAGTCCAGATTTAAATACTATATGTTCATCCCTCTCATGCTTAAATAACTGTTTTATTCTTGTGGATTTATTTTCCCTTTCAGCTCCAGGGTGCTCGGATTTTAGGAATTCCGGTCATTGTGACAGAACAGTATCCTAAAGGCCTTGGAAGCACTGTGCAAGAAATTGATTTAACAGGAGTTAAACTGGTGCTTCCAAAAACAAAATTTTCTATGGTATTGCCAGAAGTAGAAGCTGCATTAGCGGATATTCCTGGAGTCCGCAGTGTTGTCTTGTTTGGAGTAGAAGTATGTACTTGTTTGTTATAGTACTGTATTATTACTGTAGTATGGTTGAAAATGTGTTTATATATTGATGTCTTTGTGCAAAGCAGTGTTATAGTCCACCACTTAAAGGTTAAATTGTTTGTGATCATTTTAGTTGTTCAGAGCGGATAATCTTGTAAGATACTTTAGATACTTGAGTTTACAAGGCCAGATCCTGCAATTATGCAGTTTTCATTCAAAACTCCCATTGAATTAATTAATTAATTTAATGTTTGGGGAAATTATAGGATTGATCCCTAATTTAATCTTGTACTGTAGTTCCAGGTAGTGCTCTAAATACTTTTATAATGCTGGTATTTTTCTGACAGACTCATGTGTGCATCCAGCAAACAGCACTGGAATTGGTTGGCAGAGGTGTGGAAGTTCACATTGTAGCTGATGCCACCTCATCAAGAAGTATGATGGACAGAATGTTTGCTCTTGAGGTAACATGCATAATTTAGACAGACTTTGGTTCTGTGTTTGGTTCTCTTATTGTTACAAACCATTGAGAAAGTCACAAGCATTACAGCAAGTGAATAACTCACTGAGAGGAGTTAGTCATATAGTCTTCCACAGAATAGGTCACCAAACAGGAGGGCCAGGATTTTTTATAAAATGTAAATATTTTAGTGACGTGTCCACTCACAGAGCAAAGGGTTGGGGACATCAGGTCAGAATTTGGGAGTTTCTAATGAAATGTTGGACATTCTGCAAAACTACTAACTTTTTGTGACCCCTTTAGGTGACGTAGACCCCCTCGTAAGGCAGAATTTTTGATGAAACTGTAAAAAATACTACAGAACTTTTAATAGTTCAGAATGGTATTTTTCTCAGTGTGCTACTGTCGTTAAACTCTTCCAAATATAAAGGGGCTCCAGTTCTGAAGCGCTTTCTAATGTGCCCCCCCAGCAACAAATTCAGTAAAACTCCTACTTACCTCTAAAAAGCTTTAAATTCCAGATTTTTAAAAAGTTTCATCATTACAATTAGAAAAATTCTGGTAGTCCAACTGAATATGTTACAAATGTTGCAGAAGTGACAATACATAAAGCTAAAACATTTTAAAAGTGCAGCTACATTTCATACACAGCTTCATGGTGGTTTTAAGGAAAACAATGCACTCTAACTATTGTGCAAGCTTCATTGTTGTGTTAAAAATCCAGGATAGAAAAGAGAACTGTATCTGCACTAAACATGGGAATTTTTGCTCTGGATTTTAGAAGAATAGTTGAAAATTAAACTCTTAAAATGAAAAATAATTCCATAACGTTGTGTCAGTCACATAGACTCAAAAAAGGAGTTGCACACCTATTGAGCATTTGATAAAAATGCAGTAACTTTGATTAAGTGCAAGCTTAATGAAATCTGCCATGTAATGCATATGACACACAAGGATTACTGTCAGAAAAATAAGTCACAGACTCATCTGGAAACTAATGCAGTACAGTGTTATTATTGCTTAGTATGTATGGCAAGAAAAATAACACAATTTTGATTGTTTTGCTTAGAACAAAAAGCACCTAACTTTCACGCGTGCATCCATACACAGAGAAATCACAGTTCTGTGAATTGTAATAGATTTTGAATTGCCCTGGGCAAGTCCTGGATTTTGTCCAGTTAAAATAGATCCATTATAATTAAAAAAAATAAAAAGTAGATAGCTGCACTCACTCAAAATTCCTAGAAGGGCGCTTCAGACAAATTGGTTCTAGATAACTTTTTTTTTTTTTTTTTTTTTTTTTGAGGAGTTTGGGGTAAATGTCAGTGGTTCAAAATGTAGTTCAGGAAGCACTTGCTGGCTCTTGTGGAGAGCTAACAGGTTACATGTTATTGGCTCCACTTCCAGCCACCTCTACAAGCTTCAAGTTTCCTTTGTGCAATGAAGAGCCGGTATTAGGTCTGCTGCTTAATCTGATAGGAGAGAGGAATTGAATGCTGCCCTCAGGGACCATGGCTGGGGAAATAGGGACCACGAAACAGAAAGGTGTGTGCAGGAGTGTTGTATGATCATGGGACTGATTGTCTTAAGATGTGTTCCATGATTTCAGAACATTTGATAACCCCTGGGTTAGGCTAAATACACCATAAAAAGAAATATTTAAAGCCTTCAGTTTTTTTCCCTCTTTCACTGGATTTACAGGTTAAATTTACCTATCCCACAGGGGTGGTGATAGATTTAATTCATTAATATGTGTTGCTTCAGATAGGCTCACAAGTCTTTGAGATCCTCTAGTAGAGGGTACTATAGGACTACAAGCTAATATGTAGACACTTTAATACAATTTGATTCTAATTATTGGTGTACAGTGCATTTAAAATTTTCAAATTCTAACCATATACACATCAGAATGATTGTACTCTGTATAATGAAATACATTCTTGTATGAAACAGGAATCGTTCTTCACTCTCTCAATGTTAGTGTCAACCTTTTTTTCTGCTCCCCTCAGCCCTGTTTGCATTCCTCCACTCTGCGCAGATTGCTCCTTCCTCATGATGGGGTGCCTGCCCTGTAATGTTTAAGTGAGGGGTGAGCAAACTTTTTGGCCCGAGAGCCGCATCAGGATTCAAAATTGTATGGAGAGCCTGGAAGGGAAGGCGGTGCCTCCCCAAACGGCCTGGCCCTGCCCCCTAGCCAACCACCTCCCACTTCCTGCCCCCGACTGTCCCACCTCCGAACACCCAACCCATCTACCTTTCCCACTCTTTGTCCCCTGACTACTCCCTTCAGAGACCCCCGCTGCTCCCTGACCCCTAGCCACATCCCCACTGCCTGGGACTCCCACGCCCTATCCAACCCCCTTTTCCCCGTCCCCTGACTGCCCCCGAGACACTCTGGTCCTTCTCCAACTCTGGCCCTGGCCCTCTTGCCACACTGCTCAGAGACACTGCTGCGCTGATCCAACGGAATGCACAGCACGTCTGGCCCGGAGCCAGACATGCTGCAGCGCAGCACCGCCCCCCAAAGTACTGCTTATGTGGCGCACTGGGGTGGGAGGCAAATGTAGGCGGGAAGAGCTAGTCTCCCCCAGCCAGGAGCGTGGGGAGCCAGACAAAATTAGCTCGCGGGCTGTAGTTTGCTGACCCCTGGTTTAGATTCTGGCCAAAGAGAATCCTGCATGAAACCTGAGTGCACTCAGAGCTGAGGAAGATAACTTTCATCCTGTGGTCTTTTGTTGTTACTTTTCAGATATATACAAATATATGTAGCCCCATTTAGAATTCAATCCTGCATGTTGACATTTATTTTGTCATCATGAAGAAAGCTCTCAAAGAAAATTGTTTTACAGTTAGTTAGGTTTTTGTTATGCTTGAACAAGTATAAGTAATCAGTTAAGCAGCAAAATTTTTGAATGCTAACTCAAGCTATCTTGAGGCTCCTGTTAGTTTCCTCAGTTGCCGACATATGTGTTAGTGTGTACAAGCCCATAAGCTACAGCTTATGTCAGCAACACTTATGTTGTTCAGGGGTGTGAATAAATCACCACCTGAGTGACATAAGTTACACCAACGTAAGCGACCGTGTGGACAGCACTATGTCAGTGGGAGGAGCTTGTGGAAGTGGTTTTATCGTGCCAGTGGGAGAGCTCTCTCCTGTCGACCTACAGTGTCTTCACCAGATACACTGCAGCAGCAAAGCTGCAACATGTAGACGTGCCCTAAGTCTTTCTCTAAGACATTTAATAGCCCATTCTGTGGAAAAACAGTTCCTCCTCTTGGGCTAAAGAGGTTAATGGTTTCCTAAAACAGAACTGCAAAGCAAATGGTTAGTTCATTTACATTTTTACTAGCCATTATAGAGAACAGGCATATATCTTTGCATATGCTACTTTCAGAGTCATTTAAGCCCATAAAATAGTGATCATTATGCCTCATCTCTTCACAGGGTGAATTTAACCCTCTGGATTTTCTTCTCTTAAATGTATTTCTTTAACAGCCCACTCTTAGTTTCTATTTTGTTTTAATGACATATGCATTACTGACATGAACACAGATGTCAGCTATGTTTCTGGAATGTATTTCTGGTCATGCTTTCTCATTTGCATTTTTTTGGATAAGGATTTTTGGTTTTGCTTTTAAGTGAGAGTGAATCTCCTGTTTTTCCCTAACCAGTTTTCATTCCATTCCATCTCCCATTTGTAACTCTCTCCTAATAGTTAGTGCTCTGATAACCATTTTGGGAATTCTAACAGGAGCCTTAAGTCTACCTGTTTGGCACTTAAATTCTACTATTTCATTTGCTACGTGTCTCTAAGTATATGAACCAGGGAAAATGTATCTGTTGTTGGTAGATGCTGAACATTTCCACTGAGAAGTACTCTATCAAATGTTACCGGCAATGTATTTTAAAATCTTTAACCATGCTATGCATATTATATTTAACTTAAAATATGAGTGACCTTCATGTGGATTAAAGTTATTCTCTACAGTGCTGGAGAATGCACTGCTTTTTTGCAATTTAAGATTAAAACCTGCAGCCGTGTTTTCATGGAGAAAGTATTAACTTGAAGGAAACAATCTGCATTTGTCCATGTTTTACAAACTACATGCTTACTGCATAAGGTAAGACACTTAGTTAAAAATACAAAGATTACTACAATAATGGTAGGATAAGCATCCCTATATTCATATCCCCCAAACTGCCTGATCTAATTATCAAGATCCCAACCCCTCATAACAGGTTAGGGTACTTTTTTCTTCCACTACTCACAATAGAGACCAAGCCTGGAAAGTCCACTTCCTTTGCATTTCCTCTCCTATCCACTGTCCCTTTCATGGGGATAGTGGGCATGGGAGGTAGACAAGTCCCAGCATAGGGACATGTCATTGTCAGTGAGGCAGGGATCTGATATAGTCACTAAATAGCTGTGGCTTTGGCCTAGCCACATCTTTCTCCTGGATACATTAGGATATCCTGCTGTTGCAGACAGCAATTGTAACTTGCCAGGGTTTGCATGCACTGCAAGATGTTTGGAGCTAGACAGAACGTTACTGAATTTAATTGTACTTGCATGAAATAACTTTAAAATACAGGTGGTCTCTTTTAATCCTAACAATTTTAACTTTTATGTTGAGAATATTTTATAGTTGTTCAGAAGAGTTTTCTTTGTGTAAATGTCCCATTATGGGCTAAATATAAGCTTTGCATTGTTAATAAAAATTATTACTGTTTGACTAATATGAGTGAATTACAGTCAACAGCTAAGGCTTGTAAAAGAGTCTTCCTCTCTTACTTTCATGAGACTGCTGCTTCCAGGGCACTGTATAATCTCATGAACAGGGTATTGGATGGTATCTAACAACCTCTGAAAAAGAAAATTCAGCTTCAGTAGCAGCTAACTTATTTTCTTTATAATAATGTGTCTTACCTACATAGCATCTTTTACCTGAGGATCTCAAATTTTTAAAAGCTGGATGAGACAAGCTTTTCAAAACCTTTGTGTTGTGGGGAGGAGTATAATCCTCACTTTATGTATGGGGAAACATTCACGTGGAGGGAAGTGACATACTTAAATTCACATAGAAGATCTGAACTGGAGAAAAAAACCCGTATGAGTACCATGCCTTTGCTTTAATCCAAGACTGTCCTTCCCCGTAATGTTCCATAACAAAATGGAATTGACTTTCTCCTTCTCCCACCCCTCTTAATTCTCACTGGTCTCCTGGTTTTATCCTTCCCATTCATAAATACTGGGGGGCAAAACAGCACAGGTTTTATTGTTCAGAGACTATTTTAAAAGTATTCTCCATTGGGAAAATTGGCATGTGCTTATCCACGCTTTCAAGGGTCTTACTTTTTTCTGTGTCTGTTCTTTTCTCTTTTAGCGTCTTGCTCGCACCGGAATAATAGTTACCACTAGTGAGGCCATCTTGCTGCAGCTGGTAGCTGATAAAGACCATCCAAAATTCAAAGAAATTCAAAACATCATCAAGGCAAGTGCTCCAGAGTCAGGGCTCCTTTCCAAAGTATAAAGAGGGCTTTTTGGAAAAGCAGCACATTGTCATCTTTAAGGAAGAACTAAAGTTGTAAGCAGATACGTGTGCGCACACTCACTCTAACTTCAGTAGAAATATAAAACTAAAAATTGGCGTATTTGTGCTTGCCTTAGCAAAATTTGTCTGGGTGCCAGTGCGTTCTGTTTAATCACAGCTGTCAGACATTGAGTACCATAAGATGCTTTTATTGTCAGATGCTCTACTATTTATTTTAAGAAAACATAACAGAGGTGCCTGTTAGTCTGTACTGTATCCACTGAGTGTTACACTTCTCCCAAAAGTTCACATTTCTGTGAAATCTCTCTTGATTGTTCACTTTATAAAAGTGTACTGTGATATTCTGCTTCACTTTTGTATTGATTGAGGTAAATGTGATGTGACAATATGCTTTAACTTTGTGCATAAATTAAACTATTTTAATAGAGAATTTCAGTAGTATAAAATGAATGGACTACATGTTTGTCTATCTTTTAGAATAAAAGCTAAATGCTTTGCTTATTCAGTAGACAAACCAAGAAGCTCAAGCAACAATCTAGGCTTAATTATAGTGGGTAGCTGAAGTGGACTGCGTTGATTCTTGATTATTCCAGACTTTTGATTTCCTAATTCTGTTTTAATGTTGTACTTCAACTACAAGTTCCAAGTGGAAGCAATCATTAGGTCAGTGCCTCTTTCAGAATTATAAAGAGATCTGTCAATTTGTTAATGAGATGATCTGTGGTTAACAGTAATTCACAGCTAACGGGAGACTACTAGCACTTCAAATTGAAAAAAAATATCCTAAACTCTTTCTGTTTCAGTTACTGAAGGCTAATTATTTCTAGAAATGTCCTTGGATTTTTTTAATCCTTGTATGACTAGATTTAATAAACTCCATCTGGTTTCTGCATTAAGCCAAGCAAGCCCTGAAAAAAATAATCAACTTTTCTAGTCTGTTGCAGACTTCTGCAGCATTGACGTTGGAATTTGATTGGAATCTAGCCTAACAGCGTATTTTAAAAAGGGACATCTGTAATTTTGTTGCTATATATTTTGTAGCTGGAACTAAACTTTAACACAATTGTTCCTCTTGAAGACACCTTCTTCGTGTTCAAATGGATTAAAATTTGTTATATAATGTTTACAAGAAGAATGTAACTTTAGAACCTTTGTTTTTTTGTTGTTAAGGAGATGAAACAAAATATTGAACACTTATCTTTTAGGTATAAAACTAAAAGATCTATACTATAAAACAGTTGGAGTGTAAATGTAGTGTTTGAAATGATTTATTTTCCCCCCAAGATGGCTCTAAAAGAATTGTAGAACCTTTATATCTTTAAAGCAAATAAAATGTTAACATTTACTGTCTCTCTTACTTTTTGTGGTATTTGTGAAATGGTGAATTCTAAAAGCTGTTATTTACCATAGCTCGTATTCTAGTCTGTGCTGCCTGTGAAATTCCCATCGGTGTCATGGAAATTTTGTGCCAAGATTAAGGGAAGAGCATGGCCCAATAGCTTTGATAATGTTATTGAGAACTTATTTTGTACTCTAAAATTTAAAGAATGATCACCGTTGTTATGGATCGGAGCAGGAAAGGGGGGAAAAAAAGGAAAAGTTAAGAAGTCGTTGTCCCACATCACTGACCTACTTTTACCTTTTTCTTTTTTTTTTCTTTTTTTCTTTTTGGGCTGCTATATTAATCATGCTGTATAGCAGAGTAAAGTCCACTTATATAAATCAACAGCTGTGCACAAAGGTACTATAAATATCTCATGAAATATTGTTCTGTTTCTTCAATGGTTATACATTTATATTACTTGTGGTAGTGAGGAGGGGGAAATTTTTAGAGAGATGTTGCCACTTTCCAGAGCACCATATTTTATGTTGGAAACACAAGCAGGTATATGTAGTTGATTGAGTGTTAGTAAAACACTATTAGGAAAAACTTTTTCACTAGGAGGGTGGTGAAGCACTGGAATGGGTTACCTAGGGAGGTGGTGGAATCTCCTTCTTTGGAAGTTTTTAAGGTCAGGCTTGACAAAGCCTTGGCTGGGATGATTTAGCTGGGGATTGGTCCTGCTTTGAGCAGGGGGTAGGACTAGATGGCCTCCTGAGGTCCCTTCCAACCCTGATATTCTATGATTCTAAAACCAAACCATTGGAGCCAGACTGCCAGGATGAGCCACAGGAACCCTAGAGCCTGAGCAGTGTCTCCTCAGCCTCCAGCAGATCCCAGAGAGCCGTAAAGCATGGACTAGATCCATTGTTTGTGCTGCCAGGGTTTGAGGGAAACAACCCTCTCCCCTTCCCACAGATAGGGAAAAATATTGGAGGAAACACTATGAGAACTCCACAGAGATTTCCTTTCAATGGGTCCTATCCCAATGATTTTACCACAAGAGAGGTCAATCAGGAATAATAAAAGAAAACACTAAAGAGGATCCTTAAAACCAATTCATATTACCAATGATGCCTATTTGTACCTAATATATACTTGCTGAATTTATGGATTTCGCCGTTAAGAATGTTAATTCTTAAAAAGCCTCCACTTAGGAAAAAACATAAGTTTAAAAAAAAAACACTCAAAAGCATACTGAGAGATAATGTCATATAAATAACTGCATGTGAAGTGAGGCACAAGGTGAATCAAATTGCTGTCTTTCACTTGAGACTTGTCAATCAATGGGATTGTCTGACTTGTTTAGTGAGATTCTAAAACTGATTAAAAAATTCATTGCCCAATTTTGCCCTAATTTCTTCATGCTGTTACTCAACTGCACTATTCTGTTCTCCATGCATCTGTGGATTGTTGGTTGACATTAATGGACATATTTAGAGAGTAAAATATCAAAGATGAAGGAGTAGGAAAGGAGGTCTAAGGGCTTTGTTGTTTTCAGAGGTGCTGAGCTTCTGCAGTTTCCTTTGATTTCAGCACTCCAAAAATTGGTCTTTACACCTCTGACAGGGATGCACAGCAAAAATGTCACCTTTGATTTTAGTTTTAAAAGCTTGATAAACTATATCATTTTTAAATGTTTCTTCCTCCCTTCATTCAAATGCAATGTTTTATTGCCATTCATTTATCTTCTCTCCCCCCAAAAATGATTTGTCAAATTATTTTTGTAGCTTAAATCTTCCAGCCCAAGCTGTTTACTGCTGTTCACCAAATGATACTTGCCCAGCTATTTAATCTAAGATATTTGTAGCACAGCTATCAATGTGAAATGCTATCTTCTGTAATAAAAAGATCCCACATTCTAATTAGTCATAAAAAGTTATGGCCTTATCTAAATGAATGATCATGAACCAATTGGAAAGTGTGGCTACACAAAACTACCTTCCTAATTGTTCGTTTATCTGGCTAGATAATACCATTATTCTAAGCATTACATAAACTGTACATATGAGCCAATGTGTAGGATTATAATAAGTGGTCTTACAGGTGGACAGACCTGGCAATCTGAATAGTATATATGAAAACATAGTGATGTGGTCTCTGCTCTGATGAGTTTACACACTAATACAGATTGAATAAATCTTAATGATTCTCAAAGCTTGATTTGATCCCTGCGTATAGTGTGCACCCCCTATGTCTGAGGGCAAATTCACCGCTAGGAGCATACACCACAGACTGGGTAAGCAGCTTTAAACTCCAGTTAACTGGATTCATGCAGACAGCAGAGGTTGCAGGTGGTCTTTTTGCTACAAAAGTCCCACAGCTTGTATTTTGCTGGCAGAAGAGAATGTGACCCGAAAAACCTAAATTGAAATTAGTGATTTCAATGAAAGTTAGGTGCCCACATACCTTTTGAGGATTTGGGTCTTAGTGTATTGCATGGTCTCAGCCAATAACACTGGGCAATGGTCATCTTGCTTCTTTCTCCCATTTACTAACAGGAAGTAAAGGCAATGCTCTTATCAATACAACTATTGTAATATCAGTACAAGTATATTTATATGCACGTTTTGTTTCCAAAGCTCATCTTTTTGTTCTTTTAGGCGTGTTGAAGAATCACAACTTTACAATATTCTCCTACCCTCACCATTTAATTCATCTACATTTAATAAAAAATAGAGAAGATAGGGATAATTTTAGCTCTTCCAAATTTAACAGCTATCAACTTGAGTTTGGATCACAAGTGTACAGCCTGCCATTCCTGCACTCTGAATAATCTGTTGTAATTTGTATTCTGCTGCCAGTGAGACTCTGTCTGCTCATAAGAAGGAAGCAAGCAGACTGCGTAGAAGTGGAAAAACAGTTTGTTATACTCAACTGCAGTAGCATTGTGAACAAATCTAATGCCCTGGGTCTCATACAAACCCATCCCAGTCTAATTCAAAATCAGTTAATGTTTTGTTTCAGAACTGTGCAAACTAGTCATGGTGAGCAATTTGTCTGAAGAATTTTGCCCTCTTTTTCATAAACAAGCTTTGATTTTTACTAATGTGTTCAATATTTGAAATTATTCTGCAATTTGGTCTTATACTCGGTGTCAAATTTATTGGGCCTATGGATGAACTGCCTGGAATCTTGCAGCTTTCCTTTGCTCCATTCCCTTGCATGGAGGTGGTTGTGCCCTTTATGGAGTGAGTCTGGAGGAACCATACCCAACAGTTCACCCGGCATGGGGTTGGTGTCTTACTAACTAACAGATGAGTCAACAAAAGTTCCAAACAGACACCACCTTGTGGAAAGGTTAACCCCTGTGGATGATTTCAGTGGGGCTTGAACCTCTAGCCTAGGAAAGTGGGAATAGGAAAAAAAAAAAAAAAGACCGCATAGACAACAGGAGAAAGGGCAGCTTTGTCCTTGTAGTAGGGGGTTCACACCGGTCAGTTCCTGTAACCCTGTATAAAGCTGCTGGATCCCAGTGACAAGTCCCTATCTCATTTTATAGGGAGCCTAGCTGGCTAACCTGGGGTTTGTAGATCTCAGTGATTTTCAAGGCACTTAAAAGTTATGCATTGCAATACATGTTCCCCTTTGTGGATTCAGGCCTAACTACACTACACTATATGCAGGGCTGTGGAGAGCCAGTCACTAGGCAATCCTTCATTAGGGGACTATTAAAAGGTTACATAATCTGCTTTGAATGCAATACAGCCTTGTAACAGCTAAAAATTACAGCAGTTCAGTGGTCTACGTGAGGCCTGGAACAGCACAGATCCTGAAGTTAATAAAACAAAATGATCCATAATTTTTCTTATCTGATGGCAGAAGTTTAACAAGTACATACCAGCAGCCCAAAGAGATCCTTGCAGCACATTAGTGAGAAACAGTTGTGCTAAAAATGAACGGTTACCAAAAGATAGTTTGTAGTGATAGAGAAATCATCTCATGGTTGTGCTTTAAATGAAGTTTTACTGTGATAGTTGCTTCTCCTCCTCTTTAAAAATAATCCAATGCCTATGGACACCTAAGAAAGTCTAACACCGTTCAGATACGTCCAAGAACTGGGTTTAATGAGTCAGAAAGCCATGAGGCTATTTATTGATAAAATACAATTTAGTATGGCACAACATACTAAATTTCATTGTGATTCACCAATTTTGTACATATGGGCCCATGTGTACAGGGCTTGACTAAGCCCTCTGAAGAAGTCATCAACCACAGATTTGTGTGGTAATTTTGTATCTAATAGTCAATGTGAATCAGTTATTACAAGCACTTTTTGGATACAAGGATGATAGTATTTTGTATTTGTAAAATATCTTCAAGCCAAGGATCTCAAGCACTTTACAAACATAGATGAATGAATCTTCAGCAGCCGATTAAATTAGTTCTTTTCCTTGTCTTCAGACAGAGGAACTGAGGTACAAACAGTTAAAACCAACAATTTCAAGTGTGTCCTCTAATTCTGAGTACTCCATTAGTAACAAATAGGGGATAATTTTCAGGATTGTTGAGCACTTGCTTCTGTCACTGAGTTTAGCTGAAAATGTGGGTGCTAGTCATCTCTGAAAACCATGCAGTACATATCAGAATTGGGGCCCTCGAAAATTAGTAGAAACTTTTGTCTAAAGGCAAAACCCAATAAATTTAATTTCTAATCTTCCATAGTCAGCCTTCCATAACCTCAGAGAACTTCCTGATGAAAGCCCTTAAGAAATGTGACCAACAAAAAAAAACAACAGTGAGCAACTCAGTAATCAAAGTTCGATCAGCAAGTTCCTACAAATACTGGGAAATCATGCACACAATAAACAACCAAGAAAAGCAGAATATACATGCAGAATATACAGACACAAAAACTAACAGATAAAAGGAGACAAAACCCCAACAAAGATATAATTTCAGCTCCATGCTATGCTCACACATTTAATTGACTTAATTAGGATCATGATATTTAAAGGACAGCATTGAGTTAATAAGACCACAGATACTTTGAGTCTTGACTCAATATAATCTTCTAATCTTACTCAGAGACTAATCAGTAACCATGTGAATCAGGGCTGGTCTTACCATGAGGCGAACTGAGGCGGCCACCTCAGATGCCAGACTGTGGGGGTTGGGGGGAGCGACACCACTGGGACCCAGAGTGTAGAAAATGCTATCTGCTGCTGGTGCATATGTATTCTCTCTGCTCAAGATGCACAGAGATGGTGGAGTGCTATGCTGGAGGAAGGAGACCTTTCAAAGTTTGGGCCCAAGCCAGGGGTATGGGGGCATCATTTGAGCTCCTTGCCTCCGGTGCCAAAATGTTGTGGGCTGCCCTTGATGTGAATGAAAGAATGGGAATTTTGTGTATATACACCCAGACAGAGAGAGAGAAAAAGAGTACTTTGGCATTACAGGCATAGCAAAGTATGTAGGCAAAACATCAGTACACAATAGCTAATTCATGTATTACTTCCCATATACCACTACATTTTGATTCAGAAAATGATGTTTTACAGCTTCTATTTAATTCTACAGTAAAGGTAACACTTTTCTGCCATTATGATTCTGTTAGACAGGGTATCAATGGATCTTCCTTACAAAAGAGGAGAAAGTCAAACTGATTAGGTATGGAAACCCAATTAATATGATTGATTAATTAATATGGGAGGCATGATTACTGACCATTCTGATGTCCTTTTTAGTCAGTGTTCTTAAAACTGACTCTTCCAGGAAGGCCTAGGTTTGGAATCACATCCTGTTCTCTGTGAATGCTTTAGGGTACAGTAAGTGAAACCTGGATGACTTTAAATAAAAGTGGTGAGATTTACAGTGTGCTGTAAGGAAGAAGGTTTGGGCCCATCATCAGGCAATAGCCAGCTCCAAAGGAGGCCTTCCACATAAACTCTGTAGAAAGTCTGAAGAAAGTGGCTGCTTCTGAGATAAGGAGACATGAGGGAGACCCTTCAAGACTTAAGGCTGATAGTGGTAGGATTTTATCACAAGGATAGCCTTTAAATGAGCTATAAATTAATAGCATCTGTAATAATTTGATTATCTGCTATGCCTTCCATAAGTCTTCAAAATATAACTACTCCTCTCTCCTATGTAGAAAGAAGGTGTGGAAGGCAGGAAGTTTTACTATTCTTATTTATTTATACTATTGGCTTGGTTCAGCATATCCCCTGGCTTTATTAAAATACAAACAAACAAAAAACACCGCCTAACCACCCACACTCTCTGGGAAAATGACAAATAGGTCAGGGGATGTTAGGTTATGTTAATAAGATACTTGTGCACTTAGATGAAATGGAACAGAAGAGGAGAGGAAACATGGGTGCCAAAATCAGCTTCATTTTCTAAAGGCTGAATCCCAGATCTCAAGGGTGATGATGTTCTCTCTGGTTAATTTATGATCAGCAGATGTAGTCTAGAATTTTACCTTTTAACTTTGTAAACAAACACTCCATGTATGTGTATTCCTAACTGTTGTTCTTGCCACTGGTGCTGGTGAATGCAGTTAGCATGCACCTCAGCACAATGCTAGCTTTCAGATCCTTCTCCAGACACCTGGCTCTTCTCCCTACCTAACTGCTAAAACCTGTTCCTTGCATCCTATTCTCACCTGTCTTCTAGCCCAGAGATGTACTGCAAATACAGTATCTAACAAACTATGTCACAAATCCCTCTCTTTTTCACCCCTGCAGCCTAACACTACCCTCAATCTGTGACAAACTTAAGCATGTGCTTTTTGAGAAAAGAAGTAAGGGTCTGGATGCATTCACAAATAGACATTTGCATTCCTATTAACATAAAATCAAACTTATAACCATCACAAAGGAGAAACTTCCAATAGGAACCGGTTATGTATATTAAATCACATTTAGAGGTGGATACTCATATTCCATTCCTTGAATGTATTGAGTACAATGATAGCACAGTATAGGGTTCAGTTTATAAAACTTCAAGGAAGGTGAGGTGACATGACCTGCCCGCTATAGCTGATAGGAAATCTTTTGACTAAATGGCTTTCACTGGCAAAGTATTGATTTGACAATACTGAAACTTTTTTGAAACTTTCCTCAGAAAGGAAGTAGAAACTCGTACCCAAGAACAGCCAAAATTCAGAGTAGCGACTTAAACCTAGATCTCCTACTTTCCAAGTGAGTACTCTGGGTTATTGACTGTTCTGAAGTGAGGGGTATTTTTGCTTGTTTGCCCCACAAACAAACCTTGATGATGCTTGATGAAGTAAAATTGCATCATCTTCAAGAAGAACACATTACTACTCCACTGAATTAAAATAGTCTGCTTCTCTAGTTCCACCTATTAGCATTCCTATTTATAGATTAGCATGGACAATTGACTAATCCAGCTATTTCTGAAAATCTAGCCTCTTTGTCTTATAATGCCTTTGAGATAGGGGAAAAAATGATCATCCTCTCCAATGAAAGTACTGCAAGCAACAGTATTAAAAGCCATCCCCTCCCTTAGTGAGTGCACAGAAGAACAAGGAACCGAACTTCTCCCATATACACACAAAAGCAGGGAATGTGCATTTATGCTGCCCTTTTCCTTCCTATCTAAATGACACTCTCCTCTTGTGTGTCAGCAGGGGCCTGAGAGTGAGGGAAATCTTGCTTTCTGAAGCCAACTTTAAAAACTGTCAATTTCTGTCCTTATTTCAGATTTAAATTCAGTGATGTCAGATCGGGATCACACTGTAGGTGTTCGGGCCAATCTGTAGGTCTAACTACTATTTAAAGATAAATCAATCAACAAACAAAACAATAAATAAAATTATATTAAATAAATCAGAGAATATTTTAGTGTATTCATAGACATTTCTGTAGCACTCATCCATGTAAGAATCTGAGCACCTACAGGGAGGTAAAAGAAAGTCTTTATATCCAATCTTAGAGCTCCCTCTGATGATTGATGCTACAATGGTTCCATTATAAAGTATTAGGACCTGTTCAAGCAGATTGCACCCATTCTTGCATATAGTTTCACTTCACTCCACTGAATTCATGTGGAGAAATGTTCGTATTAATGTTTTAAAATGTGTTTGAGAACTCTGCAGGTTGTTCCTGTGGGACAGAAGTCCTCTTCATCATACTCCAACTTGGAGACTCAGAGGATAATATGAATCAGAGAGGTAGCCGTGTTAGTCTGGAATTGCAGAAGTGACAAAGTCCTGTGGCACCTTAAAGACTAACTAAAGTGTTGAAGCATAAGCTTTTGTGGGCTAATACCCACTTCGTCGGATGCATCCGACAAAGTGGGTATTAGCCCATGAAAGCTTATGCTTCAACACTTTAGAGGATAATATGTTAACAGCTGTCTATAAAAATTATAGTGCACCAACTTCTATCTGAGTTTTCTGCCTGTCTGTTTTGGGTTATTATGAAGTATTTTCATTAGCTGTCTGGGTAATACCAACAATCTGTCTGGGCAGTGGTGCTGGAACTAAGGGTGCTGCCATACTTGCTGGCTTGTAGTAGTAATAACAAACACCAAATAGATGGTTTCTATGGTTTCCATCATCAGCACCCCATTATAAAAATTGTTCCAGCACTCCTGCAGTAATGCATAGAATTTAATTTTGCCTAAACTGCTCACAAGTTCACTCAATAAAGACTCTCGTGCCTTGTTTCTTTTGTGAATTATAAATATATAAGCAGTAGGTAGTGCCTGTAGTAGAAATATACTATCTAAGCGTTCTTTTTCCTCAAGTGTTTTTGGGGGATTGTAATGCAGTCTAGTGAGGTCCTTGGGTCATACTACGTACAGTACTGTGAACTATAGGTGAGTTTTGAGTATTGCTCAGACAGAGAATGAAAGTACTTCACAATACCCTATTGTGTTGCAGTACCATCACCCTCTGTTTATGTGAGTTAGAAACATTTAATGATACATAAACACATGATGGTGTTGGAATACTAATGTAGGATTCATTGATTCACTTGTGCTCATGCTATAATTCACAAAATGCTTTTCTTTTTGGTCTCTTCCTTCATGGGTGAACTAGTTAAGGTCAAAGAAGTGATACCCTTTTCCTATACTGGCTATTTTTAATCTCTGGTAACTCTGTAATTTTTTATACAACAACAGCTGAACCACATAGTGAAAAATGTAGAAAGGTTTTTTTCAGCCTAGGAGCTTCTTTCTGTTTCATGGAATCTTTTTTTTTTCTTGCTATTGTAACCAAGAAAATTACCATCAGATGGAATTTTATTCAGATTGGTTGTCATGGATGCATGAGCAAAAGTTTCAAATGGCAAATGCCTATATATGATAGGCATATATGCAAATAGTAAAGTTGTTGCATTTGGTAGGTTATTCTTCTGAAACCCTTTAGGGAATGGCAATTCCTAATTCTTAATTTAGCTGAGGTGGAGATGGGGGAAATAGTTCTGACTGAAATGAAGAAGGCTTTTTAAAAAATATATCTTGTGTGAATTTGGTGTTCCTGAAAATGAGACTAGTAGCATTGGCTTCGATCAGACACAGTGTAAGAAACTGCTGTGAAATCTTTCCTGTGTAGCTCTGTTAATGTACCTCAGGCCTGGCTTGCGGTGTCTCTACTCACTCCAGTTCTGGATGTCTCTTAAGCAAAGGCTTCCAACTGTCTTGTATTGTGCCAAATTCTGTGGAAGTTTTCTGATATGTACAAATGGGCCAAATAGAGATTTATTTTAAAAAATGATTCAGGTGTTGAACAGTTTGGGATCAATAAAATAATAGTATTTATGTGCTGAAATGATTTCCAACTTCCCTATTTAATAAGCAAAGCTAAAGAATCTAACTCATATAATAAAGACTTTTTTAGAAAAACAAAAGTATATAAATAAACCGATGTGAAATACTTGGATAGTTGAAATGCAAACTGATTTTTATTATTACTAATATCCCATGGGACTGAGTTGAGAGGAACCAGACTGAGGCAGGGATTTGATGTAACACTCTGTTCTACTGGGAAAGCTGTAACTACTTTAATGCTGTTTCTGCATAGTAACAGTCCTTTTAAACAATGATGTGTTCTACACCCCTTTTTGCCCTACATAGTCCCATACCCCTTAACTAGATATATGCGTGAAAGAAAACACAGGCAGCTTCTCATTTCAAAATCAGCATGTGCCAGGCAAGACCACAGAGAATGAAATCACAGCAAAAGTATTTTTCATATGCTAATCGAATAGTGACCTCAATTGCTTCTTTAAACTATTGTTTTGGAATTGCTTGAAATGGAGGAGAATTCAATTAGCTTTAGGTACAATCTTAAAAGTTTATTGGAATCTTAAAGGGATTTTTACAAAAGAACTGAGAACTGGCTTTTTGCTGTTCCCACTGAAGTCAATTGAAGCAGAGCACTTTTGAAAATCCTACCCTCAATATGTTGTTTTTTGTGGTTGGAATCTCTTTCCCAACCGTGATAGGAGGCATAAGAACCCATACTTACTTGAGCTTTTTTTTTTTCACCCATATTTTTAACCTCATTCCAGTGGCTTCATCAGATCAGAAGAAGGAATGTGTGATTTCTTTTTAAGGATGCTACCATAATTCATCTGCTTTGGAAATTGACTGGCAGGGAAAATTCAAAAAGTAGAGTGGCTCTTGACCCTTCTTTCTTAAATAAGATTGCTTCCCTTTAGAAAGGGGATATCAGACAAATATATGCAATTTCACCATGCTGTAAGGCCATATTCATAAGTGTGGCATAGATCTGGTGGTTCCATTCAGATAAGCATAAATGGTACTCAGACCTTTGGTCTGTAAAATGGTCTGGAAATCTCACAGCCACAGCATTTTTTGTGTGTGAGAGATTGTCAGTGCATCTTGATTTTTAGCCCAACTGGAATGACCATGACATCATAACCTTACACACACATTTATTCTTTTATTTGGCCAATAGTTCCTCCTCCAGCTGAAACAAAGAAACACAGAAACCAGGAAGCACTACATGTTTTTGGATCTTGAAAGTTTAGATTAAATTTTATTCAGGTCTGTTCTTATCTGAACAATGAAACCTCACAGTTTTACAGACTTAAAAGAAAATTAAGTTGGGCATTAGATTCTACACTCACACAAGTTTAAAGCTAGAGTAACACCATCAAAATCAGTGGATTCTTACTGGAGAAAATGAGATCAGAATTTGGCATAAAACAATTTCTCTCCTGCAAGTTAGTATGGCAAGAAGATAGAGAAAAGGGGCACAAATATCAGGCCACATGAAGATCACACTCCTGGGATAAGTCCATCACCAGAGTGATGCCAGAGGCTCCTAGAGTCTACCATCCCAAAATACTTGATTCAAGAAGTTTGTGTGAACACTACACTCTGGTTACAGTATTTACCTTAAAGGTGAGCTACTGTTTGCAGTACCTTCTTACCATCTTTAGCAGGAAGGTCCTTTAACTGGAGAGCAGGGAATCAGAAGTTCAAAATATATGTGTGGCAGGGTAAGGGGTGCCTTCCTCCTGCTTCAGTTCTCTTGGCTGAGCAAAGGGGATAGGGGCCAACTGACTGGCTGCTGGGTCCCCAAACCCTTGCCTTCTTAAGCTATGCCCAGCTTTTCAGAAGCCTTACTCTCCTGTTAACTATCCTTCTCTTTGTTGTAGATTAGGAGCTCTGCCACTTATGATGCTATGGATTTAACTGACTGCCTGTTTTTAAGGGTCAGGAAGGAATTTTTCCCATTGGGCCAAACTGGCATGTAGCCGTGTGGGCTTTGTTGCCTTCCTTGCAGTCCTTGAGCTAATAATTTCAAGTTTACTATCTTTGGCCTACTTCTCCTTTTGGTACTGGCTAGTAATAGACTAATACCCCAGATCTAAACACACATGAACTTTGAGGAAGTTGAAGTCCAAATCCAAACTTCAAGTCTGGACCCTATATCTACACTGAGACAAATTATAACCCTAGATTTGAAAACACCTGTACCATGATGTAATGTAGATCTTGATCCAAACTTCCTGGCTTGGATTGATCTTTGGTACCTGTCCATTGGAATTAAACTGCTAGACACAGCTGCTCTAATGTTTTCCAAGCAGATAGTTTAGTTAAGATTTCTGTTGTCTGTGTATTGTTTTTTAACAGAGCACCTCCATAACACAGTTTTGTTAGAATGCTGTTTAAGTGTTTCTTCAGCTTCTTATATTGGTTATTTGGGCAGAATACTTTCCATGGCAACTATAGTCAGCTCTTTTTATATACATTTAATTTATTAATTAATCCATTGTAACAATGTGGTGTAAGACATTTTTCTTTGCTGTGACTCTTAAAGCTTCAGTTTCCGTAGCAACTACAGTATGTATAACTTTTTAATACAGAGCAATTATTTCAGACATTTTTGCACAGCTTTCCATGAGACATGTTTCTGTGTTTTGATTTTTGGCTTCCTGTATAAATGACACACTATAAAAGTGGATTCAACACCATCTTGGCTGCTAAAGCAATAATATATGGTATTTGCATAGTTTCCCCCTTCCAGCATGGAAGAGGCTAGAAAGTAGGCAAGAGTGACCTACTTATAAGTGATACTATAATAATCGCTACCTGACTCCCACCTGAATAGCCCCATAAATAGAAGTATTTGTCACAGTAATGCTGCCTTTCAAATGGCAATTAAAAGGAGGGAATATGAGAATGAATTCATTTAGATCAATTGGCTTTGTAGACACTTCACACTGAACAACATTGTCTAGTATGTTTTCTTTCTTTTCTCCTTCCTTGCTAATGTAGCAATTATCACTCAATGAATTAACCAGCAGGTGGTAGCAGTGTTTAACAAATACAGAACTAGTCTATAACTGATGGTGCAGCATAAATATTCTTGGTATTTGACAGAACATAGTGCATTTTCACTGCCTGTAAGAGATTACTTCCTTGGGGCAAATATTGCAATGTTTACCCATGCTGAGTAGTCACTTACTTTGTGAGATCAGGGCACTACTCACAAGTAAGAGATTGCTTTGCCTCAGTAAGGCTATGTTTGCACTGCACACTTCTTTCAGTGATGTGTAGAGTATGTATTTGGGTCCCCCCCGCCACGGGATTAAGTAACAGTTGATGATGAGGCATGGCTTAGGTGAGTAAAGTACAGAGACACCTGAAGAGTGTGTCCATATATACCCAAGTACATACCTTACATTGCTCTATACTCACCCAAGCCGTACCTTCCTATGTACACTGGTATTTTCAGCCGTGGAGTGTCCCATTGCCTCCCAGTTGCTGGAGACTTTCCCCACTGCAGAAAAAGACTCCAGCAGTGGGGAAAGGCTTTGCCAGCTCCCTGGTGCTGGAGCGTTTACTTGTTGGAGGGCAAGATTCCAGCAGCTCCCCAGTGCTTGAGCCTTTCCCAGCTGTAGGTCAAGATTCTGGCAATGAGGAAATGGCTCTGCCAGCTCAGTCTTTCCCTGCTGCCTTCTCCCTGCCAGAGTCTTTCTTTGCTACAGTGAAAGGATCTGGCAGCCAGGAGCTGCTGAAGCCTTTCCTCTGCCTCACCCTTGTCAGAGACTTTCACTGAGATGTGTAGTTACGCATGGCAGTGTGGACCCAACTTACTTTTTACTGTGGCATGAAGCTACACTTACTCTATATGCCACTGATGTGTAGTGTAACCCTCACCTAAACATGGCTTGTTGTTTTTAACTTTGGATGAATTATTGGCTGAAACTGAACTAAATTCAGATTTAGCAGAGTCACTCACTGTTGTTGTTGTTTTTTAAATTGTATTTTTAATTGTTTCCACACCCCAACTTTTCCTTCTAACCTAGAGAGAGACTCCATATGCTAAATCTGGATCTGATTTTAGAGATGTCCAAAATTTGGTGGAGTTTATATTAGAGGTTTTGCTTTAGATCCATCTCTACTTTATTCCTATCCTCTAGTTTTAATGAATTTCCTCCATTGTATTCTTTAAGTGCACAGTAGGTAGAAGCACCGTTTCAACCAATTCATTTACATTATTTTACACATGTGAGATTAATAAGTGATTATAAATAAGAACTTTAGGCTAGTGCGGCACAGAAGTAAATTTGGATTTGAAATGAAGGACAACACTTGTATTGAAGGAAGGTTTAAAGGTGTGAACCATGTGGTCTCAATTGATAATGTCCAACATGGCCAGGTTTAGTTCAAAAGGATGACCAAGTGGAAAAATTTCCTGTCAAAAAAGAAGAGTAGGAGGCATACCAGCACTGTGATAGAATAAAAAGTAATGTTTTAAGAGGTGATCTTGTATGTTTAAAAAAAGGATAGTCTCAAGCAGCACTGGATAATCCCAACATTAACGATCCAATGAGAATATTAATAAAGACATAAATCATGTTTAAATTACTGGAGTATGTAATCAGGTTTCACCAGGTGTTAATTGGAGGACAGAAACTAGATGTCCCCTAAATCTGAGTGTTTTAAAAGGCTACATTTAGTACTTCGAAGCTGGATTATTTCATCAATCAGGAATATCTTTGCAAATATTAGCAAGACAATTGTGGCAACAAAGCATATTGACCATAGTGTAAACTTCATGATATAGTGGTCACAAGTTTCTTTAGTTTTGAGACACTGATTCCAGCTGTAGCTTCCATTTTAATATCTTTCACCAGTAGAATATTTCAACAATGGGGAAGATGACAATTCTAGTATGATGAGTGTAGGATATAGAAAATCAAGTTATAATTTCCCCATACTGCCAAAAAGTGATGATAATATGCACTACTTTCTCTCCCCTCCTTAATCCCCCCAATCAGCAGCATCTGTTTCTTTTCTAATTTAAACACTAGAAACAGGAAATAAGAAGAGAGGAAAATCATCCAATAAGAAGTAAGACAGAGAAAGTTGTTAGCGTGAATAGAGAATGATTTAATAGCGTAATACCAGCTAAAAACAACTGCAAATGAATACATCCAAATGATAAAACATGCAAGTGGAAATATTGGGGATTGGTCATCAGGATAGTTGACCTGAACCTGATGACAAATGAGAAGATTTTTCTGCTGCTTGTTGGTTGCTTGTCAGGAAATATAGTTTCTGAACTATGCTGGCTTTGTGATGAAATGGCCACTTGTTTTAAAAAACATTCTTTTGTCTATGATAAGCTTCCTACTGTGGTGTTCCTGGTGACTTTGTTTGTCTGTGGCTGAGACTTTATCTATACAGTGGAACCAACAGACATAGCTAGGGAAGAACAGCTATTCCACTAGAACTATTCCTGTACAACTCCCGTGTGTTTACACTCTATTCTGGAATAAAGGTGATGTTATTCTGGAATAAGTGCAGAGTAGTTATTCCACTATAGCTATGCCAGTCTATTTCCTCATATAGACAGCCCTGACTGGGCATTTGCTAATTCTGTCAGTGCATGAAAACTGTCATTAGCAGTCTAGAGTCATCAGGAAACTGAGATCCCGTGTTGTCCTTGGTCCCTCAAAGGTAGCTATGATATATGACCTTGGTGCAAATGCTATGATTGTTACCTTAGCAAGTTGTCAAGCACTTGTTTGGAATCTAACATTCTCTTCCAGTTATAATGGTGGTAACTGACAGAAAATCTTGCATTATTTCTTTTGGTTTTCTGATGTATAATTATTTTATAAGTACTTCATAGTCAATTGGTTTTTGGTTAAAGAAGCTTCTTAGATGCTGGTACCAAGGTTTTGTCCTTCTGCCATAAGTCTCTGAACAGCTGATTCTAACAAAGCTCCATGAAGTTGGTCATGATAGTTTAACATTGCTAAGTATAAAACTCTTGAACCACCCAAAGCTTTTTAAAAATTCAGATTATATGCTATTTGACTAAATTTACTGCCAACCATTTGATTGCTCATAATCAGAGTTCAATATGGCATACCTGAAGTACTATTTCAAAGACAGTTGATGAAATGAACCATTGATGAATTATTGATTTTTGCTTGTTAACTCATTTGGAATCCCATGGAAATTTGCAATGGCTTCAGATTTGCAGTGTGTTGTTATACTGCTGTTCAATATGTTGTACAAGAGCTCAACTGCTTCCTGTTTCCTGAATTTTTCAAATTTCTTATTTAAATTCCTTTCTCTTTGAGCATAACTGTTCTGCCTCACCTGAATAGGATATCTCAGGATCTGAGCTTACACTCTCGACACACAGGTGTACACTATAGATAATGCTGAACATTTCTCACCTATTACTGCACGCTATGGTGAAACTCATTATTTAAATTGCAATAACACCTACAAGGCCCAATCAGGAACGATGGCCCTATCACACTAGTGGCTGTACAAATGAGTAAATCAAAAACTGCCCCTACCTCAGAAAGCTCAGAATCTAGGACTATGACAAGATGTAATAGGTGAATAGTCACCTGGTACCATTAGAGAAAGGTACTCCTATATCAATGTGTAGCATAGTAGGCATAGTCATCACCCTAATCAATTCCAGTTAGGGCTCTTACCACTAAACACAGCTTTACTTACTTCTGAACCTCCATTGAGGGCTTACTTCAGAGTCCACTGAAGTCAGTGGAAAGACTCCTATTGACTTCAAAAGCGTTTGGATCAGGGCCTGAGACAATATTTTTTATAAATTGGCATCATGAGTAGTGGAAACCTCCTCTTTGGAAACCTCCACTCTGAATCATTGGTGGGAAAGGTAGTAGCAATTTGTCTTGCTATTTGATTTATACTTGTTTCCTACTAGTTTCTGAGCACATGCCATTGGTTTTCCTTGTAACTCTCTTTTAATGCTGCAGGGAGAAGCATGGCTTGGACTTGTTTAGGAACAATAATCCCAATATGATTTTAAACTTGAAAAAGTTTGGGCTTATTCTGGTGGTCATTCATCACTCTATCGAATTCCTGTAAGGGTTGGTCAGTATGGATTTCTCATTTGAGGCTGTAATGCTGTTTCTGGAATGAGCAGTCCTTGAGTCACATTTATTTTAAACTCTTCTTGTAGGTACACTTGCATTGTCATTTATTTCAGACTCTCTGCTTTCACTATTTATAGGTAACATTAAAAGCATTGCTGCTATAAGAAACTTCTTATGAGGCTTTATTTCACATTTAAGCTACCTCTATTTTGGTATTCACTTTTTAAAAACTTCACAGATTTTTAAGTCAATTCAGTGCTTTGCAGTATGGTTTCTGTAAAATGGCTTCCAACGGTTTATGATTTGTTCCAGCTTTGACTAATTCTACCCATAAATGAATTCCACTCACGACCAGAATTTGTTTTTCAATCTGAGCAGAGCTCTCTTGTGTTCTTAGTCAGTCAGTGTTTTGGAAGCATTTATCACTGAGCACTCATCTTGTAGCAGGACAGGCCTCATTATCAACTGAGATCATAGTCTCTGTGTTAATTTCACATTATTTCATCACTCTGACAACTTCTAATTCCCAGAAGCATTTCTCCTGCCAATTACCCCAGTGCCATTCTGTGGTGTCCTCAAGTCTGAGTGGAGCATTCATTTGAGTGGAGCATTCAGTTGTGCCAAAATAAGGATGAATAATGATACTTTAGCAGACCCATGAATTTTTTAAGATCTTCTTGTTTTGGGGCATGCAGGGAATGTCTTTCATTTTGTAAAATTGCTTCTACTTTCTTGGGTCTAATTGAACTCTCTGTCACTGGGTAGGTATCATAATTAACTAATCTCATGTAAGTTAACAACAATTGTTTCTGAGCAGTTTAACATTTTGGGGTGGTTTTTTTTGTACACTGGGGAACATTATCTAGTCTGTGTTTTGTGGTATTCATCAATTCCAACCAAATCACCAGCTCATCAACAATTACTTCCACATGCATTATAGCCTCTAGAGGTTACAGCTCTTGTTCTCGGTCCGTAAAAACACACTGTTGTGGACTAAATGTTATTCTAATGGCATGTGTCCCTAATAAATAGCACTGATCTATAGCTAGATCGGTTACCAAGGGATTGGGACCCAAATCTCATAGCAACTACATCTCTTGCTCCTGTGTCAATCAGCTGCTGAATCCACCTCAGTATCTCTAACTCCTGCATTTATAATCTCCTCTCTCCCTCCCATGCTCTGTTTGAGCCCCACTCAAAGTCAGGAGGAGGAGGAGGAAGGCCTACTTTAAACTTCTAGCCCAGTGCTCAGCATATGAACTTGAGTCTCCCACATATCAGCCAAAATTCCTCCTTCCCTGGGGAGAGGGAAAGAAGAGGTTTGAACAGGGATCTCCACAGTGGTGCTGGAACACTTTTAATAGTGGGGGTGCTGAACGCCAGCCTCCTTCTCCTGTCCATGCCCCCCTCCAGAGCTGGGGTGGGAGCAGGGTGTGTGTCTCTGCATGGGTGGGGGGACTCAGACAGAGGTAAGGGGCCACGGCTGGGGCTACATCTGGGGGTGGGCACAGATTCCCCGCCCCGCACCCTCGTTCCCGTGCCCATAGATCTCCCATCTCTTAGACCAGTGGTTAGAGCACTCTCCTTTGGGAGATTCTGAGGTGGGGCTGTCTATCTCTCCTGTTAAAGCTATAGTAGTCAAAAAGAGATCTGATTCCTATTGCACCCCAGTTGCTAGGTAACTTGTTTACAAACAAAAACAATGTCCACTGGCCTTGTGTTGAGATGGTGATTTGTGTGGATTGCTGTTTCATCTCCTATAAGTAGGCAAAATATTCAGACTTAATGTTCAGCCAAAGATCTTGCTCATCTACGCGAGCCAAAACACAAGCTGAACCACTGCAGCAGAGAGTATGTAATGATAAGGTAAATGCATAAACTGATATCTTAAGTCACTGAAGAGAAAGAATCTTCTCTCCCTCTTACAGACAACTACTGATTGTCTGAAGTGTTGATTATGACACTACTACTTTCTACCTTTTTCCATCTCCACTTAATAGTGTTTGGGGGTAGTTTCCAGATCAAGACCATGGCATAGTGGCTTGCTGTATCCCTCAGACCAAGTTAGACGTGGTGCAAGTACTTCCACACATTAAGCGACACTGACAAAATTGGCTTTGTGCAGCTGTGCAAAAAGAAAGAAAATTTGTTTTCACATTGTAGTTCCATGCATATTTCTCTCTTGAACCTGCTCCCCCGCCACCAACACTAAAGTGTACACAAAAATTGAGTGGCATGGTAAGGTGCATGTGATGGGGAGAAGAGACAAGTTTCCATGATTTTGCCTTCATTTTTCGAAAAAGACAGGCCCTCTCCCAATGGGATGTCAAAAAACTTGAGGTAACTATCCCCAGGATTAGTTGTGCTGGCAGGGTGTGTTTGGTGAGTCAAGCGTTTCAATTCTATAACATATTTTCATCCTTGATGCAAAGAAACCAGAACCTGCTTACCTTCAGGTAATGCTATGATGCCATTTTGAGAGGAGAAGGTGTTTGTGTGCTTACGGAATAGTTAATGGTAGTATTAATGGGTTATTTGTCCATTGCAATTTCTCTTCTTAAGTTTTTGTATTTCATTGTTGTTATTCAGACTCCTCAAATGTATAGACACATTATTATTTATTTGGCACTTTGTAAATGGATCTTACTGCCGGTACAGGGTTCTACTGTATAGGGCTGCACATGCTACCTACCTGACTGGCACCGCTGACTGCACAATGAGGTGACCCTGGGATGGTAGCACGTGTGAGATCAAAATCAAAAGAGAGATTTAGAAGAATTTAAATGCAAAAAGAGTCAGAGTGCAGGAAAATGAGGAGTTTGTTAATGTATTTTTGACTACAGTGTTGAAAGGCCATCCTGCCTCCATTTAAAAGAATAAAGGTGGTGAAGGCAAAGAAAAAAAAATCACATTTCAAATACAAAATTAAAAATTGTTGTAGTTTTCTTCTTTAGTGTAGTGACTTAATTATACATAATAATGAGAGTCTCCTCCCATCCTCCACTGAGGAATGTGCCAGGATGAACTTTTAGGCAGGAAAAGCCTTTAACAGCCCATGTCCTAGCAAGCAGCAGAAGTCAATCTACCTAATCATTTTACCTTCCTTTTCTTCCTTTTTCCCCACCCAAAGGAAGTATCTGTTGTTCATAGGTAGCTCCTGCCTCAGATGCTGGCACCCATTTGCGTTTGCTGACTGGCTGTAGAGCTTCCTTCTTATTTTTCTGTGACAAGTGAATACCTCAGGTGAAATCCTGGCCCCACTGAAGTCAATGGGACATTGATTTGGTTGGGGGTGGGCAGGGAACAAGATTTCTCCTCTTATGTTTGAACAAATTGTACGCAGCTTGAAGGGAAGAGGAGTCACTGAGGCATTCAAGTCAAGGTGAAATGAATCAAGGCTAGCATATGTTGGAGAGGTCTCCCATGTGTGAGCAATGAGGAGCAGGAGAGGGAAAATGGTGACTGTTATACATGTAATTTAACAAAAAACACACATAAGAATCTCTCCCTGCTTGCTAAATACCATGTTATTCAGAGCCAGCATTGTTGTAGCTGTGCTCCATCCTATGCTATAGTACTAATTTCGTTGACGAGTTTTGTGTATTGCAACAAATGAAGCAAAAATTGCAGAGACTATAGTGCCAATGTCCGAACACTGGTGACGAAACAGAACAGTGTGCGTGGACTGCCTTTATCAGACCTCAGTGTCTTCTGTTGTGAAGAGCTTTCCAAAGAAAATTGAGCTGATCCACATCAGTCCCTCTGAAGCTTGCCGGATCAGTGTCAAGGCCAGAGAGAATGTGTTTCCCCAAACAAATTTCATCCTGTTTCACAATCTGAGGTTCTAGATGATTGGGAATCAAACTTGTCTGTCATGCCTAGTAACAGTGATCCAGTAATAATTGGATGTCCTACTTACAGGGTCATTAATTCCTTGTTGAAAGAAAACATGCTGCGAGAAACACTATCACATGCTGTGTTATGAACCTTGACCAAACTCTCCACACTTGTCAGTAATGACCAACTCAGTTATCACTCAGACTTTACCTTCCCTTTTGTGGGGAGCATGGCAGTGACTAGAGCTAGAGTATAATATTTGTCAATGGATTTATTTGATGAATTTTATATTTTTCAGATAAATAATGAATCTTCATAAAATAATTGGTTTATGACTGGGAGAATAATACATAAAGATTCACAAATACTTCATTTAATAAAAATACAAGACAGTTGTTTGGTTTTCTTACATTATTCTCCCAGTTCTAGCCATAAGCCAACTCCAGCAGGATATGATCACTTCAGATATTTTGAGCCCTGCTCCCTCAGACTTCACTAGGTTGCTGCACAAAAAGCACAGTTAATCTTAGTAGTTGATTATTTGCTTGGATAAAGGTTAAATATATACTAGATATGTCAATAGCCTCTGACTCCATCAGTCAAGAGATGCTACTAACTCCACTGAGGAATGTTGCAGGGTTGACCTAATTCCTCTAAAGTGACCTCACCCTTTTGTTTGAAAGATCACACAGAGTGATTAGCAGCACTATTCTTTCTCCAAGAGGGCCCTCAGCTGTGGCATCCAATAGCGTTCAGGTCTATCACTCTCTTATTCAATGTGCATGAGAAACTGCTAGAGGAAATGAAGTCTGGGCTACAATGACCTACAAATACCAGTTGCTTCTTTCTCTTTCTCAGCACTCCCAGATGGAACAGTTCTCCTGATTTCCCAGTCTCTGGTGGAGACAGGAAACTGAACAAAAGCCAGATGGATAAAATGGAGATGATGCTGATCATGGTTAGTAGGGACAAACTAACTGAAGAACTTGCAAAGCGTATGGGTCAAATCTTGGGAGCATGGGAGTTTTGCCATTGATTTTCATTGAGCCAGGGTTTTAACCCCTGACTGTAATGTTGAGGGTGCTTCCGTGCATATTGTCAAAGTGGTTTGCAGTCTTCAGGACATGCTAGAGCTCCCTTTGCACTTATACTCACAGAAAGCAACCCTGGCCAGAAGCGTATTTCCTGAATCTTTAGCTGATCAAGAATAAACACACATTCCTCTAAGATGCAGGCCTTATTCTAGTCATCCATGCCTTTCTAATCTTGAGAGAGACTACTGTAAAGAGCTATGCCCAGGGATAACTTTGGAAGCTGTTTGGAGGCTCTAGTAAGTGCACTGCCATTTCATTCGCAGGTAACAACTGACATGTAGGAGACTTTCTATAAAACATTAAATAGTAGATCTGGTCAAAAAGACTTGGATTTTTTTCCTGCAAAAAAACCCCAAACTTTTTTTAAAAAAATTATTTGAATCAAAATTTTTGTTTCCATTTGGCTTTTGGAAACAAAACATTTAAAAAAATTTGAACTTTTGTATCTCAAACAGAAATTATGGGTTTGATTCAGAAACTACTAAGTGAGGATCTATGACTAGGTCAGACCAGATGATCATAATGGCTCTTTCTGGCCTCTATAAATCCATTAATCTATAAATATTTTATTTGGTATTCTACCCCATATCAGTATATGCAGACACCACTGATAAACAGGTTATAAATATTTCTAATAATAATTAGCAAACTATTCACACATGAAGGTGAAAAGCATTTCTAGAAGCCCAAATTTACTCTCTGCAGCTGTTTACATTCCCCCTAATTCTAGTGTGTGCCTCAAATATGTGATTTCCCTCTATGGGACAAAGAGGTGAGTGAGAAGAAAGGAAATGAGATGCATACCATGTGTCACACACATCCTGACTGCTTAAACATCCAGAGCAGATCTAAAGGTGCCAGTGCAACTCTATAAATTGAAATCTCAGTTCTGAAGATGATTTTTTCCCTTTGTATTTCTCTACTTCATTTCTGTAGATATATGTAGTTTCTCTATCGAAGGTATTTGGTGCTGGAGATATTTACTCAGCAATCTTATATACATTATTATTTTTATATATATATAAAAAGCCTGGCTCATTTCTCCTCTCATGAACTATGATTATAAATTAGAAGTAACCCCAATGAAATAGTGGAATTACAATTGCTTAAAACGAGTGTAAGTGAGAGTAATACTGGGCCTTTGCTTTTTAAGTAAAAGCCCCCAAAATATAATTATTCTGAATATTTAAGCTGAAAGTTTAGAAAATATAATACATTACCTGTCAGTTGTTGCGAATGGATTGTTACTTTTATTTTTCTTTAGTGTTATAAGAGAGACAGCATGGAAGAGTGAGTGGAGCACAGGATTGGAACTTGATTGACCAGGATTCTATTCCCGGCTCTGCCACTGTCTGCTGTGTGACATTAGGCACCTGTTTTGCAACTTGCCTATTTAGATTGTTAGATCTTTAGAGTGAGGACTGTCTCTTACTATATGGCTGTTCAGTGTCTAGCATAATGGGGCCATAATCTTAGGAGAGGCTTCTAGATGCTACTGAAACATTAATAGTAATAATAAAATTAATAAGAAGAAATTTATCCTGTAAGGTGAAATTTGTGAGATAGCAGTTCTCTTAAACTTGATAACACAGGAGATAATTTTGGAACTCCCCAAAATTACTAGCATTCCAGGGGAGAATATATTTGTCTCTGGAAAAGTTTTGTATTGGGCTTACCTATTTTGCTTACTATTTTAGGCATATGAAATATGCAACGTACACACTAGTACTACATAATTTAGGGTTCTGTCATCTGTGTCTAAATGTCTAGACCAGGTATCCTGTTCAGTAAGCCAGCTGTTACAATTTACCAACCGCTATATAAACATTTGGAGCTTGGATCAGTTTCAAAAATACTAATGCCATGTGCTTTTCTGGTCTAGAAAATCACTCTGTAGCACCTTACCTACTGTGCATAAATTATAAAATAGAATATTTAATTTCTAAACTAAAACAGCTTTAGTTACTGCTAGAATTCGATTTATTTCTGTGTAAATGCATAACTACCCATTCAATGTGTTATGAACAGCATGGATTGTTTATCAGTTTTATTTTGTGGTTAGTGCACAGCATTAAGATTCAGGACTCCTGGGCTCTATTTCTGGTTATTCCAAAAGTTTGTTGTGTCATTCCATCTATAAGTCATTTTTTTCCTTTTCCATGGTAGTTTAATTAGCGGTAAAATTGGTACACTTAATGCTCTTGCAAGTGTGTTGTGAGTCTTAATGTCTGTAAAGTGTCTTATAGTCACAGAGATTAAGGCCAGAAGGGACCACTAGATCATGTCATCTGACCTCCTGTATATCGCAGGCCAGCAGCACCTGCACACTACACCCAAAAACCGAAATCAGACCAAAATATTACAGCCCATAGGAAATAAGATTATTATGTACCACAGGAAGAGAACAGGAGGGATAAATGTGCACCACTGCCTGAGGCCTCTGCAATGACAGGGAAATGATTAAGTGAGATAAAAGCCAGATAATCCTGGCAAGTGACCTTCACTTTAGAGGAAGGCAAAAAAACAAAACAAAAAAACACAGCACCCCTGTAAAGCCCCACACGTCTAGAACACAGGCCTGCAGAGCTACCAGCTAATTAACCACACCAGGTTGCCACCCAGTGACAGTTATAATCAACCTTTGCTCTACTTCCCCTGACCTGCTGTGCACAGAGATCATAAGTATTGTTTGTCAGGTAGCAGCTCCTTTCCAGATATGAACCGAAGGGGCATTCCCAGAAGTGTCCAGGCAATGGTGTGGCTCTTCCGTAGCTTTCATGACTGTTCCTGTTCTGTGTTCTTGAACACGCATCTTGACCTTGGGTTGTTTTGGACTTTATCTCCTGACTTGGACACTGAAACCTGACTTGGACTCTGACCCTCAGTATTGACCATGGCCTGAAACTGATTATAAACTCATTAGCTGCAATCAGTCTTTGTCCCATGACTGCGCTTTTTGGGATCCTGATTACCCCTCCCTCTTCAGTCACTGCCAATTTGACCTGGGAGAAAATTCCTTCCTGATTCTACATATGGTGATCAGTTAGACCCTAAGTATGAGAGCAAGAATCAGCCAACCAAACACCCAGGAAAAAGAATGCTTGGTGCCACCTGAAAGTCGTGGCCCTCGCTGCCCAATGCCCTATTTCTAGCTGTGGGCATCCTTGATGCTTCAGAGGAAGGAGGTTTAAAACAAACAAACAACCTTCCCAGAATACATTGGGAATAGGTCAGGGGACAAGGAGAAATCCCTTCTTGATGCCTGCTGGTGATTAGGTTAAATAATTAAGCATGAGCTTTAGGAACATAAGACAGAACTCAGAAGCAAGTCCCAGGGCTGTTGAACACAAAGAACCCTGTCATACACTCTCTCATAAATTTGCCTAGCTGTCTCCTAAAGCTAATTAAGTTGTTTGCCACTGCAACTCCTATTGAGAAGCTGTTCTAGAACATCACCCTTCTGATGGTTAGAAACTTTCCAACCTGAACTTGTTCATAGGCAGCCTATAGCCATTTGTTCTTGTGTCAACATTAATAGCTTTTTACCCTCCTGGTTGTTTACCCCCTTAATGTATTTGTAGAGAGCAATCATATCCACTCGCAGCCTCCTTTTTGCTAGATTAAACTAGCCAAACTCTTCCAGACTCATAAAATAGGCCCTACGTTCCTGTGATCGTCCTAGTAGCTCTTCTCTGTTCCAATTTGAATTCATTTTTCTTAAACCTGAATGACCAGAGTTGTATGCAATATTCCAGGGTGGGGTGCATGTTAGCAGTGTCTTGTACAATGGCATTTTTGGTGATTTTTTTCCCAAGACCCACCCACCCTTTGTTTCAGGGTTACAACATGCTTCAAACATGCGAAATTAAAGATCAACCCACTCCCTAATACATCATATAATTTATGAATGGCCACAAGACATACACAAGTAAATATACCCTTGTGAGCAGTCCTGTTGACCTCTGTGGGGGCGAGTGGTCTCATAAAGCTTCTCGTGAATAAATGCTTGCTGGATTAGGCCTGAGGTTTGGGGTTTAAATAGCTTCATAGTTAACTCTTTCTTCCCCTGAATTACATATAGGGATGGCTGTGTTGTATGTCTGAAAGCTGCCGAATAAGGGCTGAATTGTGACATTTAGCTACAGTCCTGCACTGAGGAAGCTCTGCACTGCCATATGGGATCATCTATTGCAATTTCCCACTTGCACTGAGAGAAGAGTAATTGCAACACCCTTTTTATAGTGGCAGGGCTGTAAGTGAAGCTGCTCTTGAGTTAAGATTGTAACAACTTAGTTTGTTTACAGATGCCAGAGCATATATTGGAAATCTGTGAGATTAAAATATATATTGGGGTTAAGATTTGGGGTGGGCCCAGTGTATTGTCATAAAGGTGATGGGACAGGCATGGGCAGTATAGCGGACTCAGTGCAGAAGTGAGGGAGGAGTTCAGACTCTGACTCAGCCCAGAGACAATGAGCTCCTCCTCTCAACTTCAAAATGTTTGTGCAGCCACAGCTCCCCTAACTCACAGATGCCAAGCTCAGGTCAGCATGCACACCTCCAAAAGGCCTGCTTAGTCCCCATATATTCCTAGAGCCCCATCCCTCTTCATCACAGTATGTGCAGACAACAGCTAGTCGGTCTGGGATATAGCTGCTCACTTTCTGTTCTTCATCAAGATTTTCTAACATTTTGCAATTTATTTTTTAAAATTTTCAAAATATTACCTGTTAGTCAAAGGAGGGTTGGCAGAGTTGGAAAACAGAAGTACAGTATATGACTAATCTGAGCTGTCCCATGAGATAATCCTGGCAAAATTCAATTATGTTTTGGGAATAATTAACTCCTTATGTGATTAATTTTTAAAAGTTTGAGACTGGCCTTTGTCTGTGATGTTATCACAATGTGCATGTTGGGGAGAGTGAAAGAGGGAGGGTTGGAATTGGTGGGAACTGCGGTTGTCTAGCTAGGGAAACCTAAAGCAATTATAGGAAAATGGGGAAGTGGCCAAAAGGGATCATTTAATTGTTTCCTCTATAAGCTAGTAAAGATTTCACTAAAATAGTTATAGAAAAAACAGTTCTCCTCTGAGAAGTTATTGTGCTAAATCTAGAGATAATATTCAGTCATTAAAACATGATGCAGAGGGGTTGATTCCTGCTAAAACTGCAAGTATCAATGCAGCCTTAACTATGGAGTTGCTGTTGATGCCATCATTATATTTATATAATTTACAGTTCAAGTAAATTCAGAACATCACCCCCAAAACACAAGAAAAAATTATTTGGTTTAATTCAGTTTGTTTTGCAACATTATTTAACTACTTCTACAGGGCAGCTATTCTTTCCAAGCCCCACTGAATTAAAAATAGTACTCACCATAACTTCTGTAAATATGCCACTTTTGCATGACCAAAGTAACAATTACTTATGGGCTACATCTTAACAGCCAAATGATATCTTGTGTAAGTGCATGCAACTTCACTGACTTCAATGGAATTATTCTTGCTTATAGTGGGACTGAACTTTGCCCTTGATTTCATAAATATATACTGTCAAGTATGAATTTCCATTACATTCTTCTTATGATATCCCTCTTGTTTCTTTCCTTGCTTTTGCTGAAAGCCCTTTAGCTTAGCACATTGAATTACTTTTCTATTGCTATTGAAGCACATTAAAATATATTATTCAGTTTGGTCTGACAGATGGGAAAGTTTCCTTCAGCTAGCTCTGGGTTAAATGTGTGGAATATTTGCGCATGTGCCATCACCTGTTCATCTATCTAGTTTCTCTAGGTATGTCAACACAGCCATTAAAATCCCACAGCTAGCCAGTGGTACCTGATGCAGGCACATGGGGCTTATGCTAAGGGGTTATTTAATTGCAGTGAAGACAGAACTCTGGGACCCGAGCTTCAGGAGTCCGATCTCTGGGACACACCTCCTTGTGGGAGGGTCCAACAACATTTGTCTATCACACTGTTCTTAGTGCCTTATCGTATTCCATTTGAAGTCAGTGAGAGTCGTGACTTTACAGGGTGCTGGAGTGAGCCTGAAGGACTCAGTGTCACAAAGGAGTTTGTTCTTGTGGATTTACCTGGAATCTACTGATATCAGCAAAACTCTGTGTGGGCACAAGAGCCAACCCAACAGGATTCCTTTGCAGGATCAGTCCCTCAAATGGTGAACTCATGATTTGTTCATTTCATGCTTTGTTGTTTTTTTAACATCTTAAAACAAAAATGTGTATACACAGGGTAACATGTTTAGTGACAGAACTATTAGTTTCACAGATCACAGTATAAACATTCATATTCAGACAAAAATCAACATGATCATAATAGGCAATAAATGTGATGCAGTGCCTCCTGACTGGGTTTTTTAAAGCAGTAATTCACATTAATATGTTTTAATACACTGTTTTTACAGCTCCCATTGCCAGGACCCTGGCAATGTCTAAATACCTAGTTTGTACTGTTGGAAACAAATACCAGTGGAGAAAGTCAGACTTAGTTCCATTTTTAAGGATTATCTTGAAAGCATGTTAGACCTTTACCCTCTAAATATCTAAAGTCTCTTAAATCAGGTAGTGCAGTACTACACCCTGTACTTATCAGACATCTGTTTCAGCTAAATGCTATGCATTTTTATTTGTTTCCTGTGTTGGTTCTGTTATGGTTATTTGATCTAAAAGTTTGCCCTAAGCAACTGGGGAAAGTATGTGAAAGTTCATAACATGTCACAATAACCTATGACTTTTTGCCTGCTTGAGAACTAACCATGGAAAATAGGTCAAGTTATTTTCATAAATAAATGTTATGAACAGGTGCAAGAAAACCAGACAGAAACTGAATTAGTCCAAACAAAAATGGCCTACTGACATAGCTCAAGGACTATGGTGAGATCATACTTGAAACAAGAAAACGTGAGAACAAAGTTACCTATGCCAAGCTCAATCTTGTGGAAATGGATTTAATTGGAGAACAAAATAAGGATAAAATATGCCACTCCCTTTTACTGTGTTTTGGAGTTCCTAAAAAGAGACTTTGCGGGGGGCAGAAAGAATAATCACCATTGCCCAGCTCATCTTCTGACCTCCCACACTGTAACTCATTTGGACTCATCTCAGCTTCCTCAACCTCATGACAGAATGAACAGACTGGGCTAAGGAACTTTCTTCCCTAAAGGAAGGCTGGCTAGCCTTGCTTTCATTTTATGAACTTTGTTTTCACCTATCAGTACTGAAAGTCATTACATTAGCATGACATCCAGTCCTCAGTCCATCAGTAGGATTAGCTAATTGCCCATATCACACAGACAAAATAAAATAGTTAAAAAGTTTGCCCTAATACCTCACCTAAATCTTCCTTGCTGCAGATTTAGGCCACTACTACTTGGCTTGCATTCAGCAGATATGGAGAACAATCGATCACCTTCTACTCTGTAACAGTCCTTAGCATATTTGAAGATTGTTATGCCCCCTCAGTCTTCTTGTCCCAAGACTAAACATGTCCATTTTTTAAACCTTTCCTCATTGGTTAGGTTTTCTAAACCTTTTGTCCTTTTTGTTGCTCTCTTCTGGACTCTTCACAGTTTGTCCATATCTATCTTCCTGTGTCCAGAACTGAACATAGATCTCCAGCTGAGGCCTTTCCAGTTATGAGTAGAGTGTGACAATTACTTCCCATATCTTACATACCACACTCTTTTAATACATCCCAGAAAGATATTAGCCTTTTTTCTTGCAACTGCATCATGTTGTTGACGCATATTCAATTTGTGATCCACTATAACCCCCAGATCATCTTCAGCAGTACTACTGACTAGGCAGTTATTTCCCATTGTGTAGTTGTGCATTTGATTTTTCCTTTGCACTTTATTTATTTTTATCTTTGTGATTTTAGACCAATTCTCTAATTTCTCAAGGTCATTTTGAATTCTAATTCTGTTCCAAACCTCTCAATACATCCTCCCAGTTTGACAGTAAATTTTTGATAACTTCTCTGAGTATGGTCTTTCAATCAGTAGTGCACCTATCTTACAATAATTTCCCTTAGACCACATTTCCCTAGTTTGCTGATTTGTTCAGAGCAAGATATATAACAGTATTCCCACTTCCTCTCACTTGTTTCCAATTACAGAAAAGTGCCAAGGGAGTCATGAGGTTTTTTGCAAAGAATTTCCCCTAACCTATGCTTATGATCATTCATAATTCACAGACATGATTAGACCATTAATTCTGTGCTTAATTTTCACACAACTGCATTCCATAGCATGTAGCACCATATGACTGTAATATTAAGTTTATTATACCTGGAATATGTCCACTGTCATCACTGCACTGTAGTGCTTTCAAAATTCCTAAAATGGAGACTAAAGTTTGGGAAGGATTGGCAATCTTACTTCTAGCTGCAATCAACATTGTTAAAAGAGAAAGGAGTATAATGGATAATAGAAGGAAAATTTCAGATTTTGCATATTTTACTGGACTTAAGACAATACTATAGCTACGAGGTATATTACCTACTAGTCAAATTACAATTAGTTCTCATAATGAAGAAAAACTATTGGATCCCATATTGCTATAAAAACTGCTACCATAAATGTTTTGCTTTGATTGTGACTCTGCTTATAGCAGCACAAAATAATTAAAAATAAAAAAATCTGAACAAGTAAATAATGTTAAAAATATTGTAGAGTAGTGCTAGTTTTAAAAAATATTGCTAAACGAAAATAGGGACAAGACTGGGATACCCCTTTTCAGTGGTTGGGCACTATTTTTTTCTATCACTGACCAATGCCTAATGAAAATTTTGATATAAATGCAAGCTTCTTAAAGGAGCAGAATATAAAAAAATGGGTTCTTGAAAAGTTGGAAATCTAAGTTGTGGGGCCAACTTTTTTTAAAAAAATAGACATCTAATGTCACAGTAGACATGGGCCCAGGAAGATGAGCTAATCAAAGCTAAAATGTTAAGAAAACAGGTACTCCAGTTATGCCCAACAATATCCTCATGCAGGGCAGAGAATGTTTATCATATACAAGATGGAGTTGCTTGCATGAAACAGATAGTTACACATTAAAACAAGTATCTGAAAGGATAATCATATATTTGCATGGGAAACCACCTATTTTGCATGGACAACTGCAACATTTGTTTACACAGTTACCTCTTTGGATCTGTACTTGCACATTTTGTGAATGCAATTCGTGCACCTGTGTGGTTTTTTTTTCAAAATTGGTTTCTTAATTACTTAGTCTCATTTAAAATTTGGAGGCAAAAATAGGGTGTGTGTGTGTATGCTTGCATGTGTCTATGTCCATACTAAGATACACTTCCACTGAAGATTTTGACTTCTGCAAAACTCAGTGAGTGTTGGTCTGAGTAAAGACCTCAAGATTTCATCGTATATCCATAAAATGGTGGAAAAAAAGAAGTCTACTGGCAATACTTGGAAGCAGGCCAGAACTGGCAGTGTGACTACTCCCATCCTGCCTTGATTGATAGGCCTAGTTCTCCCTCCAGCAAGCTATAAAACAGGGAGAGACTCACTCTAAGAGATCTGCAGGCCTTCTCTGTCAAGGATTATACTTACCCACCTCTGTGAAGAGCTTTTAGATCTATACATGAAAAAGCACTATACAAATTCTTGAGAATAATATTTCATTATTAGAGGACACATCCCCTGGCATAGATTAGTTCTCCCATGTATAAATAATGTGGCATAAAGCTTTCCCTCTGTCCATTTGTTTTTCCATGAAATGTTTACAAGGTATCTACACGTGCAGTAATCTTTACTCCTTGCCTTAAACTCCCTGGGTGAATCCTGGCTCTGTTGAAGTCAATTGGAGTTTTGCCATAAACTTCAGGAGGGTGAGGATATTACCTTCTGACAGTTGCCTCTTAGATTAAAAACAGAGGAAAATTTTTAATTCTGCAACATTTTATAGTTACAGTTTTTCATCTGCCATTTGTAGTGTCGGAAATGGGACCTCTGATTTCTTTTCCATCAGTTTAATAAGGATCTATTTATTGGATGCCACTGACTTTGGGGACAGTGTATTTAATAAAGAAGAAAAAAATCTGTTTCAAATCTCTCCTGATTGTTGTCATGACTGGTACCCCTGGAAGATGCTTCCTCCTTGCATTTAATAGGAGAAGAGTGACAGAGGCTGTAGACACTTTTGTCCAAAAGTCTGAAAAAAGGCACACAAATTACTGGACATTCTCCTGTCTTAACCTTACTATCAGGTTTCCTCGAAGCTGACATTTCATAAATACCTGGACAAAATCTAAAAGAAACCTAAAGGGAAATATAAATCTTGGTTAGTAATCCCTTAGGTAGAGTAAGCAGTAGTTGGTAAAGAGCTCTTTGTCACCCTAAGACTTCCTTCAATTTAACTTGGAAGGCTCCCTGGAAAATTGTTTGAGTTGTTTTTTTTCCTCCCACCCAGGGGTTTCTATGGAGTCCACATTTACCTATAATATGGCCTCACAACTGCAAAGAATGATTTTATAACCTGACTCTGGACCGGCAACAAACTTGGGGTCTTTGTTGAAGTGACCAGAATTTTTTTTTCATGCCAGTTGGCACCTAGACTCTGATTTTTAAAAGTGCATCTTCACTTTAGCACACATAAGTTGGATGAATGCCAAAGTGCAAACGAACGTTTGACATTTTTGACTTTTTCTTTCCCCCAACCCATTCCATGAAATGTCTGGAAGAGATCCACTTGAGTAATAGTAACATGACATCATGTGCAGTCTATGGTCATAGTTGGAAGCTAAAATACTGAAACTGTAATTTGCCCTATGAAAGGTCCTTGTTCACTATTGCTTGATCATTTTTTTACAGGTGGTACAAACTAATTCTATTTTCCTATTGCAGCTGGAATGCTCTACATGAGAAACTTCTACATTTAAATTTTAAAGCAAAGAATTGTTTTCTTGTAAGCAATACCTTCTTTGTTTGCTTGCAGAAATTAATAGAATGCCCATAAATATCAGTCTGAACTATCCATTGCCAGGAGAGGGATCAACACCTTAACAGCAGTTTCTGAAGGTTTTTGATGTATAATAGCTTGTGTTTTAACAAGTGACAGAATATTTGAAGAAGACAGGTTAAAAGTGATGTACACATATATCTGGTCAGTAGTGCTCAGCAGACATGGTGAGAATTTGATAATCCACACAGTTTCTGAGAAAGAAGCACCTAAACTACAGTTTCCATGAGACACTGTAGTGGGCCAGGTGGACATAGATTGAGACTACCCATATGCATAAAACCAAGCATGCAGAATTGAGCTCTTGTTGCATATAGTAGAGCACACTTACTTGCCAAATGGTTTTATATATACCAGGTTGGATTTTTCTACTACTTCTAGTTTTAACAGTATTATATTAGATGAGAAAGTCACACTTTAAATAGACTATACTGTTATGACATACATTTTCCATGTCACTTCATTTAAGCAAGAATCTTTCAATTTTTTTCAATGAGATTTGGATCAGGCCCTAGAAGTTTGAGATGAAATCCTAGCCCCATGGAAGTAACTGAGTTTTGCAATTGACTTCAGTGGGGCCAGAATTTTGCCCTTATAGTTTTAGCAAAATAATTTCCCTGGAACTAGGTTGTAATATCACAAAGAATTAAAACTTCAGTGACAGCTAGAGCTGGCTGAACTTTTTTCAGCTAATAGAAATTTCACCGAAAAATGCATTTTTTCAGGTCTCCAAAACTATTCAGAAATGTGGGTCAAATTCAGTGATTAGTCTATGCCAAAAGAACCCAGAAAAAAATTGAAATGTTTGGCCATTTTGACCATTTTGAAACATTTTGTTTTGACTTCTTAATTTCAGAATAGCATTTCATTCTCAAATTTGGCCAACGAAAAACAAACACAAACATACACAAAGGATGAAAATCACTAAACACTGCTGAATCTAAATGACAAACTTGTGAAAAAAATTGTTTAGAGTCAACCTGACTCAAAACTGGAAAAAAATATAACCCATTCATTTTGAGTGAACCTGAAATGTTTGTCAATTAGAAAAAAAAATTTTTGTTCACCGAAAGAATGGTTTATGTTTCTAATGGAATTGTATTCCCCCTACCTTCTCCCATGTTTTATCCTTGAAATGAAAATTCCATTATTTGCTCAGCTCTATTAGCAACCTATCTTTTCCTTACGGTGTAAATATTTGTAAATTCCTTTTTCTTTTATTTTTTTAAACTAGAATAGGTCAAAACACTTAATGAACTTCTAAAGTCTTAGCTGAAAATAATTCCACAGACTTGTCTCTTCAGTTAATAAAATACAGTACATAATTTTATTTTAATATTACTTTCATATTACTAAGAGTTTTTGAAATTGCCATGAAAATTAAAATGCATAGTACTGCCAGATACTATACTGAGAGTATGTATGTGTGCATGTGCGAACAGGGCAGGATTTTTTTCCCATCCTCCAAGAAGTTTAAAGATTTTGAAAATTCTTCCCATGTTGAATCTGAATGAACAGACAAAATCTCAAATGTTCATAAACCTAAAAATCAGAAAAAAATGTGGATTGGGTCAACTGAAACATGTTTCAATTTTGACTTTTTTGTTTTTACTATAAATTAACTTACATTTTGAAATAAGGTCATTTAGGAGCTTTTGATTTTGTGGGATAATGGGATAATTAAATTTTTTCCCTAATTTTTTTTTCTAAGAAAGGAAATTAGTCAAAATCAGCCATTCTACACATAAACAGATTTGGATTTGATGGCTCAACCTTTTCTAATGGAAAACATTTCACTGAGAAATTCCTGACCAATTTCAATATATATATTTATGTGATGTGGACACAGATATGGAGATAAATGAAGTGTCAAGATACTTTGTGTTACTCTTAGATCCTTCTTAATGATCCTTCTATAATTAAGTTGTCCACCTTCATAATCATATCTGCCCTGGCTCAGATAAGCCACTGAAGAGCTCAATAGCTATATCTGAAGCAACAATCCTAAAAAAAAAAAAAAGGATAAGTTCTATGCTCTTTACACATGCTGTTAAGCAGTGTGCACAGGAATTGACCCAGAATGTGTAATTCTGAAGCTCTAAATAACATCATTTCTATCATTATTTAAGGATTAGAATGACATTTCTTATCAATGTATTTTTCTTCATAAAAATAATGTTCTTCTGATCTTGCTGCCATTTAAGTCACTGAGGGATTTTTTTTTTTTTTTTTGCTATTGATTTCAATGGAACTGAATCAGGACCAATATGACTAACTCTTTGAAACATGTGTTAATTATTTTTTTATATCTGCAGCTTTATTTAGTCATTCATCGCCTTTAAAATCTCAAATAAAGTGACAGCCTTTGAAATGAGAGTGATGTTGGTAGATTGGCATTTGAAAAAGCATTAGGTTAGCTTTTATGGGGAAAATCTTATGAAGAGCTCAGTCCTGCCTCCTACTATAGTTGGGGGGCTGAGGAAGAGTTGCCTTTGACATTATGGAAGTTATACTGGGCTTTGATTGCACAGAAAGTACCCATCCACAATCAAATCAAAGTTTGTCTCTTCTAACAGCATCTATTAGTGCGTGAGGCCGCTACTGCCATTTTAGTAGTACACAGATCATTGCCTTCAGGGTGTGTCCCACTGCAACTGGGAGATGTGATTCCCAGCATGGGTAAGCAGATATATGGTAGCTCACTAAAAATAGCAGTGTGGACTTTGCAGCATAGGCAGGTTAGCCACCCAAGTCCAACCCTGGCATACCCACTGGGTCTCAGTTCAGGCAGCTAGCCATAATGCAAAGTCCACACTGCTACTTTTTAGTGTGCTAGCTTGATCTGAGCTAGCAAAGGAGTGTCTACCCACACTGGGAATCACACCTCCCAGCTGCATCGTGGGCACACCCTTAATGCCCAATTTCTTTCTTGTTATGCAAAAAAAGAAAAAAAACCCCAACACACGAAACCCTCCCATTGACTTCAGTGGAAGTTTTTCTTACTTAAGGAGTACAGAATTGGATACTTAGTTGAAAACCGAAGAAGCACTAATGGCTTCCATATGTCACTGCATAAACCTTATTCATGTGGTTTTGATTTAAATGATTATAAAACAGAAAACAAAAAATATTCTGTGTGACTTTTTTTTTTCAGGAAGAGAAATGCTACAAAGATCATGGATGAGAACAACTGTATTTAAATTGGATGTGCAACAATTGTTCAAATCCTGGAAATCATTTCTACAAAACAATCTCTTGTTCTTCTTGTTCTATCTATTTGTCTTACATATTGTTTCCATTCTCTTGTCTTCACCTTTTTTATTTCCCAGGGCACTGTGGGATGTTATGTCAGCAGTTCTTAACTTCATGCAGTGAAGCTGTGAATGCTGAATTAAGTTGTTCTGTTTGGTTTTAATATAACCATTCCAGTTCTGTTCATACCCATTGTCACCTTGCCATGCACTCAAGGACCTTGGCTGGTAAGATAGTACCACAAATCTAAAATAAAGTGCAAATGTGCGAAATAGTAAGAGATGGTAAACTAGTTACCCCACATACAGAATTGTGGATTCAGTGCACATCATTTTCATTCTCATGTTTTCTGCAGGCAGGCTAGAGGCATGGACATAAACCTGCAGAGGGATTTGGGTTACCAAGGTGAGCAAGACCTAAAAAAACAACAACATCCTATCAATTCAAATTGCTGGCAGAATTAACAGCATCTTAAGGCCCTCGGAGTACTGATGTGTACACACTCTTTGTTGTGAGGGCCATATCCAGATATGATATATTCAGATATCCAAAGGCTGGTTTTCAAAGTTGCCTTATCCAGGCTTTTAGCTTTACATCCAGAATTTGGGGCATATAAGAATCTGTATTCTGAAAACTCAGATTTGCCTCACTAGACATCATCTGGGTTCCCAAATGAGGTAGCTGTGCAAATGGTGTGAGCACAAATGGTTTTTGCATATTTGTGTGTGCAAGATCGCCTAAGGAGTTTTACCTCTGTATAGATTGAATAAATATTGCAAACCTTGGCCCATAATGTACAGCACTGATTTTTCTTCCTCAGATTCACTTAACTCACAGAGTTGTCTGTTTGTTCAAGAAGTGTGAAGAAAAACATGACTTTATGTAGTCTCTCAACAAGCAGTGGCGATACTAATAATATATGAGATAGCCAGTACTTTATTTTGCTATGCAGAAGATTTGGGTTTAGAAGGTATTTCTGGGCTGGGGAGCCTACACTGGAAAGCAAGTGTATCACAGACATGCGGAGCCCCATTTTTGGGAAAATGGGTAAATGGGAACTTAATCATGCTTGATGGGTGAACCTTAACTGCAACATGTTATCTTGGAAGAAGATGATCTCCTATTTGGGCTGTGCAAGGGTGACCACTGAGAAGAAGGATAGTAACAACGAAAATAGGAAGGATAAGTACAAATAAAATGTATTTTATTGAAGTCAGTTTCCCATCTAGAAACTTAGAGTCAATATTCAGGAGTTCCTGATTTGAGAGTAACAATGGGACTCAATTTTTAGGCCAATAGGAACTGTATCAACTGGCATATCATTGTTACCACCTTTTAGTGGCTGAAGCATCTCAACAGAGAGGAAGAAACAGCAATGTTATGATAAAAATAGCAGAAATGAAAGGGTAGGTGTAGTGTTCATATCCAGAGTCCTGAACCAGGTGTCGAGAAATTCTTCATTGAAACATGCCTTTGGTTGAGACTGTATTAGAGAGAGCAAAGACTCTGATGTTTTTCACCCTGCAACAGGGTATATGTAACCTACGTAGGCCCAGCAGTTGAAGAGTTAAACACAGGCACTGCTGGCCACTGCTGACTGGGAGCCTCACAGCAGCTGGGAGGATAAAATGGCTGGGAAGGAGAGAAGTAGGGTGTCTGCCAGAGAAGTGAGCAGGTAGGAGAAAGGAGCTCCTGCCAGCAAGTTACTAAAGAGCTGCCCAGAGACAAAAGCCTATGAGAGGACAGACTGACAGGCTGGAGAGTGTGCAGCTGTCCAAGGGAATATATTAAGGAACTTGGGGAACTGTCAGAGTTGAAGAACCCTGATATTTCTTATCCAGTTTGAGGGCCCTGAGCTGGAGCTCATTGGAATGAATGGGCCTGGGTTCCCCTGCTTAACCCTCTGACAGATTTGGGAGTGAAGAAAGGGTTTCCAGACTCCTGGGCACCAGGAATAGACTGACAGCCCTGCTAGGCTATGAGAGTTCAGGGGTGGTGCCACACATGACCAGAGGGGTGTGTTGCACGGATGCACTCACACACACCTATCCTAAAATGGGCACAGCTTTTTGAAGGTAGGCAGAATGCTAATATCTTTATGAAGGGGAGGTGTGTTTTTGTTTTTCTCTTATGTCTGCATGAGAAGGATAGTGTGTCATCAGGATAAGGTGAAGAGGCAGAAAGTATAGTCAGGTTGAGAGGAGAATGGGAAAGTTGTTTCTCAGGAGAGGTGGAATAAGGAAGGATTGTTGTTGCTGATTCTTCCTCTAAGATCTTAACCCCATCACCTTGGCTTAGCTTCTAGGGAAGCTGCTGATGTGGTGACTACCACCTCCACTGAAAGTGAAAGATCTCTAAGGTTGGAGATTGGTGAAGCAGGGCTGGTGAGAGAGACATATGTATTGAGCTGCAAATGGGAGAAAGTTATTTGTACAGGAGGATCATTGTGGAAGTTTTATGAAGGTGTTGAAGAAATTTTATCCTGTTTCTTGCAAAGCCTTAGAAACTACTGTTGGTTGATGACTTTGAGTTTCTGGCTCCTGTGTTTCATATTTGGGTATCTAGCTGTTATAGCTGTGTCTCTTGGATGGCTACTTTAGAATGGCTGAGTGATCAGTGTATGAAGGTCAAGGCAGGGATTGGTTGTGAAGGACCAGTTGGTCTGGGACCCTGTTGTGGTGGGTAACAAGATATTAAGATCAATTTTTGGAAGTGTTTTTGTCCTGCTGTCTCTAGAGAATAGTGCTTTGCTTGGAATCTCAGAATCCTTGGATGAACTGGTGAAGCTCCACTCTGTAGTGATGCTGGAGTCACCAAGATTCACTGATTTGAACATCCAGTTTTATGATAAATATTCAGACTTGTAAGACTCCATGACCATTTTGACATGGCTCAATGTATGTAGTTGACCATAATCTGTGTCTGATATGAGGAGCAGAACTGGAGGTGGGAGGTTGTGAAATGTTGATGCCAGGTGGCAGTGTTCACTATTCTGTGTCAGCATTTCCTAACAGACCTAACAGACTCACTACATCTAGTACATGGCTTTTATAATATTTATCCATAAATATTATCATGTAAGGTATCTAATAACAGTTTGTTATGTTGAGTCTCATAATGGATGTATGTATGTATTTAAGGAACTGTGTATATATACACCAAAAAGATGTTTTAAAATCTGCATCCCAGGCAGGGTAGACAAACAGGTTTTGTGAGACAAAGGGATGTATATTCACCTGTAACCCTTCTGCCAGGTGGAGCCAGCAGCGACAACGGCTGGGTTCAGTATCTAGGGGTTCCTTTTCAACAATGCAACACAAAACCAGCTTGAGCCCCCACCCACTGACCTGGCACAATGAAACACCACCCCTTTGGCGCCTGTAAGAGGCAATACTTCCCCTCTTGCAAGCACAGAGTCTGAGAGTAGCAAAGACTTATAATAAAGGGAGGGAATTAACTCAGCATTAATTTGGGAAAACACGACAACAAGGGTTATTGAACACAAACCCTGAGCAAAAGACCCACCCCCAAGTAAGTTGGGCAGTGACCTTTTCCCTTCAGGATCTTAAGTCCAGCCACCCAAAATTCCCTTTAACGTGCTTGTCCCTTCTCTGCACCCAACTCACAGTTGCTGTCCTTAGCCAGGTCAGCCCCAGAGTTCAGAGGTTCATCCGCAGAGTTCCCTTTCCACCCTATGTGGAAGGCGGGGGAGGGGGAGAAGGCATGAGGGAGACGGAGGCACCTTACAAGCTGCACTGCTCGGGCACACTCTTGTCGCCCCAAAGGCCACTTGCCACACCTCTGCAGGGCTCTGCTCTGGCCCTCTCCACCAGCTTCTCTGCTGGCCTGCTGGTCGCGCCTCTCCACCAGCTGCCCTGCTAGCCACTTGCCATGACTCTCCACCAGGCACCATGTTAGCCGGCCTGCTGGTCGCACTTCTCTGCCAGCTGCCCTGCTTACACACCTTAACCGCCTAGATACATATGTAGCTTAAGCATTGTAAGCCAAAATAATGGAAGATCTATTTACATATAAGTCAACAGGAGGATTGGAAGTCAACAGGAAGAGAAGAACAGCAGGGAGAAGAGAATTGTGTCTAGAGATGCACGTCCATGCTCTGTTGGACTATAGCTGAATAATAGTTATTCATCACTAAGGGAGCAAAAAAGAACAACACTTCTTGCATCTATGAACAGTGGATCCCAGCCAAGGGGGTTGGTGATGCAGAGTTTTCTTTAGGTGAGAAACAACTACTTTAGATAAACTTCAACAGGCTAAAATCCTTAAGTTTAGATTCGAATACAAGAAACATACCATACTTTGTATTTTACATGTGTAACCATTTCTGGTCTCATTATTCTTACTCAATACCTCTTAAATTTTTGATAATACATTTACAGTGAGAAAATCATAAGTTTATTTCAGTGCTCTGAGGTTATAAAGTGCCTTGTTTTGAGTTGTGCCAGTCAAGCTGTGTGTACACTGTCTCTTCAGGGACAGTTTACCTGGTAATTTCTCTGAGTGTCACGTGAAGAGGGCCGGATGGTGCAGGAAGCTCTCTGAGGACCCTGAGGTTGGTGTGTGTCTCAGTAGCTTGCACAGAGAAGTGATGTCTGCAGAGACCTGAAAGTCAGTGCTTGTGTGTGGCCAGAGGCTGTTGGTTTCAGGGAGCTGATCTACAGCAGGCACAGACAAAACTGCTTCGCATTAAAGGCAGGTAGTGGTGAGATACCTCATAACTCTGGGTATACTTGGGAGAGCATCACAGAGGGATGGCATGTGATCATATCTCTTTCATGGTATTTCTGATTTATTTAGTTGTCATTTAGAACACTGAAAACCAGAATTACTTTAGATATAACAACTTAATCTAAATTCTATCAATCCCTGTGGAAAGAGATAGTCAAGAGGTGCTCTGAGTAGCATTCCACCGTGTAATAACTGAATGACTGCATACAATCAATATATCTATATACTCTTCCCAGTAGTCCATATTATGTGTGTTATGATATACTGAAGCAATGTGTAGTACCAGTAAATGTTCAAAAGAAAGGAAATAATTTTCTCCTGTTTCATGTAATGACAAAAATCTAATAGAAAAACTATTGAGTACTCTGCCTTGAAAAGTAGATAGGAAGACATATATACCTATTTGTGTTTTCATTTATATTTTTCTGATTATCTTAAATGCAAAGGACAATGTATTGCAGAGTAGAATACTGTACCATAGACAATAAATCTACTTATTGTAACATGTCTCTTTTCAACATACTTGAGAATAAGGAGAATTCTATTAAGTCCTCTGAATCAGATATTCATTATGGCACTCATCACACAAAACCTAAATTCCAAATAGGAAAGGAAAAAATAAGAGTTAACATATGACATGGGTGCTGTTCACTGTTAGCACTCAGAGTCATATGGAGATAAGAAGAAACCAGGAAAATCTAATTGTGATCTGTGAAGTATCTACAGACACACATGTCAACTATAGGTCATCAGACACAGAAGGAAAAAAAAGAAAGCAACATCACCTCAGTAACTTGTAAGTTATTACATTGGCAGCTTTGCTGTGTCCATTGATAATCTTGCCTCCTTAACGATGGTCCCATTTTCAAGTCCTTTCTAATAAAATGACATCACTAGCCTCATATTAAATGTCTTGTGTTACAGTAATATGGACTTCAATGGAGTAAATCCAGTTTACATCAACTGAGAATCTGGCCCATATTACCTGTTAAGGTATATGAATGCAGTAATATTAACATAGAGTTTGTTTGTTGGCTGTTTTCTCTATATGCAAGGGTGCTCATGAAGGGTAATAAGCAGTGTTTATACTTGCTTGAATTCTGCTGATGAACAGTATTACTACTTAACTTCCTTTTGAAACCAAAATTATTTCAATACATTTATAAAACTACCAGCTATCTAAGGCTGTTGATGCAATTCACCTCCTTTCCCCTGTGTGCGATGAGCAATTAGCACGTAAGCACATAGCAGTCAATCAGGGGAGTAAAAAGTTAATATTAGGTGTATGTTTAGCTATACAAGTTGGAGCCAAGTGGCCTGGAGTTTATTTAGTTTAATTTTAGTAGGTAAGATCTCACTGAATAAACAATGTAGTGTAGCTCAAAAGAAAACACAAGTCATCAAATCAAAATGTTACATTAGTACAAAAACCTCTCCCTCTCCTTTACCCCATTCTATAACTCATAACCTGGGGGTCATCTTTGACTTCTCTCTCTCTGAACACTCAGTCTAACCAAAGTCCCCAATAAAATAGACAAAGGTCTTCTGTCCCACCCGTAAGCAGGAAGTATCTGCAATCTCTCAAGAGAGGCTGTTCCTGCTGGATTTCCAGACACAGTTTGCAGACAGAAGAGGTATTGATAGTCCAGATAAGAATCCAAATGGTCAGGCACTTATCCAAACTTAGCACTACCTCTCTAAACTGTTTGAGGAACACCCATCACTATTTAATACCATCTCCTCCCCAAAACATAGTTTCTTATAAGCAGATTGTTTTTATTATACTACATATATTTTATGATGCAATTAGAAAAATATATAGATATACTGTAGAATATTTATTTCACTGCTAGTATGGAGTCTGGAGTGGGTCAGCACTGCAAGTATAATACATTACTGTAATATGAATGACAAACTACTGTGAGTCTGTTTGAGTGTGTAGATATAGCTATGCCACAAAATCAATCTAAAAAGGGGGGGGAATAACTTGGATCAACATTTAAAAAATCGTAGTCGCTATGTTGACTCAAAAAAACCCCAACCCACTACTCTTTCAGCGTTCATTTTTCATTTAGAGACCTTGGTGGCAGAACATTGATCATAGTGTGCCATAGACCTTGAGAAATATCACTTAAAGTAGAAGGATTTACTTAAAGAATGCTCTGTGTTAACAAAGATGGTAGTAATAATGTATGAAGTGTAACATACACACACTGCATGGTTTCCAGCTGTTTGGCTTCACAGTCACCCTGTGTGCTGAGAAAGAATAAATGAGTCCTTGGATAATGTAACAAAAAGTTATGGAACCAATCAGTTATTCTTTTGGAAGCAGTGTGGACAGCCTTTTTTCACCACTTTGGGCCAAATTTTACCATGGGATCTGCAAGGTAAATTCTAGATTCGCAATATGATTGAGGAATTTTGGGGCTCAATTTGAGATATCTACGGAAACCCAGGAGATTTTCATATCCTATAAATAGTATTCTGTGGTGGATCTGCAACTGTTCCATGTTAAAACTGATACATCTCCAAAAGGGCATATAGTTTGGTCAAGAATGAGGGATTTTAAGCCCAAGATAACAAAAATCTGACTCTTGCATTCTGCCACTAATTTAAATGAAGGTAAGTCCGCCTCTAACCTCCCTGGTCCAAATTCAACTGTTTGAAGCAAAGTGAGTTAAATAATTTTTTTGTCGGACACATATGTACTAAAAAGGCAGTCGCATTTTTTCCAAATTATTCTCTTTGATTTTATCTGGTCTTTTTATGAAAATCTGGCTGTCAGGAAGGTTTCCGATCTGTACTTATTACAAACAGGTTCAGTGTTTAACAAATTCCTAGGATCACATATGGATCTTTAATTTTGGAGGATCAAATTTTCACACTACCTTGATTTTTTTTTTGTACTTTCACTTATAAGAGTAGGTACATGTAAACAAATGTAATACCTTGTACATGCACACTGAGTCCCAAAGTAGTGCAACTGTAAATGAATCTACAAGCCAAATGAAACTAAACATGCAGATAACACTTTGCATATGCACAGATGGAATACTATGCTATAGAAATACTTAAAATAGAAACTGAAAGCTGGGTTGAGACTCGTTAAAAATTTGGCCCATAATGCTCTGGTTGCCTAATTTGTTTGTTTGCAGTGATATCACTTAGCCATTATAAATCTAATGCCTTTTTTAAAATGAGAAACTAGATGGTTGAAAATAAAATCAAATGTACAGAAGTCTGATAAAGAAGTCTGAGATAGTGCAGTTTATTGAGAGAAGCTATTCTAGGAAATAGTAGTGGGATTCCAGTGTAAATGTGCAACTGCTATAAAGTGTTGAAAGACCTTGGAAATGACCAAATTGGACCTGTGGTATGTTAGCATAGATGGAAGTTATATTAGTGAACCTGCATTTAAGCCTGTTATTTTGGCCATACAAACAAGGAAAATTTACAAACAAGAACTTCCTTTGTTAATCTTCTGGCACTTTTTGCCAAGAAATTTTAGAATTTGTAAGATAAAAACTAAGACATTATTTAAGAGCTTAAGTATCTTTCAGTCTGCTCTGCAGACTGCGGCTTGAGATATGAATGTGGCTGCCAATCCACTGAAAAGTAATGAAAATGAAGTCATGAAAATTAATTATTCTATTGTGTTTCATTTTAACAAGTTGTAGGTTGGAACAAGATACAAACACTGTAATTATATCTATTTATACTCTGAAGATAATTTATTTGCTAATCCATAATTTATTTTCCATGTGTTTTAATTCATTTAATCGTGCCATTTAAAAAATTGAATAAATCTCTATATAAGAAAGGGTCTGAATGACCCCTTCTCTGCAATTTGTTAATGAATTCTGGGGAAATACCTCAGGAGAAGACCATATTTGGAGAGATACACCTACTTTGTCTAGGTGATCAGCAGAGAGACTTGCTTTGCCAAAGTGATCGGTTTTGGCTGGTTTAGGTTAAAATTTAACATTAATCTTGGATGCTGGGGGAATGAAATTTTATCTTTATTGTATGACCAAAGAACAACACAACTACCACTTAATATGGCCTTAATGGAGGGGGTCACCCTAAATTGAACCTCATTCTCTAAACAGGAGGTGAGGACATGTATTTCTGCCTGGTGGCATAGACTCTGTTTAAATAGTTTTAGATACTACAGGACTAGATCCCTCCCTCTTATAATGACAGAGCTGATCAGACTCAATTAAGAGGCCTTGTTTCTGTTCATCGATCCCTAGAGTTGAAGTCACTGATACTGTGGTCTAGGGGAGTGAAGCTTAGGCCATGGGCTTGGCCACACTTGCAAGATAGAGCTCATTGAAGCAGACTTATTCACCCTAACTCCTGAGGTGTCCACACAGGCAAGATATGTATAGTGCCAGGACTGTGCAGCTGGAGCACTCCGGGTATCCACCTCCATGAGAAGCATAAAGCTTGCTGTGCCCCAGCTGAAATGCCCAGCTGTCAGTGTGGAAGACGTGTTGCATTACTGTGCTGTGATTGGCCTCTGGAAATGTCCCATAATCCCCTGAAGTCAAGTAGCCACTCTTCTCGTTGTTTTGAAATCGTCTGCAGGCATGCAGCTACCCCCTTTCAAAGCTCCATTTCTGACAGCCACCATGCTTATCTGCTCCGGGACAAAGCAAACCATTAGTGTGGAATATTGCTGTTGTGAGAGAGCGTGTGGGTGGGGAGGTGGAAAGAGGGTCTGCTGTTGTCTGAACTTACAAGATGGCATGCTCTCAGCCCCCCAGAACACAATCTCTCTCCCCACACATACACACATCACACTCCACCCTACCTCCCACTTGAAAAGCAAGTTGCAGCCACTTGCACACTGGGATAGCCACCACAATGCACTGCTCTCTGTGGTGTTGCAAGAGCTGTTAATGTGGCCACAGCAGTGCGCTTGCACCTGACAGTATAAACACACGGTGGCGTTTTCCCTGCTCTGGTCTCTGATGGCTGGTGTAACTCCAGGCGCTCTACATCTGAAAATATAGCCAAGCCCTATAACAGGAAAAGCACTGCTGTGTGTTCACACTTGCTCCTTGTGACTGTGGAGCATGCCCACATTAAAGCAGCTCTTGCAACACCACAGAAAGCAATGCATTGTGGTAGCTATCCCAGTGTGCAAGTGGCTGCAGTGTGCTGTGGAAAGGGTTTGCAATGCCTATAGAGCAGACATAGTGTCCCATGACGCAATTTTCCCAATCTCATTTGCATCCTACTAGACTGCAAGTTGCTTTTCAAATTACGGGGTGGGGAGTGTATTGTGTGTATGTGGAGGGAACAATAGTGTGTTTTGGGGGGCAGAGTGTGCAAGCATGCTGTCTTGTAAGTTTAGACTGCAGCAAGAGGAAGGGGGGAAGCCCATCAGCCCCCACCTGCCACCTCTCTCTCTCTCACACACACACACGCACATGCACAAGTGCCTCCCTCTGTAGCAGAAGCATTCCAGAGTAATGGTTTGCTCTGTGTCTGGGAGCAGATAAGCATGACGGTTGTCAGAAACAGGGCTTTGAAAAGGGACATCCAGATGCCTGCAGCTGAGTTCAAAACAATGATCAGAGTAGCCACTTGACTTTAGAGGATTATGGGACCTTTACAGAGGCCAGTCACAGCACAGTAATGCAACACTTCGTCCATGCTGACGCTCCAGTGCTCCAGCCAGGGCGCAGCAAGTTCTGTACTTCTCATGGAAGTGGATTACTCCAGGTGCAGAATCTATGCACTCTGCCTTGCCAGGGTGGACATCTCAAGAGTTATGGTGTCCAGGGTTGATTTAATGTGCTCCAACTTGCAAATGTAGCCAAGCCCTTAGATATGGCGTGGGAGCAGTGTTGTAGTTAATTATAGTGTAGAGTTCCCCAGTACCTGGCAAAATCACTAAGAATTGAAACGATTAAGAAATAGGCTAAGTTGTGACACCTCGGAATGTGCCAAAGCAGTTAGAGGACAGAGGCAGCGGTGAGCAATAGCAGAGACAACAGCAAGAGCAGTGGCAGCAATGGAGGCATTGCCTGACCCATCTTCTTCCTTCAGGGACAGGAGGTGAACCCATGTGAACATTCCCTTGAATTCTGGGAGTTTGCTGACTTTGGAGAAACAACTGTGAGAGGGGTGCAGCAGAGGGAAAGGGGAGTGGCATGTTAAAAGGAAACGTATCTGTCAGACTTCCACACTGCAGGGTGGGAAACTGAGGCAAAGGACTACTGCCCAAAATAATGGGTGTATAGTTACTCTTTGCACACTTTTGAATCCTTGTTGTGGTATTGTCCCATGTTAATTCTGAGTTTCCTCTTTCTTTTAGTAAAAGTTTTCTTTTTTTATACACCGACTCAGTACTTGTGGCAAAATGGAAATTGGATCCTGTCTACCACAGTCCAAGCTCTAACTATTGGATCAACCTTTCTCTCCTCTTTTGTGTGTCTGATCCATAACTCTGGAAACTTTCCAAATACTGTGCTCAGTCTTAAATGTAGCAGATATTCCAAGACAAAAATAATCTGCAAATATTCAAATAACTGTATAAATTAAATAGATTTTGGCCATATTTCTACCCCATTTGTGTATACTAGCCTTGAACATTTATGCATCTGAGTCTTACTAGCATGAAGTTTTGTTTACAGACAAAATTTAAACTTTCCATAATATTTGTTCCACAAACCCACTATAACAGAAGGTAGCTCATGATTTTTGAGACCACCTAGAACAAAAAAGCCAAAATTTGGGGTGAAGTTCTGGTTCCATTGAAGTCAGTGGCAAACTATCCTTCACTTTAGTGGCACCAGTATTTTTGAACAGCCAACCCATAGAGTAACTGGCAGTCTTGAAGAAAAATCTACAAATTTTGAATAATGAAAAGACTGTTCCATTTGTAGATGTTCTGAGAACAGAAAAAGCAGCAAAATATATCAACCGTTATCTTAAGCTAGAAGTGACAAAGAGTCCTGTGACACCTTAAAGACTAACTAAAAGGTTAAGGTTAGGGTGCCACCTTAAAAAGTTAAGGTTAAGATGCCACTGGACTCTTTGTTAAGGTTAAGGTGCCACCTTAAAAGGTTAAGGTTAAGGTGTCACAGGACTCTTTGTCACTTCTGCAATTCCAGACTAACACGGCTACCCCTCTGATTCTATCTTAAGCTAGTTTCTCAGATCTAGCAATCATGTTATTCTTGCCAATTTATTCCCCTTAGCTAATGGATGTTATGTTAACTTATTTCCAGGGCTAGAAAATCACTCTTGTTCCCAGTGAAGGGTTAAAACTTCTGCTATGATCTAAAATAAATATGTTTACCATCTCTTTCAGAATATCGATACCAAAGCTTTTCAAAACAAAAGCATCCATTTATTTTTTTATTTGTTATAAATTTTGTTTTATACCTCCTTTGTTGTCACCTTTAATTAATATTTTGCTTGTCACTTTAAAACTTACCTCCCTAACTAGCGTGTTCCAACATTCCCTCCACCTGGAAAACATGGAGAGAATTTATTTGCTGTAGTTTCACAGTGACTTCTGCCTCATCTGTCACTACACAAGTGCAGAAGTATCTAATAATGACAAATAATGAGCAGGCAAATAATTAAATAAAAATTTCCAAAGCTGTAAAAAGGTTTGGTTTTGCACTGGAGAAAGGAGTAGAGGTTTCAGGACAGCAGAAGAAAAGTTGGTTCCTTATTTTTTCAGGGGTGGGAGAATCAGTTTGAACTATGATATCGGAAAAGAAATGCTGTTTGGTAGTATAAAAGGTTACATCATAGATTCCAAGGCAAGAAGGGACCATTCTGATCATCTAGTCTGACCTCCTGTATAACACAGGCTACCAAACTTCCCCAAATAATTCCTAGAGCATCTCTTTTAGAAAAAAATCCAGTCTTGATCAATGTTCCCTCTAATTTTTGACAGGCCATGTGCTCAAAAAAATTTCTTCAGTGCAAATTTTTGTGCATATGTTGTTTCACCATGTGCGTGGGGTTTAGGAGCTGTGTGTGCGCACACACGTGCATAGCTTAGAGGGAACAATGGTTTTGATTTTAAAATTGTGAGTGGTGAAGAGTCTGCCATGATCCTTGGCAAAGTGCATTGTTAAAAATTTACATCATCACTGCTAGAGTGAGTTTATAAACTCATTTCCAAGGCTCCGTTGTGCCTAAATTATGTGGGAAGCCTGTCCTCCAACACCGCTTATGTAGCAGCACTGCATTGAATCCTGTGGTAACCTGGGAATAATGCAGCAATGATAACTGGTGATAAAATCATTTGGTTATTGAAATACACCACAAACTGAAACTATAGAACCAGTGCATATTGCTTATTTGCTTTAAGGTAGAGGAATACAACTCCTGCCACAAGGGAAGGCAGCTGCCATTAAGAACTCATAAGCCCTGAAGGAATGGTGCTCCATTACTGAACATTTTAAGAATGCCAGAAAGCAGCCACTTCCTGCTGCATGCTTATGCCTGTTTTTACACCCCCCACCCCCTGCCTGCACACCATCTGAGTCAGTGATTCAACCCCTTTTGCCCCCTTACATCTGAGAGAAGGTTTGGGGGGTTGCCAGCCCTGCTGTCCTGAATCCCCCTTTGTTGCCTCTCTCTCTATCTTTTAAAAACACAAAATCAGGCACAGGAAAACTACTGAAGTCTCCCTTATGGGGAAAAAAAAAACATAGTCTGATGCACACATGTAGAGAATTGGCAACAGGGACAAGTGGAGAAGCTGGAAGATGTCAGGAAAACGGCCTTTTTGTGGTTCAGGCAGCACAAACAAATGATTGTGACATCTTAGCAAAATGGAAATTGTGCATCTTTATGTGGCTGCATAACTTGTATTCTACAGAGTCCGGGTTCATTTTTATTCTTCTGGGCAAGAGATTTCGACAGGCCTTATGCAGTGGATTGAGTGCTTAATAGTTAAGGTTAGAATGGTTAATGACATGATGGTGGTGTTCTATATGTCTGAGCCTGCCTAATGGATTTAAATTGTCACTGGACTAGCATCTGGGGAGGGAGGGGCTCTATACATACCTTATCCTATTTAAGCTTTGTCCAGTTCAGCCAAAGTTAAGTGTCATTATGTTCAATGTCTTTGTGGTTTTATAGGTGGTAGGGGGATAGATGCATTGAAGGGCTGAGCTACTTCTGCCTTTTTTTTTTTTAATGTTACTGTTCTTTTGCTCATTATGTAGCATTAATCTCTGTAGGTCTCAACTATTTGGGACACATGCATTTAGCAACACCCCTATGTTTATGCTGTTAGTATGGGTCTCAGGAGAGCACAACTGGAACACATCACTTCTATTGCTGTTTATGATCAGACTAAGATTTTTTTCTCTTTCCAGCTTTTACTATGAATGTTACTGAAAGCATTACGGGCCTGTTCTCATCCTTCTTCTCGACTCATGGAGTGCTCCCAGTGACTTAGAGACTTCTCAAGTAGGTAATGTCTTTACAGGATTGGGCCTTTGATTTTTATCAGTTACTGTACTTCTTTAAAGTGCACAAGGTGTTCTATTGTACAGATGTTTAATGAACTCACTCCTGTAGGTATGGTGAAGCAAAAATTTCACAATAAATTCTTTTTGTTTCTGTATCTTACAGAAGGATATAATGGAATGGATTGTTCAGAGAGAGTGTACTTACAGTTCCATACTGAAGGTATGGTGCTGTAAGCAGGTGGAATTGGGGCAGCCACAAAACACAAGCTCAAACAGAAAAAAATCTGGCTCTGCCTACAATCCAACACCTAGCCACTGTGCAAAGTCACCTACCTTCTTAAACTGTCTCCCGGACAGCTGTTAGAGTTTCCTAGCTTCCTTCTGTAGCATTAATTGTCACTGCCTGGCTCTAGACAGCTGCCTAATTAGGCCCTCAGTCACCAGTCATATTCTACTACTTCACCTAAAACACCTGTGTGACACGTGAGTAGTGAGTAACCCAATGTTTGCTAGAAATCAAATGGGACTGCTGCATGCTGCCACAGAGACTGTTAGGACAGGTGTAATGCCTTCAAGATATTTTCTAGTATTAAGTGAGTTCATCAAGTAGCTTGTTCAGTAAAGAAACTGTATTCATAAGTTTAAATTGTTTAAATATTTTTTACTGCTTGTGAACTCTTATCTTAAATGAGACTGAATTGAATTTTGTTGTTTTGAGTCTTGTCCCTGTTAAGATTCTTCAGAAGTTATTCATGTTGCTTTTCTGGTCAAAATTTAGAAAGATATGGGCAAGTTTTGACTTCTGTCATTTTCTAAAGGCCATAAGACCATTACATATGCAATGTGAAGGAAATTAACTATATATCCCTAACATCTGTTTTATTACCACTGTAATATTACGTGTGTGCTGGAAGAACATGCCATTCATACACCACCTCTTTCTATAGCTGCTCTGAATTCCAAGGCCATGAGAAAGGGAATAGCAGTGATGTTATTAATGCCTAACAATAATGTGAAATAATATTTACCAAAGTACATACATAATGAGGTAATGGAGTTTTGTCTTTATTCTCCTTTCGCCATAAACTTAGAAGTAGACTATCTGTGGTTTGACAACTAGACATTTTATTTAATGTTGTTCTGTTGTATCTGTGTCCTTGAATCTTAGCCGAGAGGGAGGGAGCAATACACTGAAATAGGTTCAATGAAGCATACAAATGCCAGAGTAAAACCAGCTGTTCCTTTAGGCTAAATGAACTAGAGGTACAGTTATGTGACTTTCTCCCCCTGCCACCCTATGGAATTCTTTGTTTCTAATGCCCAAGAGCAGGTGCTGAATTATCCATGATCTTCCAAAAGCAATTTTCTTTAATTGGCTCAAAGCTCTGTTCAAAGGGTATTCTAAACTACATAGCTGCAACAGACAGTGAACCATTCCAATTGTAGATTATTAAGTACATAAACAACTGCAAAAAGCTAGGCTGTTCTCTGTTAATTCAGGATTAAATCCTGAAAACACTTGCACTCAAAAGCTTTAATCATATAAAATAGTCCTATTTTTGAGGACTGAGCCCCTTATATATTATATCCTGTATTCTTCCCTACCAATAGGTGATATTTAACAGTTGTGAGGGAGTCTGACCACAGTTCCCCCCTCTCGCTATCTTCCTGATTAATTTTAATAACAGATATTATGTAGAAAACTATGGAATAATTGCTAAAGACATGTTTATTTTTAAACTGACTTTAATACATTCACTGAAACAAGGTAAAATTTCTGAGTTATTTGGATACATTTTCTAATCCAAATGTGGTGCTGATAATTTTGTTTTGAGGGCTTACGTGGGGCATAGGTTTTATGTTGGCATTCTACTCAGAACTGAATTTCACCCCAAACAAGTATAGCCAGTACCTGATATTTAAATGGATAACTAAAGGCATTTTTCATCCCATTCCTGTACATCTATGAATTGGCATCGTAAATGTCTTGTGGAAATAGTAATATAATATTGAATTGATTTCTCTGTATCTCTCTGCAGAGCTATATGATATCAAAAGTCATTAAAATGGTTAAAACGGAATGATCATTCAGTGTGGTTTAAGCAAGAGAACTAGTTTGAAAATTGAGCTGTGATGTGGATATAGGCAATGAATTTATTAATGATTTTTATGGTTTGCATTGTTCTGCATTTTTTGCTTTGCTTCTGTATTCTGCAAAATGAACACTCTATTTGATGTAATACTTAGTCGAGCTCCCAGGAGTGACCTTAAAATAGTGACTAGGTTTGGAAGACAGGGCATTGCTTCTGCCTCTTAATAAGTACATTGACTGTTCAATTCAAGAGATGCATTGAGAGCTTTAGTGTCCGTTTTGGTTTAAAAAATAAATCTAAACTGATTCTGGTGGTGTCATCTCTCGTGACTTTATTGTGAGTGTTGTGAATTTAATGTTCTTCCAAAAGCCCTAGCTCATGGAGTCATGTGATTAGGCTAGAATCTCAGATTTCATTAGTAAGTTTCTAGCCTTCATGGTTGCAGGGGAAAGCTTGACATCATGTGTGAAACATTTTAAGATGTAAAAACAATAATAATGTAATTAGTTTTGCACTATTTTTACAGCAAATAACCTGTCAACTATATTACAATATATCCTATTTTTCTGAAATATTTTCTTTCAGTTCTACAATCTCAAATATATCACAGTACAAAAATCCCCTTTTAAAAAGCATATTGTCAATCCAGTGTGTGGCTATACCATGAAAGGACAATGTTCACATCTCCATGATATGGCTCTAATCCATATTACTGACACAACTGTTAAAAACTGCCAGGAACAAGAGTTGAATGAAAGTAAGTATTTCATGATGCAATTTTATAACTTGGCTTGAGAAAGCTGAGTCAAACCTCAGAGTCCTCTAAATCAGAAATAAACCAACCTTCCATATTCAATCTAGTCATAAAGAAAAATGGATATCTTCACTGTCTTTGATGTGCTCCCTATTTAAAGACTTTTTCTTTGCTATGGCTGTCCAAGTTGTTGGGAATCACCATGAAATCTTGATTGATTTTTTTAAAAAAGGTTTTGGGGAATATTTTAAATCACCCCAATATTGGAGTTTTGAATACTTATAGTTCTCCATTCTACAGCTCAATGGACAGGAAATAAGGTTATAGTTCTCTACTCTACAGCTCAGTTGAACGGGAAAGAAGGCTCTCACGAGCTTCAATTGTGCTGAGCTGATCAGTGTTGTAGAAACACTGATCAGTTCAGCACAAATGAAGCTCATGAGAGCCTTCTTTCCTGTCCAACTCCTAAATTCTGCAGTAATTGATCTTATCTCCTGCAGAACTCTTAAACTCCAGAAGAACAAGGATATACTAGAACTCCATAGAAACACAGCATCATGCATTACAGTCCCAGAACAACCAACAGCTTCTAGTGAACTGGGAGTTCCCAGTTAACTGAGTTTGGTTACACTGTGTTTGGATCTGGAGAAGAGAACTTCTTATCAGGATATGACCTGATTTTTTGTTTACCTTCTGTTTAATCTCTACTATAAATTCAAGCACAAATTACACTGGTCTACAATTTTTTAGAAGTCGTCTGCTTCAGAGATAAAATGTGATATTTATTACGTATTTTGATGTGCTGAATTCAAATATGACAATTAAAACAACTGATTGGCTACTGTTTCTAAGATATTTAAGATTTACATTTTATGTCTATATGTATTGTGTGGGTAGTAGAGTTTTAATCATAAATTGTAAACCTAGGTCTTTTCATGTGTTTATGGTTGCTTTACATGATAATATTTCACCTGTCCTGTTTATGTAACACTTTAAAAATCAGCAAAAGGGTTATATAGATAAAATGTATTATGAAACAAAAGGCAAAAAACTATTATGTACATAGTTTAGTCCTATTCAGTGTCTACTCGGCGCTTCTTGGCTTGTCTCTTGTATTCATTAAATGGAGCATCTCTTGTCACTGTCCAGCAGTAGTCTGCAAGCACTGATGGGCTCCATTTGCCCTGATAGCGTTTCTCCATTGTTGCAATGTCCTGGTAAAATCGCTCGCCGTGCTCGTCGCTCACTGCTCTGCAGTTCGGTGGAAAAAAATCTAGATGAGAGTGCAAAAAATGTATCTTTAGTGACATGTTGCAACCAAGCCTTTTGTATGCCTTGAGGAGGTTTTCCACCAACAACCTGTAGTTGTCTGCTTTGTTGTTTCCGAGAAAATGTATTGCCACTGACTGGAAGGCTTTCCATGCCGTCTTTTCCTTGCCACACAGTGCATGGTCAAATGCATCATCTTGAAGAAGTTCACGAATCTGAGGACCAACAAAGACACCTTCCGTTATCTTAGCTTCACTTAACCTTGGAAATTTTCCATGGAGGTATTTGAAAGCTGCTTGTGTTTTGTCAATGGCCTTGACAAAGTTCTTCATCAGACCCAGCTTGATGTGTAAGGGTGGTAACAAAATCTTCCTTGATTCAACAAGTGGTGGATGCTGAACACTTTTCCTCCCAGGCTCCAATGACTGTCGGAGTGGCCAATCTTTCTTGATGTAGTGGGAATCTCTTGCACAACTATCCCATTCGCAGAGAAAACAGTGTATCCAATCTGCAGACCAAGCAAGAGAGCAACAACCTTCAAATCACCACAAAGCTGCCACTGATGTTGGTCATAGTTTATGCACCTCAAAAGTTGTTTCATATGAAAATAGGTTTCCTTCATATGGACTGCATGACCAACTGGAATTGATGGCAAAACATTGCCATTATGCTGCAAAACAGCTTTAAGACTCGTCTTTGATGAATCAATGAAGAGTCTCCACTCATCTGGCTCGTGAACGATGTTGAGGGCTGCCATCACACCATCGATGTTGTTGCAGGCTACAAGATCACCTTCCATGAAGAAGAATGGGACAAGATCCTTTTGACGGTCACGGAACATGGAAACGCTGAGATCACCTGCCAGGAGATTCCACTGCTGTAGTCTGGAGCCCAACTTACTCTTGGGTAGTTCCAAATCCCTGACAAGGTCATTCAGTTCAGTTTGTGTTAGGAGGTGTGGTTCAGAGGAGGAGGATGGGAGAAAATGTGGGTCCTGTGACATTGATGGTTCAGGACCAGAAGTTTCATCCTCTTCCTCTTCCTTGTCTGATTCAAGTGAGAATGATTCTGGTGCATCAGGAACCGGCAGTCCTTCTCCGTGGGGTATTGGGCGTATGGCTGATGGAATGTTTGGATAATGCACAGTCCACTTTTTCTTCTTTGACACACCTTTCCCAACTGGAGGCACCATGCAGAAGTAACAATTGCTGGTATGATCTGTTGGCTCTCTCCAAATCATTGGCACTGCAAAAGGCATAGATTTCCTTTTCCTGTTCAAACACTGGCGAAGATTTGTTGCACAAGTGTTGCAGCATATGTGTGGGGCCCACCTCTTGTCCTGATCTCCAATTTTGCAGCCAAAATAAAGGTGACAGGCTTTCTTAACCATAGTGGTTACACTGCGCTTTTGTGATGCAAAAGTCACTTCACCACAAACATAGCAGAAGTTATCTGCACTGTTCACACAAGTACGAGGCATCTCTGCTCACTTTGGCTAATCAGAAATGTGTCCCTTTGCAAAATCAAACACTGACAAATAAGAGAGCATGACACTGTATGATTTCTAGAGCTGATATAGGGCAATTTGTTCAGCAGAGTGATGTAAACTTTGTTAGGATTGCATCATTCATGACTTCTAGGAATAACATGATGCAATTCATCTCATGTATGATGCAATACCGGCTTCAGATTGCATCATTCATTGTTTTGCCTAAAAAGCAAGTACTGTCCAAACCCAGACATAGATTTATTCATAGATCCAGTCAAAGATGTATTTTAGTCATTTCTGGTTTAAATTGAGATCCCTTCCCTTTATAACTCACTTATCCTCCGCCATTCCCATGTCAAGGGTCGTATATACTGACCCAATAGCATATCTTGAAAACTAGAGCCAATCAACAATTTTAAGCATCATTTTCGTTCTCAGTGACCCAGAATTAGTAAAGTTTGACTACATTTTTTTCAGGAGCATATTGGCTGTAGGGCAATGTTATATGGTTCATCATAGCCTTTGCAGACCTCAGAAGCTCAGGGATTTATAAAGTGTGCACTTGGCCTTTAACAAAATAAAGCTTGTACATGGTAAAAAGTATCCAGACCAGGATGACTTCTTTCTCTCCATCACTCCTCCTTCAAACATAAATTAAAAGTGGCCTCTTGACAAACTCAGTGTGTTTACCTGAATTTGAATGTTGACTGTTTAGTCATAAAAGAGCTCACGATTCCTAATTACATGACAGAATAAAGATCTCTCCAGCATTTTTTAGGGTATGTGTAAGATCTATGCTCATACGTCTTCTGAGGGTGATCAGCAGGTCCCTTTACCCGTTCTAAATCTTCCACAGATGGCTGAGGGACCTGTTCTTCCTTATGAGATTGAACAGAGGCTGAAGAGAAGGCCACTCCCTCCTTTTAGATCTTCAGTTTGTGCCTGGCAGGCTTGCAACCCAACGACATCCTCAGTACCACAATATTATGGTGTAAATGGACTTGTAGGACAGTCCTCTAAGAAAGCAGGATAGAGGACTGGATTTGGCTACTACTCCCCAAAAATCCCACACAATCCTAAAAGAGTTTAGAAAGTACCAGACAAATGGGATCCCAGCCCCACAGAAACACATAGAGGAGAATAGGATAGGAGGTTTAGGTCAGGGTTTTTACATAAACATATCAGAACATCAAGAATGATTTCAGTTTGGTTCATTCCTAGGGCTGAGTAAAGACTTGGTGGCTGGGGTGTTCTTATATTTTCAGTACAAGTTCACTGCTCCTTGATGTCTTGTAATGTTGTAGAATCTGTTATGGAAAGCATTCTAATCCATAAGATAAATTTTTAGTTCTGTAAGCAACATTGTGAATAAGAACATGTGGCTGAAATAAATGGTGTTAAAACTCTCTCCTCACCAGGTCATATCAGTATGAAATATGTATTCTGTCATTTATAGCAATAAAATATTGCCAAAGAGTTGTTTGTTTCACACACATTATAATTTTATATAAAAAAATCACAAATTGGCTTAAACAGTACAAATAACATTTGCAAACACTGTGCAGCTGTTAAAGTCAGTTTTTCATTGTGATTTTTGTATTTTGTTCACTTACGTGGCAGCTGGAGATTTGCTCTCAATGGGCCTGATCCAATGTCTGTGAAGGTCAGTGGGAGTCTTTCCATAATACTTCTCCCTCAAGGGGCTTTGGATTCAGCTCTGTGTCCTTTCCAAGCAAAATATTATAGGACTACCCTCTCCCCACACGTAGGTTACAGAGCCTTCAGGATATATTCTACTAGGTTGGGCCTGGAGTAGTCTGTCTGTCCATCTCCACGGCAGGAAGGCTGGAGGATTTGCAGTATAAAAAAAAATAAATCTTGAAAGTAGCTATTTTAGAAATGCTGGAGAGAGTGGGCTGCTACCTTGCTGCTGTGCGGGAGGGTTCTTTCCCCTTTCATCCTCACGTCCCTTTCTAGAGAGGGGAAAATATGTCTCTCTTGCTGAGTTCCATTTCAGAATCTGTTTTAGTTAATATACCATCTGAATGATTGTGACACAGTATAGGGTAATTATCTGACTGTGAAACACGACAAGTCCACTAGTTCCACTGTCACTGCTGCTACATTCATTCAGTTGCTGTCTTCTGGCCTCTTTCCTGTCACCATGTTGCATGCATCAGACTTGTATATTCTGGCTTGTTCAAATCAGAGCCAAAGAATGTTTGGTGCTAAGCTGCTATAGGTACACTGCATCTTAAAATCTGTGGCAGTTTATTATCCGGCACTAAAAACATCAGTGTAGACGTTTGGGCTTAGGGTCTGTAGAGTTGATGCTGTGGGTTTTAAAACACAGTGTAGAAGTTGTACCATATCTGGCTAGCCATCAAAAAGTGTCAGTCTCTCAGTTTGTGCTGCCTGTTTTATTCAATTTATTTAGGTCATCACTGCAATAAACACACACAATACGGCTCAAAAAGCAGTGTCAAAATTGCAATGCAAACCTGAAAGAGTCTTTGATTAATAGCATCGTACAAATATCTTAAGAGTGTATTCCAGGGCTCAGAGAATTTCAACACTATTTAGCATTGCTAGGCAGTAATATGTAGCAAAATGAATGTAAACCGTGTTTTCTGAACAATTGTTCTCTAGGCTAGTGATGATGAAATGCTGCAATCCACTTAAAAGGAAGAGAGTCATGGCCCCCTGCTCCTTGTCTTCAGGGAGGTTCTTCTTGGCAGCTATTTGTGGGCCTTTCCACTCACTTCAGTGGGAATTGGATGGGGACTCGTGAGCTAAAATCTTGTAAAAATGTGCTACGGTAGCACTACAACTACACTGATGGTTAATGCTTGCAATGCCAATTGCATATAGTAGTTAATAGGGAGAAAGAACTACATATAGTTGAACTACATATTGCCTGTGCCATTAAAATGCAGTACATGTTAAAAAAATCTTCAATTTGTATGTCAAAGGTTAGTCTGGGGGGTGGTATTCAGTGTATCGGGGATCGATTTTATCGCATCTCATCAGGAAGTGATAAATCGATCCCCAAAAGCGCTCCCATCGACTCGAACTCCCGCTCTACAAGAGGAGTAAGCGGAGTCGATGGGGGAGCCACTGTGGTCGATTCACCACCATGAGGACAGCCAGGTAAGTCGAACTAAGACACTTTGACTTCATCTATGTGAATAGCATAGCTGAAGATGGATATTTTAGTTCGAATCCCCCTGCTAGTGTAGGCCAGGCCTAAGAGATTTTTTTCTATGTGCCAGTACTATCATTAGGTGATATGGAAAGTGTGAATTCCACCCCACACCTTCAAATAAAGCATGGGTTTTGAATGGGATACTGCTAATTGATGTATCCCATACAACTTCATCCAGAACATCCCATCATATCTTTTTAAAAATGATATTCATTTTGTATTTAAACTGCTGCAAGAAATCCTTCTTACTTCAGAGGTGCAGATGTATTTCAGAATTTTACTAGAATAGAAACTTGAAGATCCGAGGACAAGATAAACTCTGAAAGGAATACAATAATTAACAGATGCCAAAACCAAAAGCTGTTGTGTCTATAAAGACAGTGTGAGGTCTTCACTCAGCTTTATCTGGTTGCAAAAATTCCAGATTCTAGGCTGCAGGTCATTTACAGAAAATGAAGAGCAGCATTTAAGTATTGCTGGTTTAGCAAGTTGAAGGAGATGGGAACATAATATTATCTTTGGCACAAATTACAATTTATAAGTATTGAGCATCAATATTCACAGTAAGTTACCTACTGTTTTATTTTAGAATGAAATTTATTATATTGATCTTCTAGTAAGAGAGGCAAATTTTCAAAACAGATTCTCAACTAAGCATGCAAGATTTGGCCTGATCATGATAACTGCTGTGTTCTTTAGTCTGACTTGCGTGGGAGGTAAAGTCACACAGCACCACTCAGAAGACCTTCAGCTTATTACAGAACTTGCCTTTTTTTTGCATGTGAACCTGAAACAGTGGTCTAATCCTATAAAATGCTGAGTGACCTGAACTAACATTGACCACCCATAAATTCCCAAATTCTAATATGATTCTTATAGGAAGCCAGTTAATTAATGATGTCACAAATAGCAAAATAAGCAAATAGGCTTAGTTGCTGCATTATTCTGAGTTGTGTGTGTTTTTTTATATATTATATTTAGTAGAGACACTTGAGTTAGTTTCCCAGACCTGAAGAAGAACTCTGTGTAAGCTTGAAAGCTTGTCTCTCTTATCTGCAGAAGCTGGCCCAATAAAAGATATTACTCCACTCACCTTGTCTGTCTAGTTGTATGCCTAGGCTTTGATCCTGCAACTGGTGTACAATCAGATCCCTGAGCAGAATCCACTAGCGGACTGATGGCTTAGACTGAAAGCTCTTCCTAGAAGGGATCATGTATTTGCATATGTTTGTACAGCACCTAGCACAAGGAACCTTGATTTTGATGGTTTATCAGGTTGATATAATTTATATATAATAGGTGTAGGAAACTTGGTTAGCCACAGGCAGAAAACGGAAAAATGTTATGGGACAGCAAGGAAAACAAGGAGCTGTATTTCACCTCTTGGTATTTGCTGATGAAAAGCTGAAAGAACTAAATAATGAAGAATTTTTCCTCTTGTTGAGAAGCTGTGAAAATCCCCAATTTGAAGTAAGTAAGCAATCAAATAAACTCAGGCTCAAATTTTCCCCTCCGTTTCACGTATGCTGCTTCCATAACAGTCACTTGGAATTGCACAAATGTAATTAGGGTAAAATTTAATTTGCTTACTTATACACAGTTCCTTGTTCTGTCACAACTCCAGTTACATACTAACTAGTTTACCTTTATAGGGCTGTCAGTTTTTAATGTGTAAACATCAAAGCTTTTGCCTAGGTTTTCCAAAGTGCAGTTTTTCTTGGAAAGATGTGCAAAAGTAACAGGGAAATTGGACATGTTTGTGTAACATGAGCAGACTTCATATCTTCACAGAGATGGCCATATATATTTCATACTAGATCCTTTGTGCTTTGAATTGTGAAGTCTTTGAAACCTGCAAAGAAAAAAGGAAGAATTAAACATTTATTATATTTAGAAAGGGAAATATAAGGTAGTGCAGCTATGAGTGATGTCAGTTCCTCTCAAAATGGAAGGAAAAGTCAATTTGGCAAAGGATTAGTTTAGGTATAGCAAGTTGAAAATGGAAATAATCAATTCTATATGTCAAGGTGTTTTAAAATTTGTGTGCACAAACACACACACACCAAACCATATTATTTAATGCTACGTGCAAAGGAGAAAGATATGGTTGTGTTCTTCTTCTTTGATTTTCTATAATATATAGAGGGCGGTGGATATTTTCCTCCCTTTCTTGTCTTTTTTTACTTTAGAAATATCAGGAATACTTCCCTGTGTGTTGTTTTTGTTTTTTTTTTCTGGAGGAGAAGACTAGAGTGAGAGCTTTACAGTCTTTCAGTTGAAGGCTAAGAAACACAGACTGTTTCACAAAGAAAACCTACCTCCCGACTCTTCATTCAAGCTACTGACAATTATTCCGAACAAAGGAAACAGAAAAATAGTTTTTATGTAGTCAGACAAAAATCCTTTGTTCCTTTCATTGCTCATGATGTTAAGTTCTTTAGTCCTCCAAGGAGTCTAGCAGCAAAAACAGGAAAGTCAAGGTCAGATATCTGTATTAAAAAGTGATTTTTTTTATGTAATTGCACCAAAGTGAGCTTTCTGGACACCTTTATACATTATAAGGAAAAGGGCACATGAATGACATCAAGTACATATTGTTATGAACTGGGTGAAACACTGTTATGGTTTAAGATAAAATCCCATTGAGAATGATGGGTGTGACTGCATCCTTCAATTAACATCACTGTAAGGATAAATCAGCTGCAATTCCCAACCTACAACAAAAGGGTTATTGAACCAACTTGGTGGAGGGGATTTTTCTGAGTATTGTTTTGGGAAAAGGAAGTAGGGAGAAGAACATAGAACCAGAAAGAGACAGAGACAAGCTGGAGAAATCCAAGCCAAAGCACAGTAGGACCCTGAGAGAAATCTAGAAAGAGGTTCTGGGTCAGTGGTTCTGCCTGAAAAGAATCTTGGGCCTGTAAGTTAAAATGTCTCCTTTTGGTTCCTCCTTCATTCAAAGAAGCAGGACATTCCTTATAAATAAACAAGATTGCATCAAACAAAATACTAGACCTCCTCATCATCAATGTTCCAGCTGAGAGTAGAGATCTACTAGCTGCTCAGTTCAGAAATGGGTAACAGTATAATAATAATATACTATATTCTGTATTGTACATTATTAGACACACTGCTGCCTGAAAAATACCTATTTTTAAAACTGATTAGTTAAAACTGGAAACAAACTCATAAAATACTCCTTCCTGTCTCAGTAGAAGGGAGTTTGACCAGATCAGTAGGCAAAGACAGCCCCTGTGGTCCTGAGAGGAGGTGGAAATGGAGGGACAGGTCTGGCTAGTCTACAGTCCTCCACCTGGACACATGAGGAGAATATACTGGATCAGGGAAGGAGAAAAATTTCTTCTTCTCTCCCCGATGTCATTGGCTAGACTGAGTGAGTGGCACTGAGGTGGGAGAGTCAGTTGATTATCTCTTACACCCCGCCCCACTTCCTGCATATGAAGGTTTCAGGGCACACACCAGTCATTCTGCTACTGTTGGTGCCCCACTCTCCCTGCCCATAGTTTGAATTGTGTTTCTATGAGGCTGCATGTTTCACCATCTGACAGTTTTGAGGGTCAGGAAAAAACATTTCCTTTGCAACAAAAGTGACAAGGTGTCCAGGTTGGTTTATTTTTTGCCATCCTTTAGCTATTTTAGGCTAATAAGGAGTGAGAATAGGAATCTACAGTTGTAGGATAAGTGAGCTTGTAATTTTGTGTAACTCCAAGTGGAGTTTGGGAATTCCTGGACTGAGTCTTTAGGGCATCCTAAATTACAGACTACAATATTACTGGCTACCAGAGCCCTCTGACACCATTTCCCAGTGTATATGGGGTCAGTGTCATGGGAGGGACAGAATGGACAAGAAATTTCTGCTGAGGGAAATAGGGAGTCTCTTTTGTGAGGTGATATGGCTATACAGGTTGCTGGGCCAGTTATGTGCCAGGACTACTCAGCCCCTCAGTGGGAGGGGACAACTTGAGCCAGAAACAGAGACCAGTTTTAGTTTCAGTTGTGCGTTCTTGAGCTTGGGACTAGAGAGAAGCAGAACAGCTCAAGGAGTCTTTAGTTAACTTCCCCTCCCACAAAAGGAGTCTTTGAACTGCTGTGGAATCTTGTGCATGGCAAAGGCAGTTCCAGCCCAGCAAAGGCAGTTCCAGCCCTTCAAAGGCCAGCATCCAGAGTGGCAGAGAACAGCCTGGTGCCAGCTGCCAAAAGCCATATAAGACTTCCATAGGGCTCCAGACCAGGGAGCCAAGAGAGGACCGTGCCTCATGCCAGGGTAAACACACAGTAAGAGGAACCTACTTTTGTTTTTTCATCTGGACAGCATTTATAGCACTTATCTCAAGACTCATCCTTGGTGTACCATCCACCCTAGGAAGGGAGCTGGGGTTGGGGCTCTGTTGATTTGTTGCTCTATTAGTATTAGTTAACCTAAATGTTTCCTTCCATGAAACCTATTTTACTGCTCCCATTAAAGTCCCCCTGTTATATTATTACTTTGGGGTATGTCATTTCTTGGCTGGGAATTGTTGTTGTACTTTTTTGTGTGTACTGGGTTTTAGTGTCATACTCCCATGTGTCTCACACACAGTGAGGAGTCGCCTTGAGTAGAGGCACGAGGTCTTACAAGAGAATATAGGACCCAAGCCTATCCGAGGAGAGGGGAAAAGCCACACCAAGCAATAGTAGGCACAAGAATGCTTGAGCCCCACCTCAAGTGAGAGGCTATGGTTATAATTTGTAAACTGTCCACTGTGGGTAAGATGCTCAAAAGGTCCAGCTCCCAGTGGTAAATATTAATGGGAACTAAAAGATAACTGATGCCTGTTAGCCTGGAGGAAGGAGAGACCTTATGTTTTTGCAGATTTCAGTACTCTTCATGTCCTCCATGATTCTCTCTCACAGGAGAAGGGTGAGACCACTCAAAGATGGACTGAATCCTAGGGGGCTGACCATGAATGTTGGTTATATGGCAGGGACAGGATTTAACAGTACATTGGGCCCAAGAAATACCTAGTATTTTGGGAGGGGAATTGCTTTTAACTGATGGTTAAAAGCTTTGATTATACAACAAATGCTTCTCCAGGTATATCTAACCAAGGGTATTGATAATTCTAAATATGAAGGATATTAGTTTAAAATACATTATTTGTATGTTCGCTAGTTGTATAATACTGTTTATCGCTTAAATCTCTGGATGCCTGTTGTAACAAGTTGGATCACAGAAACCCCGCTAGGAGCTGACACCTCGAGAGTGCATACATATCTAAGTCATGTAAATATCCAAGTTACAGACTTTAGCCTGTTACAGGTAGCAAAGGTACAAATTAGGGACATGGTCATTCTCTTTGTGTTGTAGAATCTGAGCACTGGGTAGCACTCACACAGTAGGATTAGATTTTTTTTTGTATTAGTTAATCAAGCCATAGGGCTGGAGAAAGAAAGTATGTGTATTTAGAAGAGCTGTGAAAATGCTCAGACAGTGTACTGGAGTCTGTTCCAGATGGGGTGATTCTGAAGCGACCAGAATGGAATACAGACATAAATTAATACTTGAGCATGTGGCCTAGAACGGCTGAATAAAAAGATTGGAGGAATAGAAGGCAAGTTCATGAAGCAAGCAAGGTCTTCCAACTGTTTTCTATTTCATCAATAATATTTCATTCTAATTCAGGTTTAACTTCATCCTTCAGTCTACTTCATAAGCCTCACCTGATAACACCTAAAACCTACCCAAAAAAGAGTGAACAGAATAATTACGAGGCAGCACCATTACACCGCTCCACCATTCAGTTGGGACTGGAGTACCACAGTATCCAAACAGTTGTTGTGTCTAACATCATTAGCATGAAGAGTATATGGCAGTCATCCAGGAAACACACAAGTGCCATCTCTGCATTGGGACAAGGTCTGAAACCAGGCTGGAGATTTTTTTTTTTAAAGAATCCCTTTCTGCCATGATGCACCTAAAGTTGCTCATCCACAGTCTTCTCCTGCCCCTCACCTCCAAAAAGGAGGTGTAAAATTGCTGTGCGTATCTCAATTTTCAAATTCTCAATACCCACAGTTGGTTTTCAAAAGAATGGAACTTCCATTTAAGCATTTAAATAAGAGCTCAGCACCCAATGCAGTCATTGATTTCGGTGCCTAAATGGGATCTGGGATCTATTGAAAACCTGAGCCTGGATGCATAAGGAGGTTCTCTGAGTTAAGCGAACTTTTGAAAAGAGGGTAAATATCAAGCTGGTTAGCATTGTTCCAAAGGATTGAGACTGTTTTCAGGGGAGAAACAGTTTAATGAAACAGACTCTTCCATCACCAAACTGCTCGGCTAAGACATTTTGTATCACAGTTGAATAGACCGAATTCATCCTCTTTGCCTTTTTGATATTGTGACTCAAAGATCTCTTAATGACACCTGATAGAGGGCACTGAGGTGGCTAAAGTTTACAGGGATCTCCTGGGTCTGGTATTTACATCCTAGTTTACCAGAGAGTGGCATGTAAGCTTTCTGTTGAAAGGCAGAATCACCATGGCTTTCATAACCTTTGTGAAATGTAAGGAGATGTGTGTGTATACACACAAATTATGTTCTTAAGGTCTTGAGAGTAAAGTTAGGTCACCCAGAAGTAACATTCTTTCAGGCAGATTCCAGGAGGCTGTAGCTGTCAGACATTTGTATGTTGAGCACTGAATGTCTTGCAATGGAAATCAATTTGCAGATGGTGGTGGCAAAAAACACTGCATGGCAGGTATATTTATTGTAGCAGCAGATACAGATGGAGAAAAGACAACAGAAAAAATACTTTGGACCACAGTTTGATCAGTGCCATTATAGATGCTTTATATTTTCAAACATGCCCTAGAAGGAGATAAAATTGCCCAAATGATGCTACGGTGACATTTCATAATGCATAGACATTTTTGGCTGTCCCTGGCTGGCTTTAGTCAGACCCTAAGTATTGTTAAACCTGTTTTCCTGCAAAGGAACTAACAACCTTGAAAGACGAATCTGTGCAAAAGTCTGTGTTGCAATACACTTTGTGCTGGTCAGTGGGTTTAAATAAAACAGAACTTAAGGCACAGCTATGTAGCGCTCATCAGGAATTGTTCACTGCCATTTTTCATCAGAAAATGCCAATTTGTGAAACAGTTTACAAAACACAGTTGATTTTGAGGATTGGTGCCAAAACAAGTTTAGAAGTTGGAGGTGACTTTACATTTTGAAATTTAAGCTAATAAGACCAGAGAAGAGAAAAGGTCAAAAAGTGTGTTGTTAGAAATGTTTTATTTCATTGATTCAAACTGAATGTGTTTTGTTTTTTTAATTTATGAACACTGGAGATCAACATTGTCCCAAAGTCAAATATTCACAGGATGGAAAATATGTTTTTATCCGCTGCTAGAGATAGTGCCCTTTTTTGGCACACACATTCAAAGACAATTTGGCCTTTACAAAGTTTCCCATATGGGTTTTGTTTCTTTTTCACTCCTGCACAAGCTATCCTGGTAAATAAAAGCTCTGCATATCTTCCTGGTTTGCCTATTGCCTTTTTGAACAGGACCCCCGCCCCCCATCTCTTGGGGACATGCCTCAGGGAAACATCCTCTGATAAGAGGGTAACTTTTGCTGTTTTCAAATAGGAAAATAGAGAACATTCATATCTTTCCACAGTCTGGATGGATATGACTATTGTCACAATTGTTACTATATGTTCCAGACAAAATAAAAGCAGCTCTTTAGGAAACCTGCTGATATCTGTGCTATAGAAGATATCAGAAGGTAATAAAGCATGACACCTCGCAAACTAGTATGTCCCAAAACATATACCCCAGTTGCATGACAATTTGTGAATACTTACTGGAACATAAAGTGTGTTCCATTCCTGTGAAGACATACACTATCAAATGTGATCAAAAGAGTGAATCTTAGGAAAGTATTCAGTGTATACATTATCTTAGAAGAAACAGATCACTGCTTCAAGGTGAAATGAGCTCATGTGTAAAGTGTAAAGTTCATATTTAAATAAAAGCCTTTATTTGGCTGTTGATAGGTATCCAGTAGTTACCGTCAACACAAATAATTCTTATTGATGACTGTCTTATCAGTACATTACATAGGAACAATTCTCTAATTTTGTGAAGGGAGCTAAAACAGAATTTGTTAACAAAATTTCTATGCAAATTAATAAGTTATTTACACAAAGTCCACCCCCAAGCACACCCTACTAAAGAGAAACTTCCTCTGGAGTCAACTAGATAGTTTTGTGTTGGCAGGCAAAAAAAGAGATGAAAATAAAAATGTGTTTGTTTGAATTTTGGGTGAAGTTTCTTTTAGAGCAAACACCAGAAGCAGTGCAGGGTGCTGCATCCTTACACTGCTTTAGTGTAGTGATGCCACTAAGTGCAGTGGGGAAAAAAAAATCACCCACAGAACCCTTGAGGATCTGTCCTTACCTGAGATCTAAGCAGATAGTTTCTCCTTTACTTAACTTTAAACAACTTTGTTTTTAAAATGCACATATTTGTAATGTTCAGAGTCAACATATCTATTTTGCTAAATATTTGAACTTAGTTTTTTTTTAAATACAAAACCTGACAATTTTAGTTCGCCTTAAAAAAATATACATAGCACATCTCTAATGCTTTCTGTCTGAGGATCTCAAAGCACTTTACAAACAAAACTTTGTTCCACTTTTGAGGTAGAAATGGGTAATTGTTCCTATAATGTCCCTGTTTTGCAGACAGGGAAAAGTGAAAAAACTAATTAAAGTTTTGGAAGTCTAAACTATTTGACATGATGGTGGGTAGACAGATCACTACTCTTAAATGCCAATAAATATAACTGTGTACATGTAATGTACTCATATGTGCTTTGAATGCATTCTAATTTTTTTTCAGTATCTGCAGATAAGTTTCTTTCAAATTTTTCACATGCAAATGAAAATTATCCATTTACCGTGTCAGATAAGAAAAAACAAATTGTTATCAAGCTATCCTAGTATAGTTTAAATTCTCATAGTGTGATTAAAAATATATCTAAGGGTACCTGGGATTTAGATATTGAATGTTATTTTTTAACGGTTTATAACACATTCAAGCACTATGAACTGGAATATTCATTGAGGTCTACTTATGTTGTCAAATGCAATAGAGATGTTCAACAGTGCTTTACATGAGACAAAAAAAATCACTTTGCTAAACTGAAAGATGCTTGTATCTTAAAGGGATTTGTAATATATTTTTCGGCATATATTATCTACTTATAAAAAACCTAAAAACATGAATTAATAGTTCATGATGAGGAAGAGGAAGCCAATTAATAACAATTTTGCTTACATACTTCAATTTTATTGTTAAATCCATTATGTAGGAAGGAAAATGATTGATTCACTTCCCTGATTTTTGTATTTCAGAGAGTTCCATTTAATACAATGTTTCTGCCCACAAGTATCTTTAAGTGATTGGGATTTCAGTTCTGTAAAAATCATCAAAACAATTTTTTTGATTCTCTATTTGTTAAACTTGTTCCATTGTTTTATGCCAAAGTGGTTAGTGGCTGAAATCCTTTATGCCTTGTCTAGTGAAAAAAATAAAAAAAACATAACATATTCATAGCTTGCGTATTTGGCATATTAAATAATTTGTAAAGAGGTACATTAAAATTGCATTAGGGATCCAATCTCGTATCGGTCCACCGACAATTTGTGTGCCAAAATCCCAGGAGCATTTAGATTCCAATAATCTTATTCAAATGACCAAAATCAAATATTCAGGAGTATGACTGGTGGTGCCTCCTAAGCATATCCTGCAGAACCTACAGAAGTCATGACATTGGTCTCAGAATTGTCAGTGATCTTATGAAATACGTGCATTCAGCATGTTCTAAAGAGACAAGCTAAATACATTAAATTTAATTTAATTAAAGCTATTTTAAGATATTTTTATGTGTGTGCATTAATGGTACTGTAACAAAGTGGGGTTTTTAAAAATTAATTTTAAAGAATTAATGAAAATAAATCTCCCAGTCAAATGCATATGTAGTAAAGGATGGAAAAAAATTAACAGCTCTCCACAGATTTTTGGAACAGGATAATTGGGGCTGAATACAATTTCAAAAGAGCTATTATTATTTCTATATTGAAATAGACAAACTTTACCTTAATGCCAAACTCATGTATTTAAATTTATTGCTTCTGTAATGAAACTGAACTCCAATGAAATTAATGGAGGTGTGCATGCTTAGGCCACTGCTGAATTTGTGAATTGAACATACTAGGATTACACATGTACATATATGTGGGCAAATCTTTGCAGGATTAGCACCATAAATATTGAAATAGTCAATTTTAATAATCTATGTTTTCCCCAGTTAATGAGTTAAGTTGGGTGTTTACTTTTTTCACATCACATTTGTTTATAACCCATTTCACTTTCTGGTTTTTCTTGCACAATAATTTCTGTTTCACTTAACAACAATTCAAGAGACTGTTCAAATAATAAAAAAAGATTTAATTAACTTTATAAAACAGGTTGCATATTACATTCTGTAAAGCAGTGTGTGTCAAACTTCACCCTGAACTAAACCTGTGCAATTGCTTTGGAATTGTTGAGATGTAAAGAAAGGGAAAGCTTGGTGCACTCACTCTGTATGGGCTAACTTTTACACAGTGCCCTGTGTAGTACTTAGGGTTGTCAACCCTCCCAGTTTTGCTGGGAGTCTCCTGGAATCAGGCTTTATCTCCCAAAGGCTATTGAAACCAAACCGGGAGATTTTAGGCTGCTGAAAGTCCAGCAGTGCAGTGGGGCTAAGGCAGGCTCCCTGCCTGCCCTGGCCCTGCACCACTCCCAAAGTGGCTGGTACATCCCTTGGAGGGGAGGGTGTGTGTGTTTCTGTGTGCTATCCCCAGCCCGAGTACTGACTCCACAGCTCCCATTGGCTGGGAACTGCAGCCAATGGGAGCTGCGAGGACAGTATCTGCAGGCAGGGGCAGCACGCGGAGCCTCCCAATCCCCGCTCTCCAGGGCCACAGGGCCATGCCGGCTGGTTCCAAGAGTGGTGCAGGGCCAGGGCAGACAGGAAGCCTAC